>JAWZYV010013856.1:27500-110189 GCA_038373885.1 Cheiracanthium punctorium | reverse complement strand
GCCTTTTGGGTGATAATTAACTTTTGACTAATTGCCGTCCTGTCATTTCCCCCCCCCCCCCACCCCCCACAAAGGAATATATTCTTTCTATGCCTGGATGCAGGAGATGAAATGGTATCCCTCCAGATTGCTGTCTGGCTTTTGAGTTTGACTTTCTGTTTGAAGTGATTGATTTCTCCCCTCTCTCTCCCTTTTCAGTCCTCATCCGTAATTGTTCTGCAGCGGAGCTCTTTGTTCTGCGACGCACGTCGCCGATTTCGGCATGTTCTGCGTTGGGGCACCCCACTAGCGAGTGGGGACATGCAACCAGTGTTACATATATCAGTCTCAAATAATATCCAATTTCAAATCTAAGGCTCTCCAAAGTGCCAACATACACCATTTTGCAAGATTTTTTTCAGGGAATCATTCGAAGCATCGACTTAATAGCAATCAAAATGAGAAATATCTGTCACTTATATGGTTCGATCACCAAAAAGTAAAGCAGGCATTTATTTGAAAAGAAGCAGCATTTTAAAAATTATAAACTATAACAAGTTTTATCATTAACTCTGATGTACTAAATGCAAAGATTTCAATTCTCCGAAATTTGGCGGAATTCCCCCAACTTAAATCAATTTACTCAATGTGGTGAGAATTCTGAAGATAGATCGCTTGAAATCCCTTAATAAGTGCATTATTTCTGATCAGATAATTAAAATTTAACGCTGTATTCCACTAAAACCTATACACTTATTTTCAAAAATGCTATTTCCTTAAGCTCTCAGTATATTGTGCCAAGCCTAAAACTGTGCAAACCACTAGAACTTACTTTCTCAAAACCGGCATATCAGCCATTTTATCTTTTGCCAAACTAACAAATTTTACATAATAGCCTCGGAAATCTTCAATCCTTATTTTGCATACAAAACATGTCATTCCTGCTCTGATTTCCCATGCACATGATATTATAATTAAAAAAATAACTTTACAAAAATAAACTAACAAAAAAATCATTATTCTTTTATTTTTACTTATTTAAGAATTGAAAACATTTTATTCGGCAAAATTGCAACCCATGACAACCACGATGCTCATTTCACACGTTTTTCACTATGGGAATGGGGGTTACAATTACAGAAAGCTTTCTATGTGGAAATCATAAAAAAATCTCAAACTCTGGGAACGGGTGGACTTTCAAAGTTTTAAAGTGGACTATCATTTACTCCATATTATTTTACACATCTGTGCAAAATTTCAGGCTGATTGGTCCATTTTTGTGGATTTGTATACGGTCTAAACCCACAAACACAGTTTCATTCTTATTATTACTTAGATTTCTGTGTATCAAAAGCATACATTTATAAAAAACATTAGTTAAATTTACACATTTAAGCTATTAATAAATGGTGGTATCTATGACAAGTTAGAGAGAAAATGGAGTTTCTGCTGGATAAGCAAAAAAATCAATCATATCTTTATCTCATACGGTTTTCAATTTAATAAATTTACAAGCATAATTTAGCTGAACATTAGTGACTGAGGTACCAAAGTTAAAAAAATTGTTTTTAAAAATTTTGTTGAATAAAAACACTTCTTTCTAAAAATCTTACAATAATGCCAATTAGATTTATAATAATCTTACAATGTAATCAATTTCTTACATTAAACCTTACTTGTTGGCAGCAATGCTTCTAGCATAAATAATGTTAATTCATTAAATCAAACACAGTTCCATATTAAATTCTGCATATAAAAAGTCAAAAATTATTTCAAGGGTGAAATGAGTTTTTAAAAAAACACGGTACTTACGTATTATCCTGCCAAACTATTTTTCCGTCGAATGAGTTGCCAATCGTATTCAAAACCGTTGATAATTTCATATACCCGGCATTTCTCTTGGCGAAAAAAAAAAAAAAAAAAAAAAATCGCTCGTCTTGGCGGACTGCAGGGTAATACGTAAGTATCAAAAACACTTTATCGATTGACAGGATTTTGTTCAACCCAAAAAATCCCAGGTGGGTTTAAAAAAGCCCAACTGAAAAACTTAAATGGTTTTTTTTTTTCGAAATTTCAAATTTAATTACATAGGTAATACATCTCTTGATATCAGACACCAATTGCAGGGTTCAATGCATACGATAATTGGGTTTGTATTGCAGCCTCATCACAAAATTACAAACGATTAATATGGCCCTTTACAAAAATGCAATCAATTATAACAGCACTTCACTGTCACTTAACCTGTTTTATCAATTATTTTAACAAAATGTATTTTACTGGAAAAAAATTCCTGGATCAACCCCTGACTTGTAAAAGGTCTGTAGAACTTTTCATAGGGCACCTATGAAATTGGGGACAACTTTTGTTAGTAAAACAAGCTTATACTGATAGTCTGTACACAAGGTTAATGGTAAACAACTCCATTTACTAAACAGTATTAATACGAGCAAAACCGAGCAATATTACGCATAAACAATGGGGGGATAATTCCGAAAGAGGGGGCAGGTTTAATTGGCAACATTGTTTTTGTCTTCAACGTCTATATATAAGAAAATATAAAACCAAAACTACAATACACTTATCTAAGGACCTTCTTAAAACATTTCTAAACATATTTCAAATGCAATATAAAACAAATTGAACATAACCAAAACACTTAGCTCTACACTGCCCCCGCTTACGGAATTCACCCCAACAATGGAATATTTGTCTTAAATAAAAGTACTAAGTTTATAATAAAAGCAAAACTCGTTAAAGCTTATTATTATTCAGTGATGAATGCTAGAAAACAGAAAATATAAGTGGGAAAATATAAAATATTCCAACTTGAAGCTCTATTTTCCAGGTTTTTAAAGAAAAACTAAACTTACCATGAGATTTCTCTGGCAATTTATGAGCTAATTTTTAATCCCGGTGGCGTATGAATCTCAAATCGTACCATTACTTTAATTTTAAAATTGAAAATTAGTGTTTCTCTGTTTCTTTTTTACAGATATATATAAAAAATATGACTAGAGTAACAGGAATTGAATATAATCACAAATTATTTTGACTTTGCAATCGTAATTCCCCATACACCGATACGGAAAAAAACGTAAACAATGCATTTCATAAATAAACCAAGGAGAGTGGTTTTGTTGAACAGTGCCGTTCTTAAACCTCATAAGTCTAATATATATTTAACTGTTTCTGTAAAATACTTCAATAAAATGAGAGTAATGATTAGAAACCGAGAAAATTAAATTTATCCAGGCTTTACTAATTGTTTTATAAGAGAAATAGGTTACGTGTAAACATTAGGCTTAACGGCTTTAAAATACACGTCGTTATGTTTTAAAGCATGAGTTTTTTTTGAAAAAGTAATATTTCTTAGCAGAAAGATTTCAGAAAATATAAGTAAAAATTTAAAAAAATTACCTTTAAAATCATTTTTCAATTCTTTACGGATCCTCAAGCGTTTCACGTCGTAAATGGTTGTTTGTGTTAAGTTCGCCGCGCCGCCACTGCCACCGGGCTGCCACAGCTACAGATAAACTTCGTTAAAATACAAAACCCGCTTTATAACATAAAATATAGCAAGTTTACGTGGAAAGCATGGTTAAATTCTGTTAACATTTTTTTTCTGTTGGAAAAATGACAGAATAGTTCTGTATTTTTAAGATTATTTTTTGCAGTGTAACTCTACGCCTTTGACCATAGGATTTTGATTTTTAAAGAAGAACAAAAAATAGTACATGCAGTCGTCACCAGGGGAGATGTTGGTGCCGATTGTCAAATAAAATACATTTATTTGTACAATCGCGTTTCTTATTACGATTATGACTATAAAAGGAAAGTCTGGAAGAATTATCTTCAGAAGCCAACTGGCGTGAAACAGTTGCAACTTCCTCAACTTCTTGCAGCTTTGAGTTATCGGCCCAGTTGTTGTGCTACAGTTCCTCTAGTTTCAAACCGTATCATATTTCGTAATTTTCGTAATTCGTTATGCTCATAGGCCTTTCTTGTAACTCCTTTAACCGCCGAAATTCGCAAAGGGCACTTCAGGCTGTCGCATTCTTGCAATAGAAAAAGCACGGTCCTGTAAGGTAAAAGCCATAGAAAGAGCCAGTTGCCTCCAGAATAATGAAAAATTTCCGATCCTTTCCTTTTATACTCATATGCAAATTAATTCATCTCATTCAATAAATAGCGACAATATCCCCTAGTGACGACTTTTGGTATCATATTATTTTCTTTAAACATCGAAATCCCATAGTCCATTATGTACGCCCATCAAATTTGGAGATGTTTCGTCAAATACTTCACTAGATGGTTCTGAGCACCTCCCGTTATTTTATAGTCACCCTTTAGATGAAATAAAAGATTACCGTAAATCACTTGCATGCATCGACAATCATACAGCAGTATATCCATCATACAGCAGGATCGGCAGTGTAAATTATTTCATTTTAGAGGATACTATATATAATAGGACACATTTTACATTTCCTGTAGTAAAAAGTGTAATTCAAAAAATTCTTCTTCAGCCTCTTTTTAAGTATAGTTAATTCAATTAGTTTCCAGCTGTTGGATAAAAAATTCGAGTCATTTTTTTAACTATTAAATGAGAAATGTAAAATGAAATTTTATCCCGTAAGATTCCAACCCTGGGGTGCACTGGCGTAGCCAGAAATTTTTCATGTGGGGGGAGGTTATGACTACTGCAATTCACATATATATTATATATACGTGTGTGTGATAAGGGAATGAAGAATATACATTTTGCATGGTAAAAAATTCCTCATGGGGGGTTGTGACCCCCCCTTTCCCCCCCCCTTGGCTACGCCACTGCTGGGGTGTAATGGAACATATTAGTGAAACAGCTACACCAAAGTATGGTGTTCAAAAGTAGTTCTCAGTTCAAAAGTATGATTTAATATCCACAGTTAAAACTTGTTCTATCCTAAATTTCTAAAAATGTTAACAGAAAATAACATTATCATGGAAGTGATAATTTCTTATTTTGATAAAGTTTCTCAAGAACCAATCAATTGTATCACGCCAAAAGTTTTAATGCTGAAATTCATACAAATCTGTCCATCTCTAAAACTGTTCTTCAGAAAAATAGCTTAATTTCAAAGTAAATAGGACGTAGTAATTATAGAAAGAAAAATATTTCTCATAAGAAATTTATAATTGAAATCTATAAATAATATAAATGGTTATTATTGGTTAATTTAACATCTTTTCTAAAAAAATTCAGTCCAAAATTATTAATATATAACTCGCAAAAATGCGTTAAAAGTGCTTATTATGTTGGCATCAGCAATCTTCATAGAAAAAAATGTCTTTTTTATTCGTTGCAACTAGAGATTAAAATTAATTTCTATTGTAATGCGATAAAAAAAAGAAGGCATTCAACACATTTTCATACTCAAAACGTGTTTTTATTATTTTTTCCTTTCTCTCTCACACACACGTCATATTATGTCATTATCCATGTAGATTTAAAAGAAAAGAAAGATGCTAATAAACAATGCTATGTGTCCGCTTCGACTTTCAAACAGAGCTTGTTCGGGAATTCCCTCGCCAGAATAGTTTTAGCATCGGTTTGCGTGCCTGAGGTGCATTGACGTCCTGTGATTACATCCTTCTTCTCGTTAAAGCTCAGGTAAACAAGTATTTGGGCACACCCCTGGACTTGATTTCAACTTCAATCAAGACCACTGTCAGCTACTGAACTGAAGTAAAACAAGACACTGAAATGTATCATTAATGCCTCAGTGAAGGTACATTATCAGTATTCCTGGCTTCGAACTTCATCCCAGTCGCTACTGTGTGGCACCTGTCTTTTGTTTATATTGATTTAGCCCTTTAACGCGCAGTGTTCCCGCTCTGGGAACACCAAACTCTGACGTTGCCAGTCACGAAGAATAGATTTGATTTCTATAAAAATAATTGCGGGTGACATAGCTCCACGAGAATCTTTTACTTTTTAGCACGTCATTTCCCGTAAAAAAAAAAATGGTCACGATTCTTTTTAACAGCACTGACATCTGCTGAAAAATGGAAGAATGCAAGAACGGCTGGATAGATTGCCCAATGCTGAAAAAAGGGCAGCCGTTGCCATCGCTCGACTTAACTACCAGAAAGATGGCGGACGATCGAAACGTTCATCGCGTGCCACAAATCTAAAGACCCTTTTTGACGCAGCTGGCTGTGCTGCACAGCCAGCTGCGTCAAAACTGTTCTGCGTCAAAACTGTGCTTTCATTCAACTGCAACGTTTCGATCGTCCGCCATCTTTCTGGTAGTTAAGTCGAGCGATGGCAATGGCTGCCCTTTTTTCAGCATTGGGAAAGGGTTGCGCCTCAAAGGGTTAAAAGATGCGATTGATGATTGTTTAGAAATATTTATCGGATACAAAACAAAGCAAAGAGTTGGCAGAACGAAAATACTGTGTGGCACCACACAGTATTTCGTTCACAAATGTCACTTTCCAGTGAAGATTCAGTCACCAGTGAATTTAAGACCAATTACAAATTAAATGAAGGATTTTTTTAAAAAAATCTTAAGCTAAAAATTATCTGTAATTTCTTATAATATATTTTATTTGTTGTCAGAAATGTATGTAAGCATTTTCGTTCATTCAGAATGTATATTCAAATAAATAAATAACTTATTAAAAAATGAATGCTTGTTTAAAAAATTCAAAAGTTAAAAAAAAATTTTGCATACCATTTATAAAGAGTTTTCGACTAAATTTTTCAATGTTTTCCAAAATTATGAAAGTGTGTATGAAAAATATTCTACTAAAATTTAAAAATCTATACATATTAAGAAGCATGATTATATCAAAAAAGTAGTTGCACAAAACAAAATATATGAGTTTTTGGCTATAATAAAGTTCTATAAAATAAATGCCATCTTAATGCAGTAAGAGTTTAGGAAAATGTCAGCATTAATAATGATCTGGATTTAAATTTTCTTCTGAAAGAAGTGGGATGGCAGGGGTAAAAACTAAAATTTGGATATATATTTTTTAATTTTTCATATCATTTTCATTCATTTGATCATATAATAATTTTTCATCGTGAAGTGCAGAGTACTTATGAACAGTCACAACCTTTTAAAATACAAAAAGAGGAAGAAAATAAATTTTATATATAATTGCAGACATCTTCTTAGATATATTTTTTTTTTTTTTAAGTTGCTTGCTCCATAATGTTTGCTTGTAAAATTGATATGTTTTGAATATGCGCAGTTAAAAGTTATTTAATTTGCCTGCATCTATCTCTTCGTAAAATTTTATTATAAATTCTAAAATTATATGTGAGCATTTCTATTTTCGCAAATACATATCTCATATGTATAAAAATGTATTTAATTTTACTCACTATAGGTAAAACATATTATGAAGATTGAAATTTTTCATTTTTTAGGGATACATCGTGATGCAGAAGAGTTTGATTCCTTCTACATTTAATCAATTAATGGCAGATTCATCGTCCTCGAAATAGGTAGTGTGCGTGTGGTGAAGTGAAACAGCAGTAAAATATAATTTTGAGACGGTTCCCATGGGAAGACCACACAAGTGGACCGTAAATTAGAAGAGGCGCCAGGCAATGGACAGTCTGGACACTATAGCACAATGAACTGTCAACGTTAAAATATTTATGGCCGAAAATATTTATGGCCGAAAATGATATGCAAATTTGGCGGGATATATTTCCGAATGATCCACCTACATGGCTGGGATTCGACGAGAGGATGCATTAATTCCCCGAGACGAACAAATCAGAAACTCCAGCCAATGATGTAAGAGGGGGTAAGAAAAGAGGAATCAACCCCGTGGGAGAAAAAAAAAGACGACAGAACGAGTGTGCTAGAAGAAAAGAAGCAGAGCAGAGTTTGAAAAAAGGTGTGAACGGACTTAAAAAATCAGTGTGTGCTTCGAATCAATATGATCAAGTTGTGTTCAAAAGAAACATGGAATCAGACGCCAGATGAGGGCTTAAGAAAAAGACAGCGGTTCCAAGAGGACACGCGTCGATCGTGTCTTGTGTAAAGACGGCTACCTCATCAGAATGGTGAATATTAACAGTAATCTATTTATTATTTGCGTCTCAAAACTTTTGTGGATACCCCTTATCCTCCAAAACCACATCTCCCCCAGACATGTTTAAGTTTAAAATTATGTCAATATCGTCTGTTAATTAATATTAGTGGAAGGACTAAGAATAAATGGTATTTAGTTGCAATTCATAGAGTCTTTAGTTTTTTTTAGTGTTTTGGTGTATGTCAATCATTTTTCAATTTTTTCAGCGTAATACTAAGAGTACTTGCCAGGCAGGTTATGCGCGGCATAATACCACTGTACGATCATCTTAGGCTTTAGTTTTCCTCAAATTTTAACCACTGCTGCACAAACAAACCACCACATAATGGTGCCGTAGAAAAAAGGCAATTTTATGTACTCCTAGTAACTCAAATGATAGTTAAATTAATGATAATAATAATAATAAATATATATAGTAGATTTTTCAAAAATAAAACAAAGTCTGGGAGAGAAATTATGCATCATAATAACGAAGTTACTATCTTGTTTCTCAGTTTCAACAAAAAAAAAAAAAACATGCATTGACATTCTTTGAATATTTTATTTGTAATTTGTAAGTGTTAATATACTGCTGCAAAAAAAAAAAAATATATATATATATATATACGAAAGAACTTTGATTTTAAAGGTGACAAAGAAGGTATTTTTGTTAAAACAATTAATTTCTCTAATAGAAAGAATGTTGTGAATAAGATAGTTTGTAGTCATTACAACGTATTGACATATAGAAAAATTAAATTAAATAAAATTAAGTAAATAAATAAAATAAATAAATAAATATTTTATTGATGGAATATTATGCAACAATCAGTAGAACTGAACAATTGAATTAATACTTGCTTAATATGTATGTATTCATGTACAATATTTTTAATTTATGTGTATGTTGAAAGTGTCAAAGTGCATTTTGTATAGGTATAAGGTAACGGAACATATAGTGTTAAAATAGGTAAAATAGTATCTGTAAATATTTAAAGTAAAAAAAAAAAAAAAAATGGGTCGTCCCAGAGTTAGACAGGAGTCGCCAGAGTCTCTTAGGAATCGAAATACCCAAAGTTCGGCACAAAGCCAGCATAACAAAACGCCAGACACGGGACTAATCCCTCTATTGCCCCGATATTCGGCTGATAGTCTCGAGAACCCAAAGCAATTTCTCAGCGAATTTGAAAACGTAGCTGCTCTCACCGATTGGTCAAATGAGCAGAAAGGCATAATTTTAAAGACATGCCTCAAAGGTAAGGCAAAAGCATTTATACTAGGCCTAAAAGAGACGAAAGACGGAAACAATTACGAATACCTGAAAAAAGCGATTCTCCAAAGATTTAGGGAAATAAAATCAGCTTCGGAAGTGCACGCGGAATTTAATGCAATTAGGCAAACCCCGAAAACATCGATTATACAACTAAGGGACATAATCTCTGAAAAGACTGAAGCATTTTTAGGGATCGATAAGCCGTCAGAGGAAACAGATAAAATAAAGAACCACATCATGCTCGCGAAATTCACGGAAGCGGTACGTCCGGAAATTAGAAGAGAAATTTTAAAAGAAAACGTAAAACACTTTGACGAGGCGGTTGAGTTGGCAATCAGACTGGAGAGAATTTTTAATGAAGAAGAAGACATAAACAATATTGACGTACAAAAATCAGACGTTACTGGTCTATTGAAGGACTTAGAAATCGCGCAGTTAAAAGATAAAATAAAACAGTTTGAGGATAAAATTCAGGCACTCGAGATTTCTCAAGTGAATGAAAAATCCAATCCATTGAAATCATGCTCTTTTTGTAAAAAACAAAATCACACAGACACAGACTGCTGGTTCAATCCCCGAAATAGAAGACAACCAGTTAATCAACATAATAGTAGTTATACACAAGTTGCAATTATCTGCCAAATATGCGGAAAGTCGAACCACTCCGCTCAGACATGCTGGGAAAGAATTCCCGCGGACGGTCGACAGCAACCAAATGTCCGCAGAACGAACAACAATGGAAACAGGAACTATAAGAATTTAAACTCATACAGGGGTCCCAGAGGCAACAGATAAATAATAATCAGAGGTTGGGATCCCATAGAACGAAACTCGAGGCTACCAAAGTAAATATTGACCATAAAAACAAGAATAAAAATCAAATGATAGAGGCACAAAATAGTACGAAAGAAATAAATGATAATAAACGCAAACAACAAGAGAACCATAAGTATATAATGTCGGTGAGTGACAACGAGCAAAATGTAATTAAATTACCACTAGTAACGCTTAACATTGGGGATGAAGAATATGCTGCACTCATTGATTCAGGAGCAGGAATTAGTTTAATAAATAACGAAATATTTGAAGGAATAAAAAGTAAAATAAAAATAAACTTTATTTCCAGACAGGTAACAATAAAATCTGTGACACAACAAACTGTACCTTTTCTAAAAGCCGTGAAGTTTTCATTTAAAATAGGGCATAAAAAATGTAATAACACCTTTTTCGTGGCAAACTTCAAAATGAACCCACAATACCCAATCATACTAGGTTACGACTTCATGATTAATAATAAAGTAATTTTAAATACGAAACAAAATAGCATAACAATAAATAATGAAGAAATTCCAATTAATAAATCAGAGACCAAAAATACGGAGCTAAGGGAAGAAAATGATAAGACGGAGGAGATTAATAATTGCATTCGAATAGCACGGAAAGTACTGATTCCGCCCGCGAACACAAAAATAGTAAATTTAAAAACAGATCGACCTATTGAAAAGCAACAAAATGAAAGCAACATTCAAGTGATACCCAAATTCCAAAAGGAACAGATATGCATCATCCAACAAAAAACAGATAAGTCGTTACAAATGATTTTCGAAAATAACACCAACACCACGAAACATTTACAAAAAAACATGAAAGTCGCGAAAATCATAGAACCGCAGAACGTTCGGCAGATACGGGAGTCATCACAAGGTACAGAAGTAGGAATGAATTATTGTGCACAAACAACTAATGATAGGGACAATATCCTAAACTTGAGAAAAAAGGAATTCGAAGAGGCGACTTTTGATTTAGATCATTTACCGGAAGACCAACAGCGTATATTTAAAAAAATGCTACAAGAAAACTATCAGGTATTCTCTACCTCTTATAAAACATTAGGAGTGACAGACGCTGTGAGACCGCAAATCAAATTAGCCCACAATTACCCTATCCAATGTAGACCGTACCCAATACCGCAAAACATGAAAACGCTCGCAGACCGCGAAATAGACGAGCTATTAGAAGCGGGTATACTCGAACCATCCGACGGGGGTTACGCGTTCCCAATAATCTTCGTTAAAAAACAAACGAGTGAGGAAAATAAAACCCCTAAATACCGAATGGCGACAGATTTTCGATTATTAAATAACATCACTGAACCTTATAAAACATATATCCCGCATATTGAAGATATCTTACAAGAAGTTGCCGGATTCAAATGGTACACGACTATGGATCTTAAATCTGCGTTTTTTCAAATAGCATTACCGGAGGCAGAGCGAGAGAAATGTGCAATAATTACCCACCGAGGAAATTTTAGACACACGAGACTACCCTTTGGCTTGCGTAACAGCGCCAGTTACTTCACCCAACTCATGAATACGGTGCTGGGAGGTATGAGAGAAACGAAGATAAATTTCTACCTAGACGATATAATCATACCAGCTAATTCCCTCGAAGAATTACGAAAAAAAATGACTTTAATATTCCAAAAGCTCAAAGAGTTTAATTTAACATTGGACCCGTCAAAAATCAAAATAGCCCGAAAAAATATCACATGTTTAGGATTCCAAGTGGACGAAGTAGGGATTTCCCCAGACCCAAAAAACATCGTGAAAATCACAAAATTTAAAACACCTAAGTCAGTTAAAGAGATTCAATCATTTTTAGGGATGACAAATTACTTCAGAACGATTATTCCACAATATTCCCAAATTATTGCACCGATTGTGCAGCTCACAAGACAGACCAAAAAATTTGAATGGTCGGAAGAGTGTCAGACTAGTTTCGCGAACATACAACAGATCATTTTAGAAAAACCAAGAATTACCAAAATTGATTTTGCAAAACCATTCCTGTTAGCAACCGATGCATCCAACACGGCCATTAATGGTATTTTAATGCAGGATCGGCCAGAAGGCAGAACACCAGTCAAATTTTTTAGCAGAATTTTAAAAAATGCGGAAAAACGATACTCATCTCTTAAACTGGAACTAATGGCAATTTATGAAGCGGTGAGACATTTTCGCAATTATTTATGGAACCATGAATTTATATTAATTAGTGACGCGAAATCATTGAAATACCATTTAGATCTAACGCAGCAATCCGATATCACTGCAAGGTGGCTATTATTTTTAAGTGAATTTGCGTTTAAATTTCAACATATAAAGGGTGAGGAAAACCCCGCGGATTATTTGTCCCGATACATCTTACAAGAAGAACAGGTAAATAACATAACGGCACAAATCTTCGAAGGGAAGAAGGATTTAACGACCGAAAAAATTAAACAAGAACAGCAGAACGATGAATTATTGAACAAAATAATACCACACGTCCGCGAAAAGACCCCTAAAAGTCCTAAGTTCAAAAATTACTATCTCGATGCACATGGAATTCTTCGTTATAGGGAAAAAGCCACACGAGAGAGGGCAGGAATAGATGTAATAGTGATCCCGCAGGCTTTAAAACAGTCCGTGATCAAAATTGCACACGCAACGCATTTCGGCAGACAAAAAACGATCGATTTCATTAAGAAATATTATACTTGGGGCAACTTATTTGATGACGTAAAGACGTTTATCGATAACTGTCACAGATGTGCACAATTCAAAAACAGGCACATTCCCCCTACGGCGAAACAGAAAATGGACCGAGCAATACTGCCCGGAAAGTGTCTACATATAGATATTGTTGGGAAGCTGCCTCGCAGTGTCAGAGGCAATTGCTTTTTTTTTTCCGTAATTGACAGTTTCTCAAGGTATATAGAATTATTTCCATGTAGAAAAATCACTGCGGATCAAATAGTTCAATGTTTACAAAGTTATTTTTCTCGTTTTGGGCTTCCAGATACGATTATATCGGATAACGGACCTCAATTCCGATCAAAGGAATTAAGGAGTTTTTTAAAATCTCTCAATATAGAGAGTCGTTTTTCGTCGATCTACCACCCACAATCGAATGGGACGGTAGAGCGAGCACAAGGCACGCTTCAGCAGTGTATTCGATGCATAGCAGAGAACACTTTTGAATGGGAAGATGCAAGTGTATGGGCGCAGCTCTATTACAACGCCTCTAAACACAGGGCGACGAATTTCCCGCCGGCGTTACTATTTCTGGGTCGTGACATTAAAATACCCCTGGACAA
Organism: Cheiracanthium punctorium; assembly: GCA_038373885.1. NCBI lineage: Eukaryota > Metazoa > Arthropoda > Arachnida > Araneae > Cheiracanthiidae > Cheiracanthium > Cheiracanthium punctorium. Next base: position 96,717 of record JAWZYV010013856.1, on the reverse strand, counting down.
TACAACGGACGGACAGGGACAAAATATTTTCGAATCAAGATGGTCCCAAGAGGAAATACAAATATTTGTGGACAAATTAATTAAGCAGAATTTAAATAACAGACAACAGGCCTGGATATTCCAAGAAAAAGCGGCTAAACCGCAGAACTTAGAAAAACCCGCTAAACATACTCCAATCCACATAGGGGATTTGGTATACATGAGAAATATGCACAAGAAGTGTAAATTTGACCCCATTTTTACCGGCCCTTATAGGGTAATGAAACTTTTGCGAAATAATAATTTGTTACTTAAAGAAGTGAATAAACCTCATGGAGAAGCAAAAAAATTGCACAAAAACCTCATTTTTCGGGTAAAACCCCAGACACAAGAAACAGACCCTGACGAGTCAAAAACCCCCACCCATGGTTATTGGTTACGCAACCGCTCCCGGAAGGGGCGAGAAACAGCACAAACATAAGAAAAGAACAAAAATTCAAAAAAAAAAAAAAAAAAAAAAAAAAAAAAAAAAAAAGGTTCTTACCAGTAGCCGAGTTGTGAGGTCCAGAAGGTCGCTTTTCATGATGATTGATGTTCAAGTTCAATTGCGTAAATAGATGAAAAGATTGGAATTTCTGTGAAAGGATAACGAAAACGAGAATTACAAAACTGATAGGAAAAAGAGAAAAACGCGACCTGGAAGGCAATTGAATTTAGCTAATCATAACAGTACTAATAATAAGAATTATAATAATAATGACATGATATATATATAATCAAAAGGGATATCCCGTTTAACCTTGTGCACTGCAGAAAAGCTAAGCTGAAAATGAAGGAAATGTTAACAACCAAAAAAAAAAAAAAAAAAAAAAAAAAAAAAAAAAAAAAAAAAGAGACGGACAAAATATAATAATGTTGATAATAATAGCAAGCAATAAGATAACAGGCACACACATACGTAGGTAAAAAATAAAAATAAAATAAAATAAAAATAAATAAATAAATAAATAAATAAATAAATAAAAAAAAAAAAAATAAATAAAAAGTAAAACACAAGTTAGCAAGGCATCAGCTGGTCTTGTCGTTTGGCTTTTTCTGTTGGTAAACAAACCGGCAGGGAGCCATTCGCATGGGGGCGAGTCGTTCGTTCGGATTAGAGTCGTTCGTTCGGATGTCACGCATAGGATGCAAGAGAAGGGCAACATGAAAAGACAAAAATATGCATATAAATAAATACCGGACATACAACTATAGGAGAGACAATTACATAGTACAGTAATTTTACAAAAAATTTTAATTAATACAAGTTAGAATAAAATTATTGAGTTGCGTCACCAGAGTACCTGGGACGGAAAGCTGCAGATTTCCCCTTGGATTTTGGTACTTATCGGGCAATTGCAGGCAATAACCACGATGAGTAAGACGCGCTCTAGAATAATAGAAGACTATTTATTTTAAAGTAAACATAGGGAGTTCACAGAATAATAACCTATCAGACCGCATGGACTCGACATGCAGATCGGCGCTATACAAAATAAAACGTAAGAACAGTAACGTTAAGTTTGTTTCTCTTTACAAAATTACAGTTAATAGGGCGGCATAAGCTTTCATTAACAAAATAATTAAATAACAATCACTTACCTCTACACGACGTTGACATCCTAAAAAAAAAACACAGGCGAAAAAGGTGCCGAGTCACTCCCGGCGCAGGAGATAAACCGGTTGCCCACGGCACGAGTTGAGTCGTCGAGCTGCAGTTTCCCCCGTTTCCAAACGCGCGGATGTATTATACGCAGTGAAAAACCGGAAATTTCAACCATGAGTTCCGATTGTCAAGCGACAAACAGTTTCGCAGCCGGAAGGATCTGCTTAAAAGGAATACAAGAGGAGAGTTCCAGAACGCACGGGTTTAGCGGTGAAACTCTTTTAATGAATTGAATGAGTAAATAAGAACGCATCGATGATTATGGCTAGATATTTTGAAACAGTGGTACGTGAGGTGTACCGTATAAATAAAAGGGTGTGCAATATAGGAATGAATCCCCTGTCTGAGCAAAAATAATAATAATAATAATAATAATAATAAAAAAAAAAAAAAAAAAAAAAAAAAAAAAAAAAAAAAGGAAGGAAGACGAGTATTTTTTATGATATGCAGATAAATATATATGTGTAACAAGTAATAGACACACATGATATTGTATGTTATTCTTAATATATATATAATATAAATATGGTACTCTAATAATATAAATATGGTGCATGTTGGTACAGAATGTGTGATCAAACATAATAATGTGTGTACAATCCCATTGGTGTACAATATATTATTTTGAAGAAATTGAGAAACAAGATACAAAGGTAACTCATTAATGTTATTAATGCAAAGTGGTTCGGAAACATTATCGATACTGCCAGATTTAACAAAATCTGACAAAACAAACCCGCAAAGAAGAACGAAAATGTTCACGTGAAACCACAAAATGCTTGAGACACAACGGGAGAACAAATGTATCACAACTGAGACTTTTGCCATGTGTAGCTACGCGTGACGGACTATATGGACTAAACTCCAACTACTACACTGTAGAACGTAGCACATAATTTGCTACGTATGATGGACTATATCGCATGGACTATACAGGACAAGTGCCAAATTTTAAAACGTAGCACATGTGTAGCTACGTGTAATGAACTAGTAACTGTGGACATTGAATATTTTTTTTTCTTGTTTTTTTTTATGTACACGGGGGAGAGATGTGGTGAAGTGAAACAGCAGTAAAATATAATTTTGAGACGGTTCCCATGGGAAGACCACACAAGTGGACCGTAAATTAGAAGAGGCGCCAGGCAATGGACAGTCTGGACACTATAGCACAATGAACTGTCAACGTTAAAATATTTATGGCCGAAAATATTTATGGCCGAAAATGATATGCAAATTTGGCGGGATATATTTCCGAATGATCCACCTACATGGCTGGGATTCGACGAGAGGATGCATTAATTCCCCGAGACGAACAAATCAGAAACTCCAGCCAATGATGTAAGAGGGGGTAAGAAAAGAGGAATCAACCCCGTGGGAGAAAAAAAAAGACGACAGAACGAGTGTGCTAGAAGAAAAGAAGCAGAGCAGAGTTTGAAAAAAGGTGTGAACGGACTTAAAAAATCAGTGTGTGCTTCGAATCAATATGATCAAGTTGTGTTCAAAAGAAACATGGAATCAGACGCCAGATGAGGGCTTAAGAAAAAGACAGCGGTTCCAAGAGGACACGCGTCGATCGTGTCTTGTGTAAAGACGGCTACCTCATCAGAATGGTGAATATTAACAGTAATCTATTTATTATTTGCGTCTCAAAACTTTTGTGGATACCCCTTATCCTCCAAAACCACATCTCCCCCAGACATGTTTAAGTTTAAAATTATGTCAATATCGTCTGTTAATTAATATTAGTGGAAGGACTAAGAATAAATGGTATTTAGTTGCAATTCATAGAGTCTTTAGTTTTTTTTAGTGTTTTGGTGTATGTCAATCATTTTTCAATTTTTTCAGCGTAATACTAAGAGTACTTGCCAGGCAGGTTATGCGCGGCATAATACCACTGTACGATCATCTTAGGCTTTAGTTTTCCTCAAATTTTAACCACTGCTGCACAAACAAACCACCACAGTGCGAGTTCAGAAACTTAATTTGTGTCCTCAAAGTTGTAAAATAAATTGTTCACTATTTCTTAAGAAGTTCGGAAAAATTCCTACAACTTAAGTGCCCCGTTAATTTTGCCCGCATAATGTATTATTGACAAATCTGCATTACTTAATATTTCTAAAACAATGGATAAAAAATTGTAGCTTCTTGCATGTAAAATAAATGTAAAATTTCGTGCGTAACAGTTCACTAGAAACTGAACAAAATATCTAATGTACTATATTTATTATTATTCATGACTATGTCATTTTATCTCTCACACCCTTTATTGAAAATTGTCCGAAAAATGTGTCCCAAAAAAGCGACATAATTTTACATTATATTTAAATACTATTAGTTCACAACAGCTTTAATTTATTGTTACAATATTTCGTAAGCTGTGGAATATGCATCCCATGTATTTTTCTATAAATAGGTTACAATCCTGCAAATTTCAAAATAGGGTTACCAGGCAAAATACACGAAAGATGAGAGATAAAATGACATAGTCAATTCATATCGTTTTAATAGGGCAATAATGAAACTAAAAATTAGGGGGGGGATCAGGGGGTCTTCCCCTGATGAGAATCGAACAGCCGAGTTACTTTTTAGTTTTAGTAGTTAATAAATTTATAGATAAAGCTTTATGATTTCTCAAAGAAAAGCCAAAAGAAGAGCAAATGTTTTCATATACGATCAGGAAAAAAAGTAAAAAAAAAAAAAAAAGTTAAAAATCAGGTTTAATGTTTCGGTGGAAGTAATTCTTCTATCCTTCCAATTAATTTGATGAGTGACATTATATTATCTCTTACCCGGATGTTCACGCCATTTTGTTCTAAATCTCCTGCTTGGCGAGAGATTAGTGACGACATTGAACAGAGAAAGAAAAAAAAAAAAAAAAAAAACAGCAAAGGCAATTCTAGCAGACAAGAAGACTCAGACCTGTCAAGACACTCTATTTCAGTAATATTTTTTTTTTTTGAGAAGAAATGGAACAAAGGAAAAGAAGTTTTAAAGCTTAATGTAAGCTTTAATGCATCGCAAAGATTACAGTAACTTAAAAGTTGGATTTGGGGGGGGGGGGGGCTGACTGCGGTGATTATATAACCCCTTTTATAAGGATGTCTATCTCGCTGCCAACTTCAAGGCACATCGCTGAGCGGGTAACTTAAAAACTAATGAGTTTTTTTTTTCAATTATCTCTTGTCAAAAAGCAGTATTTGTAAAAAGCAACACAATACCCAGATTACTATCTTAGGAGGTGTGGGGGAAAATAGCATTTTCTCACTCTAATAATGCGATGGAAATATCTGCATATCTACATTATAGAGAAGTCAGAATTTTAGAAAGAGAAATATTGCAGCCTATTTTTTTCTTCTCAATCTCTTTGATACATTAGTTTTTCAAGGGCTTTACACTGCATTGAAAACTAGAGGCAGATCCAGGACAGGGGCTTCATTGCATTGTTTTGTTTCATTAATGCACGCTGTTTAGGTAAAATGAACTTATTTTCAAACTTTTTGTTAACTTGGTCTGTTTGCCGTTCCAATTCAAAATTTGTACACGAATTTAATCCATTTTCTATCATTCTATCTAGCTGAAATTTCGCATGCACGTGTACCTACGATGATACTGAGTACTGCTGTTTTAACATAAAAAAATATAAAATATTTTATATAAAATATTTTATATTTTTTAAATAAAATATATTAAAAAATATTTTTAAATAAAATATATTTTAAATAAAATATAATATTTTAAATAAAATATTTTATATATTTTTTAAATAAAATATTTTATATTTAATATTTTAAATAAATATAATAAAAAATATAAAATTTTTTAAATCAAAGCTGGTAGAATTAAGAGGTAGATTTTGCTCCTGGATGCGAGCAAGTGAAGCCACACCTCTAATTATAAGGGTGTAGTTCGAATAAACAAAATCTCCTTCACGGTCTAAGTACACAAATTAAAATAAGCTTATTGCTCCAAGGGCTCGAAAAAGAATCAGGCTGATTCCTTATAAGCTGTATTACCCACCTTAATAAATGAAACAACGTTGAATTTTCTAAAACTTTCCTAAAAAAATTCTTCCTAAAAAAATTCAATATGAAATTGCACTACAAAAATTTTCGAAAAATGACGTACCCAGCTAAAATTTCTATTTTTAAGAATTTTTTCTAAAAGTTTCACAACTACTTCAGGTTAATCGCTTATACAATGTATAGTACAGCTTGTAAAGAGACATTCTAAAAATGTTGAAGTGCATGACATATTTAGTTTATTTGTATTTACGTACAGCTGCGGAAAAAAAAGGCCCACTTGCTCTTTATTTGGGCATTATTCGCCGGACTGCAAAGTTGTATATACCATTCGTTTGCAAATAACGTATACTTTAATTTTCTAGTAATTTAATTTGCTTAAGGGGCCGTCTTCATATTTAATTCTACATCAACTTCATTTTTTTTCAATGGCAACATACTACTTTGACTTTATTAAACGAAAGAAAAACTTCAAATCACCCTAAATATAATTTTTCACCAATTTTCTAATACGGTAAATTGGTAAAAAATCAGGTTTTCTATAACGGTAATTTCTGGAGATATTGCGATTTATTTTTTGCGCGATTTTGAGGGACTTTCTGCAAATTGAGAAACGCTATTTGTATAGGTTCCGAACTTTTCGCCTTTCATTAATTTTACTCGCGAGAGTTAAAAGAATATATTATTTTCACGGAAAATTTAGAATATTTAGTCAGTGGATCAAATGACCCGTTAGTCCATAGCTTCCTTGGTTGGTGCACATGATTTAAAGGAAAAATGCAAAACGACTGCTCACGATTTTGAAAATCTTCCTAATTTTGTAATTGTTATTGAGTATTTCTCTTGGAGGTTCTCTCAGTCAGGTGAAATGTTGCCAGGAGTGAGAGGCTGTTCTCTGCTCTTCTGACTATAATTATGACTTTTACTCAGCTACGGTGGAACTTGAAGAAAGGTTTCATGAATGAAAATTTATGTGTTTGAATTTCAAGTAAAAATCGCAATTACTTTTTTGCCGACCCAATATTATCACTGTGTTTGTTATTTCACATTCTTCATTTAATATTATCGTCTGCAATGTGCAATATTCTTATAAGACTTTTGGCGGTATTTTAATTTATAGTCAGATGAAAATTTAGACAGAAAAACGTGATTTTGAATGTTTGTTGAATGTTTGATAAAGTATGGGAAGTTCAAAGACCTGATGTTTCCAATATTAAAAAAGGTCAAATTCATGCCTGGAATGTTGAGGATGTTAGTTTTTCAGAAATAGGACGTTGTATTGGAAGACATACATCTACTGCATCTAATTCTATACATGGAAAACATTTTATTTGGTGGGATATGGTAGCGGACGCAACAATAGACGCTTTATAGAATCGCCATCAAACTGTAAAAACCTCTAATTTATTTGCTTCAAAATTTGATATTTTTTAAATGCCGCTATTTTTTACTGTTTTTTGCACAAAAGAAATCTAATTTACGTTTATTTTACGCAATTTTCAAAAAATTGTCACTTAATAAATTTATATATGGTCCCTTAACTCAGGAAAATAACACATTTTATTTAATATAAATTAAACTACTGAACGTAAAAATTTGAAATTTTGCACAGCCATGTAAAATCACTTTTTGCATCTATTTCCATCAAAATTTGGCTAGGTTGCTATTCATAATTTTTTTAATATTAATTTAATAATTCATAATTCATATTAATATTTTATTAAAAATTATAATAATAGTAAATTATGTTTGGGTCGTTTAGTTCTAATAGTACGAATAAAAGTCAGCTTCTTATTATCAATATTATATGAGATATGAATTAAAGTATGAAAAAATATTTTAACATAGGGGGAGGGGGATTTTGGATGCTCATAACTCACTCATTTTCAGTTCAAATTTATTGAAAATTGGTATCCGGGATTAAAATGAGCTAAATTTTTGAAATATGAAGTGAAATCCAGGGGTTGCTATTGTTGATGCGAATTTTAATATGGAGACGGCCCCTTATGCAATTTTTATGTATAGCAAATTAAAGTGTACGTCAATCGTAAACGATTGGTATATGTAACTTTGCTGTACGACGAACGACGGCTGAATAAAGTTCAAGTGGGCCTTTTTTTTTCCCCCGCAGCTGTACTAAAATCACAGGATTTTCTCACTCACTAGAAAGTATTCAGGAGAAAATGAATTATACGTATATCTCGCTTTAAATAAGTACTGAAAACAATATTCTTCTTTTTTTTTTTTTTTTCATTTCAAGCTTTTTTACTGGTTTGGTTTGTCATCATGTAGTTAGATTTCAGAGTTCGTATAGGAATTTTAATCAACTTCTTAGCATCCTATCACACTGAGTACCACGTTCGGGACATTTATCCAGATCGTCATTTTGGGACTGCTTGCATTTTTACTTTCCGAACATGTACCATGTAAGGAAAGTATTGTAATGATGAAAAAATTCGACTTCGAGATTTTGGTGTTTTTACACGTTTTGAGGGCTTCTGAATCCATTTATGCTATTTTTACGAGATGTATGTATGTATGTGTGTATGTGTGTGTGTGTGTGTGTGTGTGTTTGTGTGTATGTGAGTGAACACGATAGCTCCTGAACGGAGCATTCGATTGAGCTCAAATTGGATATATATGTCATAAACCACCGTCGCAAGACCGGTATTGATTTTGGTGTGTATAGGACTTATAGTTTTTCTACAGGGCTACGACAAAGATTTCTTTTACATTATGGCCTATGGGGGGAATTTCTTGAAAGTGCGCTAGCGTTTAAACGATACATTCGATTGAGCTCAAATTCGGTATACATGTTATAAACCACCATCCTAAGACCGGTATTGATTTTGGTGTGTATAGGACTTATAGTTCTCCTAAAGGGCTACGACAAAACTTTCTTTTATGTTATGGCATAATGGCATATGGGGAGAAATTCTTGAAAGTGCGCAAGCGTTTAAACGGTGCATTCGATTGAGTTTCAATTTGGTATATGTTTGAATGATTCATCGATTAAAATTTATTTAAGTGCTTGGTAGTGATCTTAATCATAAGTGTTCGGAAAGTCGAGTGGAGTCACTCCAGATTTTTATATATTTCGCTCGCAGGTATCGCTAAAATTTCATCCATCTTATATTGAAAAATAAGTATAAGTCAAGTGATATCAATAACAGAACAGCATCACGTGAAAATCGGTTTCCGTAAAAAGGTTAAAAGCACTTGCTTACCAACTTAACCCTTTGAAGCGCAACCATTTATTTCCCAATGTTGAAAACGTGCAGCAGTTGTCTTCGCACGATTATTTAACTACCAACAAGATGGCGGTCGACTGAATCGCCCAGTGGGAGCCACAGAGCTAAAGAACATTTTTTTCACACATCAGGTTGTGCGGCCGCACAGCCTGCTGTGTGGAAGTTTTTCTACACTCATGTCCATAAATTAAGGATAATGAAGTTCAGGCAAAGAAAGAGAAAGAAGCAAAACAAATTTGACTTATTTGTAAAGTCTATTTATTAAACAAAAAGTAAAGAGCAAAAAAGATGCTAAATGTTTGACATAATTAATAAAAATTGCAAAGTTTTACTCCCTTGACCAAATTTCAAAAAAGAACCTATTTACAAAAAACAGTATAACTATGGTTAGTAGGATGGTTAATACGGAGTATGTCTCCCGGACGATGACAAATACAGGCTGACAACGCCTAGGCATGCTGAGTATTCAAATGATCAATCTGATCTTGGGGAATATTACACTACTCATCAAGCAATGCACTCCGAAGTTCCGGTAGACAGGTGGGAGGGGGTTGTCGGGCTGCAATTCGTCGGCCAAGCATATCCCACACATGCTCTATTGGATTCAAGTCCGGTGAGTATGCTGGCCAATGCATACGGGTGATATCCTCCGATTGAAGGCATTCGTCTACAATGTTTGCACGGTGAGGACGGGCGTTGTCATCCATAAACACAAATTCAGTACCCATGGCGCCCCGAAACAAACGTACATGTTGTTCCACAATGACATCCCGATAGATGTGGCCTGTCATCGTTACACTCTGAACATGCAGGTGAGTTCTGGAACCAAGAATAATTCCTCCCCAAACGAGCCATCCTGCACCACCGTAACGGTGTCTTTCAATGGTGTTCTCTTGGTGGTAACGGGTACCTGGCGCTTTCCAGATGAATGTCCGGCGAGAATCAGACTCCAAACTAAACCTGGACTCGTCGGAAAACATCACACAAGACCACTGTTGCGGTGTCCACAATGCATGCTCTCTACTCCAGGTTAATCGCAGGCGACAGTGAGTTGCGGTAAGTGGAACACATCTGACAGGCCTACGAGAATATAGACCAATGTGCCCTAAGCGTCTGTACACGGTCTGCCTTGAAACTGTCGTACCGGTAGCTGAAGAGAGCTGACGAGACAGGTCTGATGCTGTACTCCGTCTGTTTCTTTTGCAGTAACTGCCAAATAGCGGTCCTCATTCGGCGTTGTAACTCCGGGGCGACCTGTGCTGTAACGTCTACTCACATTACCATCATCTTGGAATCGTTGCCAAAGCCTGTAGATGACACGCTGGGCGATTCCAAGTTCCTCGGATACTTCCAGCTGGGTACGTCCACATTCCAGTCGTCCGATTAATTCTGCCACGTAAAAACATCATCCAAATGCCTCCTTTGTGCCATAACTATGCAGTTGTTGCACTGAAAGGCTTTCACAGCGCTTGTGAACAATTTTACTTCTTTGCCACCAATCCTTATATACCCCTCTCTTACACTCTCGTCATTGTGACGTACCATCCACGCCATCTGGTGGTTTCCTGTAATTTGCATATTCTTCTTCAAGATGTGTGTGATCATTCCACAGGTGAAATTTTCATTTTAGAGATCAATTTCTGTGTGATTCTGAATTATCCTTAATTTATGGACATGAGTGTAGATGTCCACCATTAAATATTTAATTCAAATCAAATTTATTCTTCTTGAATCAAAACAGTCTTGAGCAAAACAAATAACTGAGCTGTGTTCTCACAGCGAGGACACCGCTCCTTAAAGGGTTAATTTGTAAACCGCGTGATGCCACATCTTTGTATGTTTAAATCAGACTTTCTCGCCCCACCCGTTGCCGAGCGCAGTTGCGCTCTTCACTGACACGCGGAAGGTGCCTGGTTCAAATCCAGGTCGCGTCCGTCGACCTCGTCGTTTGGAGTTTTCCGTGGTTTTCTCCAAAACTTCGCGTAAATACGGGTTAGGATCCTTTAGAAAGTCCCCCACGGAGGGCAATCCCTACCCCCCCGGCCTAGATCCTTCGCGTAGCTAATTGGCCGCACACCTACATCGCATCAGATGAGAGTTTCTCAAACTGTGTGAAGGTATTAAATGCTCCACGAAAAAATATGTCGCTGCCTAAGATAATAATACACTGGACGCGTGTATTATAGGCTTAAGACGCATGTATTATTTATACAAGATGCTCCGTGAAGTGAAACTGTTCAAGGTATTCCGTCAAAATTCGAAGACCATCAATTCGAAATGCTCCATCATGAATAAAGTTCGAGAAACTCCAGTCTCGATTAATAGAGACGAGATTTTTTTGACAGAACTTTCGGTAGTGCATATTATGAGAAACATCGTTAGATGGTTTTTGTTCCTAGCTGTAGGCAAGAAAGACCAAAGGGATTAGAAGCAATAACAACATATACAGCTTAACCATTTTCGGTACTGCCTGTTTTTGTTTAGAGGAATTTTCATGGCTTAGGCGTAGAGTTATATGGACCCGTGGGGCTCGAGCCCCCCAATAAATTGTGAATAGGGGCTGAGCCCACCCAATAATTTACCACTCAATACAGAAAACTAATTTATACTAACATAAAAAAAAGTATTCACGCCATTTACAAACGTTTAAAAAAAAACCTTTACTTGTACTTTAAAAAATTTTCTTTTGATTTCAATCATGAATTAGTATTCATTGTGACGCCACGTAACACGCAATGTTACTATAGGCAGCCCTCGCCAGGCTCTGGTTCATTAAAATCAGATTATGCTATGTAAAGTATGAAATGAAGAAAAGTTCAGATGTGTCTAAAATGCACTATCTCATCGAAAATGTTTTTTTTCCTCCTTTGGATTTTTTACTTTGCTACTATTTTTAACTTATAACAGGGTAGGAAGATACTAACATGGATACTTACCTTACATAGGTGTAGAATTCTATGGACCCATAGAGCTCGAGCGCCTCCAATAATTTACACTTATATATAGTAAGTCATAGCTGCCAACAACTACGGAATATAATTAACCACTTTTTGTTAACAGTATATTTTTTACTTATTTTTTTCAAAATAGTAACCAGCTCGCGCGCGCAGCACAAAAATTTTGCTATATTTTAAGCCGAAAAATCATGTAGAAAAAGGGGTTAATTATATTCCGTAGTAGTTGGAAGCTATGAGTAAGTTATATGTACGTGAATCAGTGGCGTAGCCAGAAATTTTTCATTTGGGGGGGGGTTACGACTTCTGCAACTCACATATATGTAAACGGGTGTATGGTAAGGGAGTAAAGAATATACATTTTGTGTGGCAAAAAATTCCTCATGGGGGTGGTTATGACCCCCTAACCCCCCCCCTTGGCTACGCCACTGACGTGAATATGTTTGGTTGTGGTGCCCAGCCCCCCCAATAATTTTGAAAACTTTACGCTTATGTTTCCTGGCGTCAGGTTGGCTCTGGTATCAGCAAAATGGGCATGCGAAATCGAGGATTGCAAAAGAAATCGGAACAAAACACAAAAGACAGCGCCTAAAATTGAACTTTCACAAACACCCAGTTTAGCCGATCACCCCTTTGCAGAGTAGAAATGCTGCTGATTGGATGGTCTGTCTTTAAAAGTAAGCTGAAACCGTACATGTTGTTTTATTTTTGTTTATGGAATCATTAGAATTGACGCCATAGCCAGTGAAGCAGATCACATTGAGACGACGTTTCTATTTGTTTGACTTTATTTATTCTATCAGTATTGTTAGTAGAAAAATCTTAAAATGAGTTTTCTAAAATAAACAAAAAACTTCCCTTTTTGGCATGATAAACACTTTGATTAATGCAGACGATTTAAGGATAGTATTAAGTGCAATATATTATACTGTGTTTTACACAGGGTGTGTCACAATTCCCTACTGGGTTTGAAGGCTTATAAAAATAATATATTAACAGTACAGCAATGAATTTGACTTTACTGGAGAAAGAAACATTACAAGTTTTGTTTCACAAATAAGGAGCTTCCCCGTCGTTGGATGGGTCGGGGTTCTGACGACGACAATCGCCTTCTTCCGTGGCCACCTCGCTCTCCAGACATAAATCCATGCGGATTTTTTTTTTTTGTATGGGGTTACATAAAAGATCGTATGTTCCTGCCCCCTACGCCTCATGATTTAAAAGCTATACACAAAAAGATCACAACCGCATTTGCTACCATTGATAAAGCGAGTGTGGGGAGGGAAGAATTTGACTTTAGACTTTATATCTGCAGCATCACGAAAGGTTCACATATTGAACATTTGGGAAGCAAAACTTGTTACATTTTTTATCCACTAAACCCAACTTTGTAGCTGTATTGGCAATATTTCTTTTTATAGGCTTTCCAAATCCATCATTGAATTGTGACAAACCCTGTATATTGCCAGCTGCCATTTGAACGAAAAGTTCAGTTCTATGTAAATTTGATTATTTTACAGGAGTTTCAATAATCAGATCTTTTAAGAAAAATTCAGTATACATTAAAATGAATTGGCATAATTCAGTCAATCAATTGGCATAATTCAGTACTCAAAATCCAAAACCTTTCAGCTTTTGCACAGATAAACTTTATAATGGCATATGATACAGAAAAAATGAAAAAGAATCCGTTAAAGTGAGCAATGTTTCGTGAAAGAAATTGTTTCTAAATTTTTATTCCAAACTACATGTTTCTGGAAATTTTGTGAAAAAGAAAAAAGAAAACCCATTATTTTTTAGTTATTTATTCATTTATTTATTTGTTGTTTACATGATAATAATAATAATAATAATCGGCAGGGCACCACCTCAAATTCTCTCTTTAGTTCCACAATGTCCATTTTACAGTCATTTCACCGTCATCTCCCATTTTGCTTCCACTTTCGAAATCACATCATTAATTTCCAACTGAGTATAATCTATTCCTCGAATGATTTGATATAATACACGATAACAAACCTTGATGCGACCTGAATATCTGCATCAGAGAATAGAAATATATTAGAGTTCGGGCATCGCCGTTCAAAACCCCTTGAAAAATTGAGGAAAGGATGAACCATGTAACTTGTAGCACGGAAATGATGAAAGGCTTTTGTGCAATATCGCTATATTTAGCGAGAGGTAAGTGTTAAATTACAAGACAAATTTGCTGTCAACATACTTATTACAAACCCTCTTGGAACAAACAAACAAACAACAACAACAAAAAAAAATATCGCCAAGGTTTAGAGGATGTGACTACACTGAAAAAATTCATATTTATATAAAAAAAAAAGTTTTAAAAATATGTAAAGAAAAAGAACACACATCTGAGAAAAATTATTCCAGAACCTTTCACAAATCATGATTTGCATTCATGGCCCCCTACTCGATTACGGGCCTGGACCCAGAATCAGATACGGGCCCCGTTTCCCGCCCCCCCAGCCGTATGCTGATTAGAATTGCCCTGTTATTTCTTACCCATATTCTCTTTAGAATGTAACTTAACATGCAAATATGGGGAATAATTATGGTAACTATTTTATGTCCAAACTACATTTATAAAATTTTGTTATTTCAAAATGACTAGAGTTAACCCTTTAACGCGCAGTGGTCCCGCTCAGGGATCACCCAACTCTGACGTTTTGACTGTTGCCAGTCACGAAGAATAGATTGGATTTCTGTAAAAATAGTTGCGGGTGACATAGCTCCACGAGAATCCTTTACTTTTTAGCACGTCATTTCCCGTTAAAAAAATGGTCACGATTATTTTTAACAGCACTGGCATCTGCTGGAAAATGGAAGAATGCGAAAACAGCTGGATCGATTTCCCAATGCTGAAAAAAGGGCAGTCGTTGCCATCGCTCGACTTAACGACCAGAAAGATGGCGGACGATCGAAACGTTCATCGCGTGCCACAGATCTAGAGACCCTTTTTTGACGACAGCTGGCTGTGCGCGATCGATCGAAACGTTCATCGCGTGCCACAGATCTAGAGACCCTTTTTTGACGCAGATGGCTGTGCCGGGCACAGCCAGCTGTCGTCAAAGAAGGGTTTCTAAATCTGTGGCACGCGATGAACGTTTCGATCGTCCGCCATCTTGCTGGTAGTTAAGTCGAGCGATGGCAACGGCTGCCCTTTTTCAGCACTGGGAAAGGTTTGCGCCTCAAAGGGTTAAGTACCACAGAATTCAGTTTAATATCAAAGAGCTAAACTTTAAGGTTACTAGTAATGGTTACATCTGATTTATCTTATTTAAAACAAAACCTTATAGATGATGAAATTTCCATTCAGTTACAGTCTCCTAAAGCCCGGGCCCTGGGGCAATTGCACCTCTTGTACCTCTGCGGGCCTGGCAGGAAGAAAGGATGGAGATAATAAGACGCACAATAGTTCAGAAAACTCACGCATTGACAATTTAGCTAAACCTTTATGATAAACTGTTTATCATAACTATATAAATACGTTATTTTAAATTTTAAGCTACAATTAGTTGTAGTTTCCTGAAATTTCGTTGGATAAAAAATATATTCAAATATTTTTTTCTAGTTTGTATAAGTTATATCAATGACACATTGAAACTGCGTAGGGGTGGACTCGGACCCCCCTCCCCTCGGGCCGGGCCCTGAAACCAGGGGTTCACCCAGCTCCACCCTTCTAGGGTCCATGCTTGCATTCATACGTACAGCAGCTATGTACCAGTTTTTTCTTAAAAATATGAAGATGAAAACGAAGTCAGATTGTGGAACAAGTGCCTCTCTATCCTTTTATATCCGCTCTATTGTCTGTATTCAATAAATTTGTAACTACATGCAGCATCTGAAAACACTGAACAACGTAAATGAGTTCAAAAAGCTCCGGGTCTAACTGAAAAATGAAAAAAATTGAAGTGACTCCACTCGACTTTCCGAACACTTACAATTAAGATCATACCAAGCATTTAAATACATTTTAATCGATGAATAATTCAAACATGTATACCAAAGTGAAGCTCAATCGAATGTGCCCAGGGGCGTAGCCAAGGGGGGGTTAGGGGGGTCCTAACTCCCCCCATGAGGAATTTTTTGCCATACAAAATGTATATTCTTCACTCCCTTACCACACACATGTATGCATATATGTGAGTTTCAGAAGTCATAACCCCACCCCATGAAAAAATTCTGGCTACGCCCCTGAATGTACCGTTTAAACGCCAGCGCACTTTCAAGAATTTCCTCCCATAGGCGATAATGTAAAAGAAATCTTTGTCGTAGCCCTGTAGAAAAACTATGAGTCCTATACACACCAAAATCAATACCGGTCTTGCGACGGTGGTTTATAATATATATGCCCAATTTGAGCTCAATCGAATGCGCCGTTTAGGAGCTATCGTGTTCACTTACATACACACACATATATACAAACATCTTGTAAAAAATAGCATAAATGAATTCAGAAGACCTCAAAACGTGTCAATACACCCAAATCTCGAAGTCGAATTTTTTCATGATTACAATACTTTCCTTGCATGGTACATGTTCGGAAAATAAAAATGATACTCCACATTTGACTTAAGGCTGTTCTTCGAAAAAAAAAGAACTCTGTTTTTAGTTTTGGTACACAAATTAAAATAAACTAATAGCACCATGGTCTCCAAAAAATTCCAGATGGTTCTTCATAAGCTGTTTTACACACTACGATAAGCGAAAACGCTGTGGCTTTTGTGAAATTTTCAGAAAAAATTCTTAAACATGGATTTGAGCTGCAAGATTTTTCGAAGAGTGACACGGTTTGAGAAAATTTCCGATTTTAAAGATTTTTTTCTAAAAGTATTGAAACTGATACAGATTGGCCTGTCTTCGCAGTATGTAATACAGCTTGTAAAGAGACAGTTTCAAAATTTTGAAGTGCCTGGTATAATTAGTTTATTTGTAATTATGTACCAAAATCACATGATTTTTTCGAATAACACCGTTAAATTGACAGATCTAATTGGACAAATAAATCTGTTGTAAAAGTAAACGCCTTACAGTTCGTTGCAATACATTTCGCTGTACAATATACATAAACATCATGTATGTATCTGTTTCTTCATAACAAAAGCTATCATTGTTGCCACGAAATAAAAAGACAAAGATGATCACAGTCTTCAACAACCCGAACATTCAAAACGGCAGTAAAAAAGAACAGCTTAAATGTCTTATTTAACTGCAAGAATGGCTTTAATACTGTTTTCTACGTATATTATAGCCACACACAGCCAGAGCAACATACTGAATAAGTAATACGTGTGTACGGGAATGATTGCATAATTATATTCTTTATAAAGAGGATAAAGATCGGCATAACGAATAATTAGGGGTCTCAGAGAAGATAATAATAGTTATTTCGGAAACAAACTTATTCTTCCAGACTATTAAAGTGCTCACTTATATGCCAAGAATGTTCCTCTTTTTTTATTCTCCCCACCATGATAAAAAGTATACAAGCAGTTTATCGGTGAAAACGCTATAAAAATTAACAGCCTTTTGAAATAGTCGATGTTGAGAAATAAAACAGAGCGGAACATTGCAGTAGGGTAAAAAATAATGACACGGTAAATGTTATTTTGATAATATACCCACGATAAATGTTATTTTGATAAATACGCCAGTGATAAATGCATTTTTTTTTTCACGTGTTATCAATGAAATCACAGCTCTGGGAATCGTACTAAAATGTATTTATTTTAACAGCTCGAATAGATGCAGTTTACAGGTATTTCACTTTTAACCCTTTGAGGCACAACCCTTTCCCAATGCTGAAAAAAAGGGCAGCCGTTGCTATCGCTCGACTTAACTACCAGCAAGATGGCGGACGATCGAAACGTTCATCGCGGGCCACAGATCTAGAGACCCACATTTGACGACAGCTGGCTGTGAGCACAGCCAGCTGGGGGGGGGGAGAAATGACGCGCTTCCCGTGTTCTTACGAGAACGGTGTTTAGTGACTGGACCACTGCTTAACAAAAGGAAGGCACGCTCAGTGAATAGCATCCCATAGTTTATTGAATATGTAGCTTACTTCTGCATAGTGCCTCACATTTTTACGGCCCATAACTCTTAAATATTTATTAAGAAAATATTTCTTTTGGGAAATGACGCGCTAAAAAGTAAAGGATTCTCGTGGAGCTATGTCACCCGCAACTATTTTTACAGCCCGCAACAGCCAGTTGGCTGTGCTCGCGCACAGCCAACTGCGTCAAAAAAGGGGTATCTAGATCTGTGGCACGCGATGAACGTTTCGATCGTCCGCCATCTTGCTGGTAGTTAAGTCGAGCGATGGCAACGGCTGCCCCTTTTTCAGCGTTGGGCCATCTATCCAGCTGTTCTAGCATTCTTCCATTTTTCAGCAGATGTCAGTGCTGTTTAAAAATAATCGTGACCATTTTTTTTTACGGGAAATGACGTGCCAAAAAGTAAAGGATTCTTGTGGAGCTATCTCACCCGCAACTATTTTTAGAGAAATCCAATCTATTCTTCGTGCCTGGCAACAGTCAAAACGTCAGAGTTTGGTGTTCCCAGAGTGGGAACACTGCGCGTTAAAGGGTTAAGAAAAAGGAAGGTTGTTGTTGCTTTCGTGTCCACGAATAGATGATTGCACTATCCATGGAAATAGGTGCAATCACCCCCGAGGGGGTTGGTCTTCTGCCTGTTGGTCCCTAATTTTGAACCAACTCCAGATGAGGGATCAACCACCTGAAATCGGTACCCTCCAGAGGTATCGGTTGAACACGGCGGACATTAGAGCCACGATGGATTTTACGTGCACCCGCTCCCATGATCGTACACGGTCCCACGGCAGTTCAGCCGAGAGAGGACTTCACCCTCCCAAGCACTGGCCAAGTCGGATGCTGCTTCGCTTTCCGTGTTCTTACGAGAACGGAGTTTAGTGACTAGACCACTGCGTGACAAAAGCAAGGTACGCTTAGTGAATAACATCCCCAATATGTACGCTCAGAATGTATGTTCAGTGAATATGTAGCTTACTTCTGCTTAGGGAATGCAATCCCGCACTATTTTTCGTTCTGCGGGATTTCGGGGTTGGGATTTGTTGATCCCGCAATCCCGCGGGATTGAGATTTCATTCCACTAAACATTACTATCAATAGAGAAAAACGGAAAAAAAGTAAGATTTTAAGCACTAACAAGTTTAACTTGTTAAACAAGTAAAAAAATAATTCATCTTATTTGATAATTAATACAACACCTTACATAAATATGAAAATTATAGTCAGGAGGTTTATAATAATATACTAGTTAATTCTTAGTTGCTAAAAAAGAAGAATGTATAAAAGATAACGTAGAGGCACTCGTCTTCCTAGTAAGAGAATACAAAAGAACGTGACAAAAGGACCCCCACCCTTTCTTTTTACTTTCCGAACATGTACCATGTAAGGAAAGTATTGTAATCATGAAAAAATTCGAATTCGAGATTTTGGTGTATGACACGTTTTGGGGTCTTCTGAATTCATTTATGCTATTTTTACGAGATGTATGTATGTATGTGTGTATGTGTGTGTGTGTGTTTGTGTGTATGTGAGTGAACACGATAGCTCCTGAACGGGGCATGCGATTGAGCTCAAATTGGGTATATATGTTATAAACCACCGTCGCAAGACCGGTATTGATTTGGGTGTGTATAGGACTTATAGTTTTTCTACAGGGCTACGACAAAGATTTCTTTTACATTATGGCCTATGGGGGGGGAAATTCTTGAAAGTGCGCTAGCGTTTAAACGGTACATTCCATTGAGCTTAAATTTGGTATATATATTTGAATTATTCATCGATTAAAATTTATTTAAATGCTTGGTAATGATCTTAATCGTAAGTGTTCGGAAAGTCGAGTGGAGTCACTCCAGATTTTTTTTCTTTCTTCTTCTTTTTTTTTTTTTTTTTTTTTGCGTGAAACCCTGAAGGAGACATACAGTTTAGCATGGTTAACTGAAGTTCACTTTTCAAAGACATCACTGGTATGGGCGGCCATATGATTGGGAAGGGAAGGGGACAGCTCAAGGGTCCTGTCCCAGAAAGATACAATATTTAATGTTGAAACAGTTCTGCCTTATCGTTATACAGTACTACTTAAATTATAACAATATGGGAGCCGGGGGAGGGCTATGTCCCCCTCCTTGCCAATTGGTGTGCCCCCACGATCTCTGGTTCTTATTGTTCAACTTGGCCAATTGATAATTGGGAAGGTGGCATGAAATTGTGATAAAAATAATTTCTCGGTTTCAATCCCCCGGAATTACGGTCTTAATTCCGCGGGACTAGTCCCGCAAAAATTTGGGCGGGATCCCGCGGGATCGGGATTGCATTCCCTACTTCTGCTGCATGCCTCACATTTTTTACAGCCCAAAACTCTTAAATATTTATTAAGAAAATATTTCTTTATGTAAAAATTTAGAACGGGGTTCAGAATCTACTCTACGAAGTTCGAGGAAGAGTTGGATGTAACAGACCATCCCTGAATCGCTTAATTTTGCAGGATAAGGTAATAATATGTCATTCGAATGATTTCTATAATCGATTACTACTGTTCGAATAGAATCAATAATCCATAAATCGAACAGTGAATATTCGAAAATTTCGCTATACGTTTAGTATTTGAGCATTCGCGGTTTCACTAATCGGGATTCTGAATGCCGTATGCCACATATGGGCAACCGCCGGCCGCGGCCGGATGTGGCCTGCCACGGCTTTTGATCCGGCCCGCTGAACATTTGAAAACTTCGTATAAACCATTCAATATCCCATATAAATCCCAATTATACGGCCCACCACTTCGCTAAAATCCGCAAGTTTGCACCTCGACTTCGCTAACATCCTAAAGTTTGGCCCACAACTTTTCAAAGGTTGCCCATACTTGCCGTATGCTATTCGGATGCAATATGGTGATCGTTCGAATGGATTTTTTAAAATCGATTATCTCGAATGAATTTAATATTCGATTGATTCGAACAGTTTTATTCATTCATTCCCATCACTGGGGTAGGGTAGCAGACTTTGCCTCATTATTATCAATTAAATCTAGTAAAAAAAGTAACCGTAAAAGTAGTAAAAAAGTAACCAACCATATCATTTGGCTATGCCAAATGATATGTTGATTGGCTATAATGATATCACAATAAATGATCCTACGATAAACCATAAATAATGGTAATACTATAAACCACTCTTAATAATTATATTAAATGGCATCCCTAGATAAAAAAGTGTGCTTTAAATTTACTGTCTAATTATTAAGGAAAACAATAGAATTGAATAAAATATCTTATAGCTGCATTATTTATTTACTTATTTTATTTTTGCAGTAGAGCTGTATGTCTGAAATAAGATTTTTGTAATGCAAAATCGTTCTCAATCAATGCGTTTTGAATGTTTTACTTCCTTGTTTTATCAAACTTATGAATATTAACTGGCTGTTATAGCAACTATTTTCAATTTCTAAATTTCACACATTTTACTCCAATTTTCTAATCATATTTAAGTCCCTTTCAGTATGCATAGTCCTTTCGTATTAGAAAAAGGGGTCTATTTTGCTAATTTCGAAGAATACGCACTACAAACTTTCCAATAGGTTATCTAACAGACTAACATAACTTCCCTTGTAATAATAAAAGTCATTAGATGACATCATTATGTTTCCAAATGATACTATTTATGCTAAGAAGACTTCGAAATGATTAATACATTTTGAAATAAAGCTATTATTTATCCCTCATGTTTTCTGGGGATAATTGAGGTACGGCGAGCAGCCTTAAGCAGGAGATTTCACGACGTAGGTCTATATACTAAAGAATATGTCTTCATTTGTCTCGCAATTCCACTTCGCCTTCAACCTAGATCTATTAGCCTGGAATAAAATATTCAGTTAATTCAATGGGCGTTCATACATTAAATTCCGTTGCTGGCAGGGAAATATTTTTCAAGGTGAAGCTCTACCAGGGGAATACTGAATAGAAAAAAATTGCAGTGCATTTTACGGGGATGTGGATAAAAATAGAGACAGATGTGGAGCTCGCGCACCAATTAACAAGCAGTTCAAAGAAGTATGTAAGAAGTCTCTGATTACTTTAATAAGGGAGTAGTTATACCGATCATCCCAGTGACACGGGGCCGATACTTGTCTAACGATGTAATTTCGATGGTGGTACTACTCAAAAGAAATGTCATGTCGAGAGGGTCCTAAGAGAGACAGGATCATTATCTCTGTTAATCCTTAGAAAGATGCTATAATCTATCAAATCTTCATCGGAAAGATTGAACAAAAACCTGCTATTAATATTTTCGGTTTTCCAATTACCCATCCACCATGTGAGCGTCATAAAAAAGCACAAAAAAATATAGTACATTTTTCACTTCCCAACACATGTTCAAAATATTAGGTTGTAACTAAAGTTTCCCGCCACCGTAAACATCGTCAGAAAACAGTTCGCGTTGGCGTATTTGCTCATATTTTGTCAAAGGATTTTTGGCATTTGAAAGAAAGAGGTTTACTTTATAACACTGTGTTATGAAATCTGTAAAAAAATATAGTTATCATTAAGTACAAGGTGTGTCAAATGGAACTATCACTCTAGAGGATTGGAACCATCATTTACTTCCAGTTGTGTTGCAAAAAGTCAAAATATCAACGAATAATGAGTACAGCTTTAAATACCATTGTTGCATCACGTGACACTGTGCAGGTTTGGTACCGAAAGATCAAAAAGAGTTATCTAAGGAGTTAGAAGTTAGTTTTTCAAGCAGATTTGGCGGAAAACTTTCGTTACAACCTGATAATTCAATCAGGGGAACGGAGAGTTATCCAGTTTAACACCCCCCCACCCTCCTCGTTGAAATCTCCTATTACGCATTTCTGGACAGTTTTAAGAGGCCATTCATAAACTAAGTTATGCATCAAATACAAAAAAAGAGTAAATAGAGTAAACAGGACCCTCTCCGAGTTTTCGCCTCCCAAGACTCATTTACGGTGCATACGCTATCAGCCAGAACCAATCACCGCCGCTTATGTCACTCAGATATCACTGTCAATTGCATTCTTTGCAATTTTCCAGCGTATCATGGCGCTTAAGGGACAGAAAGAATATATTTTTCCCGTCATTCCAATTGACAGATAAAATCTATGTCGTCCTCCTTGCTCTTTCATTCTTTCTTCTGTACACGACTGCTTAATTAATGCTAATACGATGATCTTAAACGTTTTCGCCTGTTACCAGAACTACTGGACTCAGTTCTTTGAGTGTTTAACACACGCATACATGAATCCCACTAAACGAAGGAAAATGTACGCTAATTTCTGTACAGCGACCTCGTTGGCCTTTATTGAAATGATTGAAACATGTCAAATTCAGAATGTTGGACTATTTATTCTTTAATGAAAACTGATACCCTGCATCCAAGAGCACACGGCCACGAAGAAGCCCAGAAGACATACTACTGAAATACGCATGTCTTCTTCATGCCCAGAAGACATACTACTGAAATACGCATGTCTTCTTCATGCCCAGAAGACATACTACTGAAATACGCATGTCTTCTTCATGCCCAGAAGACATACTACTGAAATACGCATGTCTTCTTCATGCCCAGAAGACATACTTCTGAAATACGCATGTCTTCTTCAGGTCACTATTTTAGGGACACCCTGAACATAATGATGACCCTACAACACTGATCTAGGCTCTTATGCCTTAACCCTTTGAGGCGCAACCCTTTCCCAATGCTAAAAAAAGGACAGCCGTTGCCACCGCTCGACTTAACTACCAGCAAGATGGCGGACGATCGAAACGGTCATCGCGCGCAGCCAGCTGTCCTCGAAAAAGGGTCTCTAGATCTGTGGCACGCGATGACCGTTTCAATCGTCCGCCATCTTGCTGGTAGTTAAGTCGAGCGGTGGCAACGGCTGCCCTTTTTTCAGCATTGAGCAATCTATCCAGCTTTTCTCGCATTCTTCCATTTTTCAGCAGATATCAGTGCTGTTAAAAATGACCGTGACCATTTTTTTACGGGATATGACGTGCTAAAAAGTAAAGGATTCTCGTGGAGCAATGTAACCCGCAACTGTTTTTATAAAAATCAAATCTATTCTTCGTGACTGACAACATTCAAAATGTCAGAGTTGGGTGTTCCCAGAGCGGGAATACTGCGCGTTAAAGGGTTAACTATTGATTATAGACACATACAATAAATTATAAAGTTACTTAAAAAAAGTTAGAGAATTTTATAGGGTCAATTAAATTTTTTCATGGGATTATATCTGAATAAATACAAAATTTAAATTTGAATACTGCCCTTTATAAAAGAACTAGCTGAAGTACCCGTTCTTCGCACGGGAATGAATGGACTTTTTGATATTAATATTTGTTGTGATTACTATTTATTGTAATAAAGAGATATAGCAAAATGGATATCGCGTTATATTATGTTCAATAATCATGCATACTGAATTTCAAGGCAATCGTTTTTACGGTGCAGAAGGCGATGCGGCGTAGCACAATCTAGTGGCGAGTTTTAGCAAAACGGATACGGCAAAAATATTCTTCGCATTCAGATATCGATGTATACGAATTTTCATGACGATCGGCTGAATAGTCTTGAAGTTCATGTGTTGACGCGACATCTAGTGTCAAGTTATAGGAAAATGGATCGTGCCAAACTCTTCCCCGTGTTCAAATATCTATGTATACCTATTTTCATAGCGATCATTCGCACAGTCAAGAAGTGATACACTGAAGGGCCATCTAGTGGTTAATTAAAGTAATGATTTGCTACAGCGCCGTCATGTGGCGAGTTATAGCAAAATGGATAACGCCAAAATATTCTCATTGTTCAAATAGCTATGTATACTGATTTTCATAGCCACCGTTTGAATGGTCAAAAATTTGGCCTGCTGCAGCGTCATCTAGTGGCGAGTTAAAATAATAATGCATTGCAGTGCCATCTAGTGGTGAGTAACATCAAAAGTAACGCAGTTAGAATATATTCTTCGTTCTCAAATGTGTAAGTATAAAAAATTTTATGCCGTTCGGTCGAACGGTATAGAAGTTGATGCGTTGCAGCGCTATTTAGCGGTAAGTTACAGCAAATGGATAGTGAAAAATATTCTCCGTGTTCTAATATTCGCGTGTACCAAATTTCATCGAAATTGGTTGGACGATATTCGCATAGCAAACGGCTAAACGGAACAGAATTCGACGTTCTGCTGCGCCACCTAGTGAAAAGTTAGAGGAAAACGGATAGCATAAAAACCTTCTAAATGATAAAAGACTTAGGTGAACCAAATTTCATGGTGATCGGTGAAACGGTGCTGGAGTTTTTCAACCTCCTACACACATACCAACATTCATTTTTATCTATAACCAGTCTTATTATACGTATATACCAGTCTCAAGTAAAATCCAGTTTCAAATCTAAGTACCAGTGGCAGCATACGCCATTTTGCAAGAGTTTTTTCAGGGAATCATTCGAAGCATTGACTTAGCAGCAATCAAAATGGGAAATGGTTTGACCGCCAGGCATTTATTTGAAAAGTGGAATCCCTTAATACAGCCGCATTTTTAAATTATCAACTACTAGCTGAAGTACCCGTTCTTCGCACGGGAATGAATGGACTTTTTGATATTAATATTTGTTGTGATTACTATTTATTGTAATAAAGAGATATAGCAAAATGGATATCGCGTTATATTGTGTTCAATAATCATGCATACTGAATTTCAAGGCAATCGTTTTTACGGTGCAGAAGGCGATGCGGCGTAGCACAATCTAGTGGCGAGTTTTAGCAAAACGGATACGGCAAAAATATTCTTCGCATTCAGATATCGATGTATACGAATTTTCATGACGATCGGCTGAATAGTCTTGAAGTTGATGTGTTGACGCGACATCTAGTGTCAAGTTATAGGAAAATGGATCGTGCCAAACTCTTCCCCGTGTTCAAATATCTATGTATACCTATTTTCATAGCGATCATTCGCACAGTCAAGAAGTGATACACTGCAGGGCCATCTAGTGGTTAATTAAAGTAATGATTTGCTACAGCGCCGTCATGTGGCGAGTTATAGCAAAATGGATAACGCCAAAATATTCTCATTGTTCAAATAGCTATGTATACTGATTTTCATAGCCACCGTTTGAATGGTCAAAAATTTGGCCTGCTGCAGCGTCATCTAGTGGCGAATTAAAATAATAATGCATTGCAGTGCCATCTAGTGGTGAGTAACATCAAAAGTAACACAGTTAGAATATATTCTTCGTGCTTAAATGTGTAAGTATAAAAAATTTTATGCCAACGGTCGAACGGTATAGAAGTTGATGCGTTGCAGCGCTATTTAGCGGTAAGTTACAGCAAATGGATAGTGAAAAATATTCTCCGTGTTCTAATATTTCGCGTGTACCAAATTTCATCGAAATTGGTTGGACGATATTCGCATAGCAAACGGCTAAACGGAATAGAATTCGACGTTCTGCTGCGCCACCTAGTGAAAAGTTAGAGGAAAACGGATAGCATAAAAACCTTCTCCATGATAAAAGACTTAGGTGAACCAAATTTCATGGTGATCGGTGAAATGGTGCTGGAGTTTTTCAACCTCCTACACACATACCAACATTCATTTTTATCTATAACCAGTCTTATTATACGTATATACCAGTCTCAAGTAAAATCCAGTTTCAAATCTAAGCCTCGCCAAAGTGCCAGCATACGCTTTTTGCAAGAGTTTTGTCAGGGAATCATTCGAAGCATTGACTTAGCAGCAATCAAAATGGGAAATGGTTCGACCGCCAGGCATTTATTTGAAAAGTGGAATCCCTTAATACAGCCGCATTTTTTAAATTATCAACTATAACATGTTTTATTCATCGTTACCTCGATGTACTAAATGCGAAGATTTCAATTTTCTGAAATTTGGCGGATTTCCCCCAAGTTAAATTAATGTACTCAATTGGCGAGAATTCTGAAGCTACATCGCTTGAAATGCCCTAATAACTGCATTATTTCTGCACGGATAGTTAAAATTTAATGCTGTATTCTAAGAAAACCTATACACTTGTTTTCAAAAATGCTATTCCCTTAAGCTCTCTGTAAATTGCGCCAAAAAGCCTAAAACTGTGCAAACCGCTAGAACTCCCTCTCTAAAAATCGGCCTATCAGCCATTTTTTTTTTTTTTTGCCAAACTAAAAAAAATTACATATTAGTCTCGGATATCTTCGATCCTCATTGTTTTGCATATAAAACATTTCATTCCTGCTCTCATTTCTTATGCGCACACGATATTATAATTAAAAAAATAAACTAAAATCATTATTATTCTTTTATTTTTACTTTAAGAATTTAAAACAATTTATTCGGCAAAATCGCCACACATGGCAACCAAGATGCTTATTTCACACACTTTTTTCACTACAGGGGTTAATATTACGTAAAGCTTTCTGCGTGGAGAACATAAAAAATCTCTTAAATTCCGGGAACGGAAATTAAGAGAACCATTCAGGAAGAAAACGTTTTTAAGTGGAGTTTCAAAGTTTTAAAGTGGACTATCATTTATTCTATATTATTTTACATATCTGTGTAAAATTTCAGGCTGACAGGTCCATTTTTGTGGAATTGTATACTACCCAAATCAACAAATTGACAAACAGAATTTCATTTTTATTTATAAGATAACCTACGCTTGTTTTTAAAAATACCCTCTCATTAAATTGCGCCAAGCGCTAGAATCATAGAAAATCTGACACACTTTCAGATTTTTAAATACGCACTATTTTCGTTCCTTCTTTCATTAAGTTGGAAAGTGTATCATTATTCATGAGTGTGATTAAACAAAATTAAAATAGATATTTCTAACATCCTTTTTTCTGGATGTAATACATTAGATGCAGAAAAGCTGCTCAGAAAAATGCACAATTCCAACTGAATGAAAATTTCAAAAACTTATACGCAGGTGTATTCATAACCCAAATAGCAGACGATTAAATTACGATAAATAGCGCCAAGCGTTAGAATCCTCCTCAAAATCGCGAGAATGCTGTAGATATATCGCTTGAAATCCCTTAATAACTGCATTATTTTCGCACGGATCATTAAAATTTAACGCTGTATTCTAATAAAACCTTTGCACTTGTTTTCAAAAATCCGTTTCCTTAAGCTCTCAGTAAATTGCGCCAAGCTGGAAACTGTGCAAACCGCTAGAACTCACTTTCTCGGCATTTGAGCCATTTTATTTTTTCGCCAAACTAAAAAATTTTAACATATTAGCCTCGGAAATCTTCAATTCTTATTGTTTTGCGTATAAAACATTTCATTCCTGCTCCGATTTCCCATGCACACGATATTATAATTAAAAAAAATATAACCTTACGAATATAAACTAACAAAAACAAATCATTATTATTCTTTTATTTTTACTTTGAGAATTTAAAACATCTTATTCGGCAAAATCGCCGCACATGGCAACCACGATCCTTATTTCACACTTTTTTCACTACAGGGGTTACAATTACGGAAAGTTTTTTGCGTGGAGAACATAAAAAATCTCTTAAATTCCGGGAACGGGTGGACTTTCAAAGTTTTAAAGTGGACTATGATTTATTCTATATTATTTTACATATCTGTGCTAAATTTCAGGCCGATAGGTCCATTTTTGTGGATTTGTATACAACTCAAATCCACAAACAAACAAACAAACAAATAAACAAACAAACAAACAAACAAACAAACAGAATTTCATTTTTATTTATAAGATAACATGTTTTATTCATCGTTACCTCGATGTACTAAAAGCGAAGATTTCAATTTTCTGAAATTTGGCGGATTTCCCCCAACTTAAATCAATGTACTCAATTGGCGAGAATTCTGAAGCTACATCGCTTGAAATGCCCTAATAACTGCATTATTCTGCACGGATAGTTAAAGTTTAATGCTGTATTCTAAGAAAAACCTATACACTTGTTTTCAAAAATGCTATTCTCTTAAGCTCTCAGTAAATTGCGCCCAAAAGCCTAAAACTGTGCAAACCGCTAGAACTCACTCTCTAAAAATCGGCCTATCAGCCATTTTTTTTTTCGCCAAACTAAAAAAAATTACATATTAGTCTCGGATATCTTCGATCCTCATTGTTTTGCGTATAAAACATTTCATTCCTGCTCTCATTTCTTATGCGCACACGATATTATAATTTAAAAAATAACCTAAAAAAATAAACTAAAAAAATCATTATTATTCTTTTATTTTTACTTTAAGAATTTAAAACATTTTATTCGGCAAAATCGCCACACATGGCAACCAAGATGCTTATTTCACACACTTTTTTCACTACAGGGGTTAATATTACGTAAAGCTTTCTGCGTGGAGAACATAAAAAATCTCTTAAATTCCGGGAACGGAAATTAAGAGAACCATTCAGGAGGAAAATGTTTTTAAGTGGAGTTTCAAAGTTTTAAAGTGGACTATCATTTATTCTATATTATTTTACATATCTGTGTAAAATTTCAGGCTGACAGGTCCATTTTTGTGGAATTGTATACTACCCAAATCAACAAATTGACAAACAGAATTTCATTTTTATTTATAAGATAACCTACGCTTGTTTTTAAAAATAACCTCTCATTAAATTGCGCCAAGCGCTAGAATCATAGAAAATCTGACACACTTTCAGATTTTTAAATACGCACTAAAGTGCTATATATAAAAAGAGTTATAATCCATGGGTCTTCCCTATTTTCGTTCCTTCTTTCATTAAGTTGGAAAGTGTATCATTATTCATGAGTGTGATTAAACAAAATTAAAATTGATATTTCTAACATCCTTTTTTCTGGATGTAATACATTAGATGCAGAAAAGCTGCTCAGAAAAATGCACAATTCCAACTGAATGAAAATTTCAAAAACTTATACGCAGGTGTATTCATAACCCAAATAGCAGACGATTAAATTACGATAAATAGCGCCAAGCGTTAGAATCCTCCTCAAAATCGCGAGAATGCTGAAGATAGATCGCTTGAAATCCCTTAATAACTGCATTATTTTCGCACGGATCGTTAAAATTTAACGCTGTATTCTAATAAAACCTTTGCACTTGTTTTCAAAAATCCGTTTCCTTAAGCTCTCAGTAAATTGCGCCAAGCAGGAAACTGTGCAAACCGCTAGAACTCACTTTCTCGGCATTTGAGCCATTTTATTTTTTCGCCAAACTAAAAAATTTTAACATATTAGCCTCGGAAATCTTCAATTCTTATTGTTTAGCGTATAAAACATTTCATTCCTGCTCCGATTTCCCATGCACACGATATTATAATTAAAAAAAATATAACCTTACGAATATAAACTAACAAAAAAAAATCATTATTATTCTTTTATTTTTACTTTGAGAATTTAAAACATCTTATTCGGCAAAATCGCCACACATGGCAACCACGATCCTTATTTCACACTTTTTTCACTACAGGGGTTACAATTACGGAAAACTTTTTGCGTGGAGAACATAAAAAATCTCTTAAATTCCGGGAACGGGTGGACTTTCAAAGTTTTAAAGTGGACTATGATTTATTCTATATTATTTTACATATCTGTGCAAAATTTCAGGCTGATAGGTCCATTTTTGTGGATTTGTATACAACTCAAATCCACAAACAAACAAACAAACAAACAAACGAACAAACAAACAAACAAACAAACAGAATTTCATTTTTATTTATAAGATATTCTCAATCAGTAAACTGTGTCCGACGATACATTAATTAACTGATGTTCAAAAGTTCAACCTTGCAATCATAAAAGGGGTGGAAGATAGGCAAATAAATATAAGCTGATTCTTTTTACCCCTCCAAGCCTAAAATCTGAAGCTTCTTTTGACGAAAGAGGGATATCTTGTCCTGGAGGGTAATTTTTTTTTTTTTTTTTGTACGAGGCCTGTATAAAAATTTAAATTCCGTATTGATTTAAATTTAATCTCCTGAAATTCTTAATCAATACTGTAAAATACTGTGTACCTTTTAATGTAATTTTGTAATTTATAGTACTTTTCTAAGATCAATATTTAAGGAATGAAAGCTTGGGTCAGTGTTTGGGACTCTTTGTGTGAACATAAATTGCAAAATATTACTTTTATAGGTCACCTGTCCTCTTTTTTTAATAATCTAAATTTTGTCGCTACAAAACAGGAAGTTCTCCTCCACCGTAAGACAAAAGTTTATTGAACTATTTAAATTTAACTCCTTGAAAAGCGTTTTAATTTCGTGCAGATACAGAAAAAATACTTCCATTTGCACATGATGTAAATTCAACAAAACCAAAGAATTCATTTTTCAATATTCATTTCATCTAGATTCGACTTACTAATATAAAGAAACTTCGTAATATAGAGAAACAATTTTAAAGGAAACGCATAATTGTTTTCTAATATAAATATGGAGAAACATTTTCATAATTGAAAAGAAATTTAAATGCGGAAATATAAGAGAATACAATTGTTCGTTTTTATCTCTATTCAAAATGACTTGCCTCAAGCTGCTGTAGATAGATGTTCCATGTAATTAACTGGTTTCAAACGTGGTTTTACTTACGCAGTTGCAGCTTTTGCATTGTGAAAATCTGTAAAACTTTTTGATTCTATGAAATAAATTTAACTTTTGCTAATCACTAGCGAAAAAAGAAATCTAGTGGATTTCAATTCTAATGTATTAAAATCCCAGTGTATTTTCTTGTCCACGCAGCAGTATGCAAACCTATTAAATTAATTCTCAATTTCCGCAGGTTAAATGTAATAAAATAATAAGTAAAAAATTACTATACAATAAATCACGAGAGAAAATCGCTTAGTGAAATAACGACGAAAATATCTGAAAAGGGTTCAGATTTCTTTCGTAACTGAGAATTCAATAATAAATGAAAAAAATCTGGAGTGAATCCACTCGACTTTCCGAACACTTACGATTAAGATCATTACCAAGCATTTAAATAAATTTTAATCGATGAATAATTCAAATATATATACCAAATTGAAGCACAATCGAATGCACCGTTTAAACGCTAGCGCAATTTCAAGAATTTCGTCCCATAGGCCGTAATGTAAAAGAAATCTTTGTCGTAGCCCTGTAGAAAAACAATAAGTCCTATACACACCAAAATCAATACAGGTCTTGCGACGGTGGTTTATAATATATATACCCAATTTGAGCTCAATCGAATGTACTGTTTAAACGCTAGCGCATTTTCCAGAATTTTCCCCCATAGGCCATAATGTAAAAGAAATTTTTGTCGTAGCCCTGTAGAAACACTATAAGTCCTATACACACCCAAATCAATGCAGGTCTTGCGACGGTGGTTTATAACATATATACCCAATTTGAGCTCAATCGAATGTACCGTTTAAACGCTAGCGCACTTTCAAGAATTTCTCCCCATAGGCCATAATGTAAAAGAAATTTTTGTTTTAGCCCTGTAGAAAAACTATAAGTCCTATACACATCAAAACCAATACTGGTCTTACGATGGTGGTTTATAACATCTATACCTAATTTGAGCTCAATCGAATGCACTGTTTAAACGCTAGCGCACTTTCCAGAATTTTCCCCCATAGGCCATAATGTAAAAGAAATCTTTGTCGTAGCCCTGTAGAAAAACTATAAGTCCTATACACACCAAAATCAATACCGGTCTTGCGACGGTGGTTTATAACATATATACCCAATTTGAGCTCAATCGCATGCCCCGTTCAGGAGCTATCGTGTTCACTCACTTACACACAAACACACATACACACACACACATACATACATACATCTCGTAAAAATAGCATAAATGAATTCAGAAGACCTCAAAACGTGTAAATACACCAAAATCTCGGATTCGAATTTTTTCATGATTACAATACTTTCCTTACATGGTACATGTTCGGAAAGTAAAAATTAAATAAATAAAAACATCGCAAAATTTGAAATGAAAGAACTTCCTTAAAAAGGCGATAAAGATGAAACTTTTTAGTTTTTCAGATTGCATATTTTAAAAATTTTATTAACCCCTTGCCTTTGGAATATATTTTAGGGAAATGTGCCAAAAATGGGGAAAAAAATCCTCTTTAATTTTGTTAATTAACTCAGGACGGCCATTCCAAAATTGTGCATTTGCGTTGCCCGAACTGAGTTTGTGCGTCACAGGCAAGGGGTTTTAAAGATTAACTGTAGGCACCGGAAAAAAATTCTATAAAACTGACACTTTTTTTAAACAAAAATTAGTTTTGGTGAACGGATGTGTTAAAATGCGAATATTTAATTTATTCAAATAATTTTCGCAATTTACAGTATGTGTCTGTGTTCAACGATTGCGAAAGGCTGAGTAAAAGTATTTACCGGTACTGTGTATACTAGCAGTACTGCAGAAGAAAACTAGCAAATAATCTATGGTGGAATATTATTGAAATAGTCTTCGTAGTCTATGGCTAAATATTACTGAAATAGTGTTTATAGTGTGAAGTTAATTCTTTCAAAATACACACGAACTCGTTGATCTAAGAATATTACGATTTTTTAGAACATTGCATCAAAATAATACTAATGTTAATTTTGATATGTCAGTTTTTTCCCTAAGCTTGAAACAGAAGATTATACGATTAATTTTATATTATTTTTGTCTATCCTTTGTATTATGTATTATTGATGGTTCATAAAAAGAGAAAGAAAGAAAGATTAACTAAATAGGGCCAGTATTGCTCAAAAAAATCTGGCGTGACTCCACTCGACTTTCCGAACACTTACGATTAAGATCATTACCAAGCACTTAAATAAATTTTAATCGAAGAATAATTCAAACATATATACCAAATTGAAACTCAATCGAATGCACCGTTTAAACGCTTGCGCAATTTCAAGAATTTCTCCCCATATGCCATTATGCAATAACATAAAAGAAAGATTTGTCGTAGCCCTTTAGGAGAACTATAAGTCCTATACACACCAAAATCAATACCGGTCTTAGGATGGTGGTTTATAACATGTATACCGAATTTGAGCTCAATCGAATGTATCGTTTAAACGCTAGCGCACTTTCAAGAAATTCCCCCCATAGGCCATAATGTAAAAGAAATCTTTGTCGTAGCCCTGTAGAAAAACTATAAGTCCTATACACACCAAAATCAATACCGGTCTTGCGACGGTGGTTTATGACATATATATCCAATTTGAGCTCAATCGAATGCTCCGTTCAGGAGCTATCGTGTTCACTCACATACACACAAACACACATACACACACACAACACACACACACACATACACACATACATACATACATCTCGTAAAAATAGCATAAATGGATTCAGAAGCCCTCAAAACGTGTAAAAACACCAAAATCTCGAAGTCGAATTTTTTCATGATTACAATACTTTCCTTACATGGTACATGTTCGGAAAGTAACTAGAAAATATAATGACACTCAGAAAAGTGTTTTTCCCTTTTTCTCTTTTACAGTTCATTCTTCTGTTTTCCAACTTTAATGGAAAGAGAAAAAAAAAAATATTGCAATTAAGAAAGGCTCTGTTCTAGAGTGAGCTTCTTCCATGTTTCTCAGATTAGATGTATTACGTGTAAAATAAATTCACAGTTCTTTTCCCCCCTACATCCTCTTTCTAAGTAATTTTTCCCAGCAATTAACATGGATTTATGAACAGTTCAGTGTGTTGCGCCATGAAAACTGAAAAAAAAAAAGACGATAGCTACAGTGACAAAAACGCTTCACATCCTGGAACTAACTGCGTTCACCTTTTACACCCTCCTCTGTATGGAACTTATAACATGTGTTACCCGCACTGCACGAGAATGGGAATATTTTATTTTTTACCTTAGTAGGATTCCCGCGAAGACAATCAGGGTCTACTCCACTATAAAACCAAAAATAAATTCCACATGCTTCGACCAACAATTTAGACTTTTTTCAAGGTGAAGGAGTTTTTGTCGAAATACATCATCGTAATTCATTGCTTGTTCAAACGAGATGGTTCTTTCAGATGAAAACAGAAGAATCCAAGGAATTGTTTTGTTTGTATTTCAGGAAATCAATAGTTTAACCCTTTGAGGCGCAACCCTTTCCCAATTCTGAAAAAAGGGCAGCCGTTGCCATCGCTCGACTTAACTACCAGCAAGATGGCTGACGATCGAAACGTTCATCGCGTGCCACAGATCTAGAGACCCTTTTTAGACGACAGCTGGCTGTGCACGTCACAGCTGCAGGCACAGCTGGTGGCACGTCACAGCTGGTGGCACGTCAGCTCAAAACGCAGTGTTCCCAGAGCGGGAACACTACGCGTTAAAGGGTTAAGAAGGTGAAGGAGTTTTTGTCGAAATATACCATCCTAATTCATTGCTTGTTCGAACGAGATGGTTCTTTCAGATGAAAACAGAAGAATCCAAGGAATTATTTTGTTTTTATTTCAGGAAATCAGAAACTTAAAGTTGCTTCAGACAAGTTTTAATTATATAAGGTCTACAAATAAGCTCTGTACATCATACAAAAGGATAACAAAATGAATTTTGCTTCATTGAGGTTTTAAGAGGGAATTAATTTAAACTAAATTTAAATTTAACTACTAAATTTCGAAGTACAAAATATTAAAAAAGAAGAAAAATCCTACACAGATTTAGAATTACGAAGGTTCTAAAAAATTTTTCGCGTAATCATCATATTAGTTGAGCAAAGGTGCACTGTGATTCAAGGAATATGATCAAGGACAATAAAATATATATTCTGTTTAATAAAGGTTCTTTTAAGCTACTATACTCTCAGATTGTGAATTCGCCTTTGACTCTAGCTCCATTTATTTGCGGATAATTTTACTTTGGAATATTTTGCCAAGTTTACGATAATCTGCGATAATTCTAGACATTTACCAGTGGAATCAGTGTTTTACTAGCACTTAATTGGCCATTTCATTAATGCTAAATTAAGAATCAGCTACTAAAAAAATATTACTCGACATCAGAAATATTACATCAATTTATTCCCAGTTTGTGGAATCTCTAGCTCTGTTTCCAACTTCAGTAGATATTGTTGCTACCTATAACAATAATTCAAGAAACTATTTTCTTTAGGATTTTTTTGGTGGGCCCAAAAATTAATCCTAGAGAGATTTTCTATATGTTTGAGCTCAACTATGAAGAAGGCAATGTGGTAAACATAACATTATTTAATATGATCACTATTTAAAACACGGGAAATCGATGTATATGGCTCGTGGGGATACATACCATATACAGTGCCCTCTTCTTAAAATAAACTCACTGACTGATAAGTCAGCCTTTCAATTGGATCTATCGACGAGAGCGAAACAAGTCATTAGAAAGTACTGAAATATTGCCGATTAATGAAATCAGCACAGCTGGTTCATAAACTAAAAAATTTGATCTTCAGAAACTAAATCCTGTCTGGCACTGGCGAGTAAAGAGCTTGAAAAATCCAAAACAATTATATAGAAAAGAATTTGTTTTCCTAAGTTCATCGTTGTCTTACAGCTTCTGGAAAATGGAACAGAAAAGTTGTGACGGCAAAAAGTCGATTGACTTGATTATATACCTTATTACTTGATCAAAAATTTCAAACTATTAAATTTACACAGTTATTTTAGTCACACTTTAAGGGAAAAAAATTAAAAACCACATTCAAGGAAAGAGCTACGGCCAGGAAACGCTAAATTTAAAAGTGTGATTTTACTCTTTATAACATATAGGCTTGCGGCATGCAATATGCTATCAATTGACCACAGAATTTGACAAGAATCTGATTTCAGTTTGTTGAGACTGACGAAAACGGCTTGATTTCAGTTGAATTTAACTTATTTAATGTTAACTTATAATAGCTTACCTGGCATTGAACCTTTTAGTCATTATCGTCTTTTAGCAAGTTTAAGACAACAGTAGTTGTATTTTTTAAAACACTTTTTGAAGGTTCGTAGGATGTAAGAATCGGCCGCTTAATAAAATCAATTTGTGCAGAACGAATGAGAGTTAATGAACCGTAAAGTACTGTATTACTTCACTTTTTTGACACAAGAAAGCAGGTGGTGCTGCAGGGATAACAGTAGAATTGACGTAAAAATCAAAAGTAAGAGTGTTGTACGTGAAGGGTTAACATTTAATGAATTTTTTAATATGGAGATGTGTAGTGACTCGTTACATTCCAACTTTAACGTTTAGCTAAGCTTTAAAATTTGTGATTAAATTAATTTTGCAATACATAACTTACATTTTTAAAACTCAACTTTTTTCATTTCATAATTTATATTACAACGTTTTTTTCTGCATATCTGGGCCGTATTTATTCACAAAATATCATATCACTATCGCTGTAAATTTCAGATGGATAGACCAATCTGTCTTGCTATATTGCCATTATATGACACTCTGTATCCTCCTTAAATTCTTTAAAATCAAACAGTGATTGCTTTAAGCGGTGATTGATCTTGTTTTTTTTTTTTTGTTTTTTTTTTTTTTTTGACTAAATATGCCATTTGCTACAGTTAGAACCTATTATTTTTTTTAAATGTAAAATATAATTTTTTTAAACAAAATAATCGTAATTCGGATGCAATGACGCGTAAAGAAAAAAGAACACATGATTTTTTAAGCATTTCGAATACGAGAAAAAAAAGGGTAGATTTTTTTTTTTTTAAAAAGGAAGAAAAGAGTGTGCAAAATATACTAATTATGAGATACTTTTTGACTCAGATGAGTTATTTGTAGACATACTATTAGCGCATAGTTGAATTATCGTCCATTGAGTGCAATTATATGAATTATTTTGTGTCCCTGTAAAAAAATAAAATAAAATAAAATAATATCTATACTACTCGCATACACAATACCATCTTCGGGATAACTACGTAATTTAAATTTAAAGGAGTTTAGTTGATTATAAATAGTAATATCTTTGAAAAAAATATTTTAGAGATACAAGTGCTACAATGGTATTTTCAAATGGGAAGCATTCTGTAGTTAAAACCCAGTAAAATGTACTTTTATTTTTAATTGCTAAAGCTTTTAAACACGTTTCTTAAGATGGTCACTGGATTTAGACTCTAATTCTCGAATATTTCTGAGATCTCCTGTGAGAAAGCAATAGACATTACAAGATCCAATATTGATCAATAGATATAGATAGAATGTAGTATCGTAAACATTAACTGCATATTTATAACTTCTGTTCTAGTTTAAGTAAACTTGCGAAAGTTACAATACAGGTATTCAGATTAAAACGCAGAAAATATGAATCAATTCATCAAGACAATAGTCAGTCACAAATCATTCCCAATTATGTTGGAAAATATTCACGGATTGTTCATTTAGGTTCAGATAAACAGGCCACGAGTAAGAAAAATTAATGCGTTAAGTCATACGCAACGAAGGAAGAATTTTTTAAAACGACACTAACAGGTTTGTTGCATGAGTAATCCTATCAATATCATTTACTCTACACTCATTCACAACTAGTTGTAACATGATTCGCTTAACAACAAATAGAAAAGTGGCATTAATTCGACCTCCAACAGATATTTGATTAGCACGATTTAGTTACAGGTTCGTGAAGCACTCGTCTTTTCGTCATATACCTTCCTGATTTACCTTGATGCTCCGGATATTGAGACTTTCTGACGTGTATTAAAAAAAGAAGGGGTCTGGACAACCACGACAACAAAAATAAAAATCTGGAGTGACTCCACTCGACTTTCCGAACACTTACGATTAAGATCATTACCAAGCACTTAAATAAATTTTAATCGATGAATAATTCAAACATATATACCAAATGGAAACTCAATCGAATGCACCGTTTAAACGCTTGCGCACTTTCAAGAATTTCTCCCCATATGCCATTATGCCATAACATAAAAGAAAGTTTTGTCGTAGCCCTTTAGGAGAACTATAAGTCCTATACACACCAAAATCAATACCGGTCTTAGGATGGTGGTTTATAACATGTATACCGAATTTGAGCTCAATCGAATGTATCGTTTAAACGCTAGCGCACTTTCAAGAAATTCCCCCCATAGGCCATAATGTAAAAGAAATCTTTGTCGTAGCCCTGTAGAAAAACTATAAGTCCTATACACACCAAAATCAATACCGGTCTTGCAACGGTGGTTTATAACATGTATACCCAATTTGAGCTCAATCGAATCTACCGTTTAAACGCTAGCGCACTTTCAAGAAATTCCCCCCATAGGCCATAATGTAAAAGAAATCTTTGTCGTAGCCCTGTAGAAAAACTATAAGTCCTATACACACCAAAATCAATACCGGTCTTGCGACGGTGGTTTATGACATGTATACCCAATTTGAGCTCAATCGAATCTACCGTTTAAACGCTAGCGCACTTTCAAGAAATTCCCCCCATAGGCCATAATGTAAAAGAAATCTTTCTCGTAGCCCTGTAGAAAAACTATAAGTCCTATACACACCAAGATCAATACCGGTCTTGCGACGGTGGTTTATGACATATATATCCAATTTGAGCTCAATCGAATGCTCCGTTCAGGAGCTATCGTGTTCACTCACATACACACAAACACACATACACATACACACACACACACATACACACATACATACATACATCTCGTAAAAATAGCATAAATGGATTCAGAAGCCCTCAAAACGTGTAAAAACACCAAAATCTCGAAGTCGAATTTTTTCATGATTACAATACTTTCCTTACATGGTACATGTTCGGAAAGTAATAATAGGTTTTCATGGATTTTGTAAATCGCATGCTCAAAATATTTTTATTAAAACAGGCCATGAAGGTTATTGGAACACACTGACTGGTCTTAGGTATTTCTGAAAATAACTGCATGATAATTCGATGTTGTTTCTAATGGCCATTGTTAATTTGCATACAATTATGCGCAGAGACCTGATGTAACGGTTGTAAAATGGATAGCCTATTACGAACTTAAAAACCAGGTTATCGTGTTAAATCAATTAAATTTACATTAGAAAATACAGTAAAATATTCAAAAAGCACAGAAAATATTTTCATTGGAATTTTATCAGAACAATTGCAGGTGCGGCGTTTCATAAATATTTAATTTCAGCTATTTTAAAATAAAATAATAATAATCAAACAATATAAATTATGAGATTAAACTTTCAATAGAAGAACTGTCTTAAGAGAAATCTCTTATGAAAAGAAATTAAATAGTTAGTTGATACACTTTATAAATTAGAGTTTTAAAACGTTATTGTTTATTTATTTAATTTTCTGATATTAATAAAATTAGACATTGCTTGCAATTCAAAATTTTTCATTTTTCTGAGGAAACAATGGCAGAGTCAAAGAAAGATTCAACTGTCTTATTTTTTCATTGCACGTCACTCGAAAACAGCTAAGCAAATGGAATGAAATTCATCAGCACGCTAGACACTGACTGGACTTTCCAATTCCAATGTACTTTTATGTGGAATCTATATATAAAAAAAATTCCCATTATTTTTATTCAAATAAGCTCCAATTCGAGCGTCACGAAAATACATTAGTTGTTTCGGTTTAGAATTTATTTAGAATTTAGATTTGGCTTAGAATTTAGATGATTTAACAAAGATTTAACCACCCCTTAAAAAAGTATTTAAAATATAGTTTTAAATTAACTTAAGCAACTGAGAACCTTATTTATGAATTATTTACAATGAAAAAAATTTCTATTTAAAATTTATTTGATGTTTTAATAAACAGAACTTTAAGCTTTCTGTATTATAATATTAGTATTAAAATTGTTCGCACATTGTCACAGAACGTAATATTCTTGTTATACTCTTCTAAAAACCAATGAATATTTCAGATTTTTAATTAATATATTGAGAGTTTTCATCCTAGTATAGCTTATTTTAATCATGGTATTATTAATCTTAAGCAATTAGACAGTAGTGTTTCTTTTGAATTTTGATTTTAATTTAATAATAAGAGACAGAGGAACTTCATGAAAATTAATAGTAATAATAATGACTCTGTTACTATTTCATGGCGATAGCATTATGTCCACCACTTTCTTTTATTTAAATGGTTTAATCTCGGG
Organism: Cheiracanthium punctorium; assembly: GCA_038373885.1. Taxonomy (NCBI): domain Eukaryota; kingdom Metazoa; phylum Arthropoda; class Arachnida; order Araneae; family Cheiracanthiidae; genus Cheiracanthium; species Cheiracanthium punctorium. The sequence goes on along the minus strand of JAWZYV010013856.1, from coordinate 55,688 downwards.
CAATTATTCAGCGTAAACTTTTCATTTAGGGGTGGCTTAAGCAGTGATGTATGGTGCTCGCGAAGAAACCGTAGAGCTGATTTTCAGTTGGAACAGATAAAAGGAAATAACTTCCTAAGTGAAGATTTATCCCACTATAAATAAATACAAAATTATTGGGAGTATGTAACTTGAAAAAAAAAAAAAAAAATGGAATGAAATTTACGATTGAAAATTAAATAATATAATTGAAATATTATTATCGAACTATTGCATCTTGATTAAATAATCATTTTTATGCTGTTATAAATAACATCCTTCTTTGTGTGGTGTGGTATATAAAGTTACTTTAAAGGATATAAAAAGTTTTCGCAGGAGGGCCCCCTAATGAAGCCTGGGCCGCCATATCTGCAAACCGGTCCCTGCTCCCTGTCAGTGTTTGGACTTCTACTGCTGCCGAAGAAGATCGAATTTTTTTCGACCGAATCATGTGTCCAGTTTGATAGGTATCTTTTATTTGCGTTATTTTATAAACTTTTATTTATTTTGCATAAAGGAAACGTTTGCGATCCCACATTCTTATGCTATTCTGATTCCTCTTTGAGTAATCTACTCCCCCCCCCTCACCCCCTTACCCGCAGAAATTTGTCTTAGGGGCCGATTTGCCGAGGTGGGGATCCTGGGCAAAAGCTTCATTGGTGCCCCCACCCCTCCTCTTTCGAATCCTTTTATACCGTTCACAGCAAATTTCATATAACACCCTACAAAGAAGGGTGTTATAATAAATAGCACAATAAAGGTTAATTAATCACGATGCAAAGTGAGATGAAATAGTTCCATCGACAATAATAATATTATGAAAGATAATAATATTTCAATCATATTATTTAATATTCAGCCGTTAATTTCTTTCCGCATTTTTCAAGAAAACTGTTCCACAATATTTTTGTATTTATTGTCCTAATGCTTATATCAGAGCATTTGTTTATACTAAAATGGATCTTCACTTCACTCCAATTAGGAAGGCATTTCCTTTTACCAGTTCCTATTGAAAATCGGATCTATGGTTTCCTCGCTATCCGCATAAATCACTACATAGGCCACTTATAAATGATAAGTTTACGCTGAATCATTGCCTGAGATTAAACCGTTTACAGTGTAAGAAATACCTGTAATTTTATCACACATATTGCTGTAGAATAATACAGCACTGTGTGTCGTAAATACACTCAAAAGTGACGTAATGACGCTGATAAGCCAATTACGAAGAACACTGTATAGCAAATTTGCACAGTCTAACAGCACAACGTGTGGATAAACGTAACGCCAACATCACTACGGGCTGGCGTTACCCACACGTTATGCTGTAATCAGTTTTTTTTCAGTGTAGCTAAGAAAATGGTGTGTATATAATGCTAGGGCTTGAAATAGTAACTATTAATACTATTATTTTTCAGAAAATTAAATATCGTCTGTTATTTTAAATTAAAAAAAAATTACAAATTTTTAAACTTAAAGAACAATTTGGCGCCCCCCCTTTTTGTTGGGGGCATGGGCGCTTGCCCCGAATACCCTGCTGGAAATCAGCCCCTGCATGGCCGTAGAATCAACCTGTAATATGTAAAAGAAAAAAAAAAAGTCTGATTCAGTGAAATTTTCATGGAACCAGATTCTCTGACTATAAATTCACCATTTCAAAACTCAGTAGAAATTCAACTCTATACCCTTTTTCCACTGAATCGAATGAATGTTGTACCATTATGTGCAATCAATATAATTTAGGATTTTTTTTCCCCTTTTTACTTTCGTTCTTTATTTATTTTCAGCGGTTCGTTATTCCTTAATCATATATTATTCTAGGTACTTGAATGCTATCGAAACCTCAAGACTTTCCTACTACTATTATGTTTCATGCATCGTCCAGCTTACCTAATGAGCGACTTGAAAACATTTCTACGCTTAGATAAAGAAACCACAGCTTGCGTCGTTAGAATAAAATTATCAACCCCCACTTTCTGCTTCTTCCAGAAAATCTCGTCTTTTAATAGATTTAGAAATTATTACTGGCCATTCTCTCTCTCTCTCTCCGAAAACAAAGAGGAGCCTTTTTTTTTCCAATTTTGAATGAAACCATTTATTATCATCTGTAGATTGTTTAAATTGCTTAAGTAAAACAAAAATACCAGGAGTTATTTTCTTCCAAATGGTGGAATTTCATTCCAATTTGTCTTGAACCAAGTCTAAGAATTATATAGAAAAGCAATCATTTGGGAAGAACTGACTTTGTCCTATTATTCGTATTTAATTTTTTTAAAGTCATTAAATTGCGTCCATCAGAGTTACTTAAATGTTTGTGGCTTTTTACTAAAAAAAGAAATTCTATGAATACACCGCATACACTAAATTTCTAAGCCATGTTTAGAAAGGAGAATTAAACTCAATTGTTTTAATAACTATTTTTTCAGACCAGGATTTAAGAAGATTGATGTTGATTCAAGAATTTTCTTGTCCATGATAATAACACAAAAAATATTTTCTTGTCCATGAAAATAACACAAAAAATATTTTCTTGTCCATGATAATAGCACAAATGCAAAATGTCCAAATGGACATTTTGCATTTGTGTTATTATCATTATCATGTAAATTATCAGTAAAATATTCTCAAACTACTGATTGCTATCTAATAATTTGTGTTTTTATGATTGTACGACGATAGAGCAAATATCCTGAAACAGCTTATTAATTTAAAAGCAACTAAAGCATTTGTCTTTGTAAATATTTTTACAAAAGAGATTTGGAATTAGCGAGAAATACCGGTTTATTTCATTAGCATAAAAGTTTTGTTTTAATCTTTCCTTGACTTCCCTTCGTTGCAAAATTGTCAATTATGCATTTTTATGATTACACTTTTAAAAATATTGTTGTAAAATTATATTTTCAAATTTTATAAATATTCGTAGAAAACGTTTTCCTTTTTTTTCTTCTTGACCGACAGTTAATTTAACCCTTTCTAAGACCGCGGGAAGAATACTTACAATGTGCAGTTTATGGACTAAAGAAATCAATTATCATTAGTAAATTTTCTTATTTTCATTCAGTAATAATAAAAAAGTTCTTTTTTCATGTGTACAGATTGTAAATTACTTTGCTTATAAACTTTCCTTCGATTCATATTTTTAAAGAAAGTTATCATAATTATTCGAAAAACGTGCACAAGAATCTTCGCTCTTAAGCACGTATTTTTGAGTTTAATTGCGTATGCAAGCAGAAGTCAAGTCAGCTTCCCGACTTTGATTTTCCAATAATTAATTTATCTCCTGCGAAATTTATTGGTGTGTGGAATACTATTTTCTTTAATTTTCATTTTGGATATTAAAGTAATATATATATGTGTGTAATGTATAAAAAAGTAATTTGGATTTTACTAGTTTGGGTATTGTTCAAGCCGGTACTTTCACTGTAAGTTTTGCTTTCCTGTCATACTTGCCACGCGCGCTCTGGAGCTATGCTTTATTTATTTTGTTATATGTCAGACATCAGGCCGTCGATTCTGAGTTCTTTAGATGTACACGTGTCCCCACGCCCACGTGTAGCCCCGGATGCGGGTCATGTTGGTAAATGTGTGTGGTTCGATTAAAGATAAGAGAGAGACGGAGTTATGTCTTCGCAAACCACGTGGTATAATGAACGTAAATACACCCGCACATCGAAAATCGAGAGACTGCTGCCACTGGAACTGCTTAATTAGTCCACGCTGATTTTTGTACCCGTCTCCCCTCTCCTCTTCTCACCCTATATTGTAACTTAAAGATAATGTTTACTAAACCGTTTTACCTGCCTTAACTCTGGAACTTTACTGAAATATCTGACGTCTCATATATATATATATATATATATATATATATATATATATATATATATATTTATACATACACACACATGAATTAATCCCAAAAAAGGGCCAGAAAACTCCCAACTACTTTCTATGCTCTATAAACTCGCCCGTGAAAGGGTTGATAAGTATTTGGAAAAAAACTAATTCCTAAAGCTGTTTTTAACTCAGTGTGAATTATTCCATTTTTTTACATCTAAAGTTCCATCTAACTGAATAGAAAATAAAGCTAATAAATCACTCCCCCCCCCCTTTTTCTGCATAAACGTTAGCAAATATTCAAAATCATTTACTTAAATATGTCGTAAAAATTCTTTCTTTCTTTTTTTTTTTTTACTTCTTTTTCCATGCAAATTTAAAGATTCACTTTTTTCAGTAAGACTATTTCTCTAGCAAATTCTCTGTTCCTTAATTCATGTACTTTTTTTTTCAACTATAAAAAGAATGATGGCGTTTGTTTTATATAATAGGCTGTCCATTGTGGAGAAAAGATAAAATACCGCGATATTTATCATGGCGAAATTCTCATTCAGAAAGAATCTTGGATCATTTTCAATTATTTAAGAGATTTTCGGAGTCTGTGAGTTGGCTTTTGCATCTCCCTGGAGACGTTTTGACAATGGTGTCAAAATTTGCTACTGAAATACTATCGCTACACATAGCATCATTGTTCATTGATGATCATTTGGCAGCCTAGCAACAGAAAGAGCTGAAATTGAATGTTATCAATTTATTTTTAGGCATAGTTGAAACAATTAAGCGACTCTTGGCAGATTCCTCTAATGATGCATTATGAATTAAACGACCGTTCCGCAAATCAAACAAAAATAATAGGTGGTTTCTTCTGTTGAAACTGACGCGGGACATACATTTACGTAAGTTTATTTATCGTTTAGTTAGCTGTAAGGCGCTTGTTGAAAAAATATGAATATAACAAATACTTTACGAAATACAGGGTGAATCTAAACTCTTGGGCAAAACTTTAAGGGGTGATAGGGCACATAATAAGGAATCAGAATCACATAGCAATGTATGGTCGGCAACGTCGTCTTCGTATAGCTGTTAATAATCACTTCGGAAAAAGTGCTGAAACAACAGTGTACTTGCCGACCCTTGTTCGTCAGAAACTAATGTATTTTTCTCCGAAAACAGAAGACTAAAATGGATAGTTTAAAAATTTTATTTTATTTCATGGATGAAATTTTCGGAGACGAGCCTATTGTTTATGAAACTTGGTTAAGAAATTAGACGAACACTTCAATGCTTTTCCAAAAGTGATTATTACCGGGTAAGTTAAAACTGCGTTTCAGCCCAGATTGCTATGTGATTACGATTCCTCATTGTGTGCCCTATCACCCCTTAAAGTTTTGCCCAAGAGTTTAGATTCACCCTGTACTTATCAACATGGTGTATTGTCTTTCAATCCATGTTATCTCGCAACAAACCTACTAATACTACTACCTTAGTTCCTTCCACTTAAATGATTGATTTAAATCCTCCATGATTCAATCTCGTGAAAAATATTGAAATGTGTAATCAATGGTTTAAAGCTGTTAAATGGGTATTTATAGGATTTCAGTACGAGAGACATTGCTGTAGGGGAACATTTAACTTTATTGTGCGTCTTGACTTGGTAAAATGAGCATTTTTTAAAAGTGAAAACTTCTTAAGACACGTTGGGCACTTTTGGGATGGGGAAAAGCACTGAGTTCGCTAGACCGTCACGCTCAGATACATATAGAGGAAAAGTGGATTGGAACGTCAATGATTTTAGTGCTGCCATCTGTTATCAAACGTAAGAACTTTAAGTTTTAAACTGCGTCTTTCTAGTTTCAAGACTGGTATCGAACTGTGGACTCAAGGCGTGGAAGGCGAGTGTTCTAACCAACAACGTTGGGCAAAGACCGAAAGGGAATGAAATAAAATTTGGGGACATGGTATGTGGTCACTCAACTTAAACTATTGGCACTCAATTAAAAAAAAAATCATTAGATTTTGAGATTTTTCAAAAATTGTTTCAAACTGCGTAAATATTGGTTCGCATATAGCGTAAAAAAGCGAAAGAAATGAAACTTGGTGGCATGATAGGTGATCACTCAACTTTAAGCTATAAGTGTCGGATTTTTTTTTTTAAATTTGATTACATTTTGAGGTTATTCTGAAAATCGTTCCAAACGCGTAAATTTTTGTTTTAGTATGTATGAAAACTGCATGTAATATGCAAAGCAAATGTATACTTTCATTCAATAATATCCACTTTTATGTACAAATTGTGTACAATCTATATGTTTTTGTAAAAAAATACAGACTTTTTCTAGCTGGGTAGGTGCTATGATTTTCGATTATTTATTTAAAAAACTGTACTTAATTTGGATATCTATATTGTTATTGTGCAATAAAGTTAATTTGATAATGTGGAGTGTGTTAATAATTATATACTGTACATTATTTGAATTATAAGTGTGCTTTTAGGGGGTCAGTGTGACCACCGTGTGTAGAGCCTGATTATGGCCAACAGGGGCCCCGGGCATTGATGAATTTGGAGGCCCCCATATATGAAATTTGTTTTATTTTTCAAAAAATTTTGATATAAAAAAGAATATTTCAGAACAACATTTGATATTGGGGGCCCTGGGCAAAGTCCCAATTTGCCCATGCAATAATAAGGCTCTGACCGTGTGAGAGCCCTGCCCAAACCAATTGACTGCATGTGTTCCAGGGAAGAACTTTGGTGTGAGATATCGGGATGAGATCCTAGATCAATGTGCTTGCCCATATGCCGGTGCAGTTGGCAATGATTTCATTCTGATGGATGATTATGCCCGACCTCACCGAGCTGTGCTTGTTGAGGATTATCTTGAGGGTCAAGGTTTGGAGAGAATGGAATGGCCAGCTCAATCTCCAGACCTCAAGCCGATAGAACATGTTTGGGGCTACCTTGGCAGAGAAGTGGCTGCTTCAAGTCCCCCTTCAAGATCGTTGCTTGAGCTGGAACAAGGACTAATCCGTGCGTGGTCTTCGCTCCATGGGCGCCGGCAGAATATTTCCCAGGGGGGCAACGACTACTCAAGGGGGGGCAAAGACTACTTTAACGTATGGTTACAATGTTGGAAAGAGCAAAAAAGCAAGAGAAAACACTGCATCCAAAAATCCAGGAGGGGCATTGCCCTCCCCCCCTTGCCCTATGCTGCCGGCGTCCATGCTTCGCTCCCTATTGAGGTGTCCGACAACTTAATTAGCAGCATGGAGAATCGATGCCACCAGTGCATTGCAGTTAGGGGAGGACACATTCTTTATTAGAACTCATTTTTGTAATGTTTCCACCACATGTTTCCGCAGAAAGCTTAGATAAACTGTATTCTCCAAAAGTGGAGTTTTCTACCAAAAGTGTTCTTTTGCTTTTACACCATGTTTGTGTCTGAATTTATGTAAATTTCTATGTCGTACTCAATAGTGCTCCGTTAGTCCAAATTTTTGCTTCTATGTTCATTCGTTTCCATATTATTCACAAAAAAACAGGTTGTACCGTAACTTTGGGAGGGCAATGTATTAGGCGCATTCATCGCCCATCTAAAAATGCCACCATGCATTGGGCTACAGCACATTTTAGACATTTGCTGTTTCAACATCGGCTTTCAGGATGACACCCAAAATGTGTAGAAACCCTAACCTAAATGAATATAATAGAAATACTGTTAAAACAAAGAAACATGATTTTCATTGAAATGAGTCCAGGTATGGGACGGCTAGTAATAATGAAACTGGCTCCAATTCGTTGTCTTAAATTTTAGGCTCGAGACCGTGATTTGAGTCATCCCCCAAAAATGTCATGCATTAGTATGAGTTCAATGATGTTTTTTCTTTGGTTGGGATGAATTATTAAGCTTTTCCATTGTCTCTGAACGTGATTAATTCCTAATTCGTCTCGTAAATAATGTATGATGATTTGAGATAAACAAAATTGTATCCAGAGAGTTGTCACTTGGAGATACCTCGAGAGATTAAAGGCTTCCTTTCGGAAACTTGGACAGATTTCAAAGCTCAACGGGATCTTACATCCTTTTTGTATTTCAGCAGCTGCAATTTTTCAGTCTTGGCTTCTGAAGAGCATGTAATTAATCACATTCTGGGCTTTATCGCATTTGTAGTGGCTTTTTATGTAGAGGGGGGCTGATTCGTAAATGTTACAAATTACAAGTCATCAAAATTATTAGAGAACAAATAAATTGTTGCTGACAGATAAACCTGTAAGAAATTTATTTAGATGATGCAAAGATGGATTTTGAACGATCTTGCTAAAGCCTTCCTGCATATAAAAAGTGTCACGATATGAAACAAAATCTTCTAGAGATAGTTCTGGTGGCGTTATTAGTTTTACTGAAAAAAAAAAAATCATGTAGTTTACTCTACTTGGTCGATTTTTTTCCTGAGGGTGAGAAGGGGAGGTTTGATCTCTATTTAACAGTATAATTTCGTTTGCTTTGTGAAGTTAGAATATTTTCTAACTTCACAAAACAAACAAATTGCATATCAAAAACAAAGTTATACGCCAGGAAAATTGCCTTCATGCAAAAAGTGTCAATTGTGAAACATCAATAAAATTGATTCTTTCTATCATTGGTAATTTTAATGTAGTTATATAAAGCAACCATTCCAAATATATGTATATTTTTTTAATTTTAAAAAGTTAAGGGTTAAACATACCTTAGCAAGAGATATAATGCTGTTCACTTTCACAGTTAGGTACATACCTGCTGTAATTGTAATTTCTGTTTGCAAGGGCGTATTTAAGGAGGGGGGGGGCGAGTGGCTCCACGTCCCCTCCGACAGTGTAAGGCAATTATTACTAAACGGCTGTTTTGAAACATTTATATTAACTCTAGTAACAATAAGGTTTAAAATACCGGATCACCCCTCCCCGAAATGGAAACCTATATGCGCTACTGGCTGTGTTTGCAGTGGCTTTTGCAAGGGCGGGGGTTGGGGGTCAAAACTCCCCTTGCCGAAAATTTCTTAATATAAAGTCGATATATTCTTCACTTTTTACATGAAGATTATGCCTTTTAACGTAAAGATTATGTCTATAAACCCTCCTTGAAGGACAGGGGCGGCCTGATAAGCAAGGTAAGCATCGCATCGGGGACCATCTTCGTAGGGGCGCCATTTCGAACTCAAAAACTGATAAAAACTTGGTCTGCTGCATAAAAGGGGAAGCCTTTTCTACGTTTACAGGGGGGCATCAAGTACCCCAGGGCTGCCCCTATTGAAGGAAGTCTGCATACGCTACTGTGTGTGCGTTGTGCTTTGGAGATTGCAGACACGAATGGAGTTCACACAGACTGGAGTTTGTCTCTCGTCAACTAAGCATCGGAATGTCAGCAGTTCCACCATTTACATTCACTTTGAAGAAGGTTTTTCTCAAGCGACACATTCTTATTCCAAACCAGGCTCGAAACCATCGAAATAGTAAGAACCTTGTTGAAGATCACTTGTTCCGTCAAATGTTCCAAAACCATCCGTAACGACCCGAAAGCTCCTAAGACTTTTTTCAAAAATGTTCTCCGAGTGAAAATATCTAAACTACCTCTGATTCAAGAAACTCTTGTCTTCTCTTTTTCTTTCTTTCCTACTTCTTTTTTCTGCAAAACACATTGATCCAGAGCATAGCCTACGCTTTGTTTTTGATTCTGAAACAAGATGTGGGGGGAAATTATTGGAGAACAAAGTGCACGTGTTTTCGAAGCTCAGCTGTTCTTCCGCCGGATCTCGGAAAAGAACTGGCGGGAATTATTTCGAAGTTTTTTGTTATTACTAGCACATTTCTTTTTTTTTTTGTTTTTCTTTTTCTGTTATGAGAAAGGCGGTAAATTTGATCTGGTAGTCCCCGTTTAACACCCCCACCTTTCAACAGTTTGATGGTCGGGGGCGTCAGAACTGAGGGTGACTGCTATTGATGGTTTTGTTCGATAATTCCATCTTTGGTTGAGTGAGATTCAGGGAAGGAAACCGTGGTAAAACAGAGGCAAGTTTAGTAAATTTTCGAAAGCCCAGAACGCGTTTTAATAACGTGTGATTTAGGTATAGAATAAGATCGGATGTTTAATTCAAACATCGTGCTTTAACATTTTGATACTGCATGACTTTAAAATTTTTTCTGAATTTGTTGGAAATGTCCAAAGCTATCAACTATGTTTCTTTATTTAAAGTACATAAATTTGTCAAAAGAAAATATTTAAATTAACGTAATCTATATAAATAAAACAGAGTGTAAACTGTCCGTTTGTCTGTCTGTCTGTGTCTCGCGTAGCTCCGAAACGGGTGATCGTAGACCTACCAAATTTTGTACGGAAATTCTCCAAGACGGGTCTCGACACATCTCGAAGCGATTTTTTCGAAAATCGAATTAGAAAATGTTTTATTTTATGTTTTGTCCGATTTTTAGCGATTTTTCTTGCGTAATACATAATAACGCCGGTAATTGCACTCGCAAGAAAACGATAGTTACATCATCGTATAGAGGAGAAAATTTTCTTTTAAAAACTGTTTGTTCGGACTGTGTAACATAATTTTCAGATTTTTGGGAATTTTTCAAATAAATTGAATTTGACGCTGACTTTCGTAAAATATTTTTAAAACTGCTGCATCTTGGATTCTATCTGTCGTAACTTTTTTATATTTGGGCAAAAGACGGAGCACACAATTCGCCCACTTTTAAAAGAAGAACGGAGGAAAAATATAAATTAGGAGAATTTTTACGAATTTTTAAGTAAAGAAGGATTTTCATTTCAGTAGCACATGCTTATGAGTTTCGGTTTGATATCTTGCGGTTTGGTTGTCATGGATACAGTAACAATGATTAAAATTGCCAGTTGAAAAAAATAAATAAAAACGGGACCCCCGAGCAGACGATTTCGTTGCTTGGCTCGATTTCCTTTTATAAATAATGGATTTATTTGCGAGAAGAAAAATGAAATTGCACAATCTAGAAAAACAATTTTAAAGCCTTTATAAATAGCGCAGTCTTATCTCTTATCTCTTTTCTTTCTGTAAAGGGTTGCAAGAGAGGGTGACGTATTTTTAAAATAAAAAAAAAATGTCCATTTCATGTAGTGTCTGAGGTATTTAACGCTAAAACGTGAACCTAAAAAACAGCATGTCTGAGGAAATAAGATATTTTGAAAGTGAGAAGTTCACTGCAAACGGTCCATTTTCACTTTTTTGATACCGAATGACGCTGACATAGTTTTTTTTTTGTGTGTGTGCCATTATATTGCAATGATCTCAGGTTATTACATATATGACGCAAATTTTAAGTCAAGAGTGAAATAATTTTGCTTTTTCTAGATTCCACATCACTGGAATTAATTCGAATTGCGCATGTGAGGAAATTTTTTGTTTCCTACCGTGCGAAGAACGGGGCACGCAGCTAGTTTCAAATAAAATCGCAGTAAAACATTCTAAAACGAATTTCTTTATATCACTTTTAATTTTAGAAAAATGAAGAAGGGCAGAATGTGTCAAATGAGTAAAAAGTAACGATATTTGTCAAAATTAATGAGCGATCAAAAAAACTCAAATGCTTCAGTAAACTCATAGGCTATGGTTAACTATGATTAAAAGAAAAGTCTACTGAAATTGAAACACAGGAAAAAAGAGAATTTTCTAATAGATAAAAGGTAATTATTTCATGCTTACTAAATAACTTTTATAACACACACTACTTTTCAGTCAAATAGTTTATAACAATAATAATAATAATAAGGATAATAATAATAATAATAATAATCCTTCATTTTTAATTTATATTTCAAATTATAGAATATTAAACGTAATTCTAAAATCACGAGAATTTTAACTTTTAAACATGGATTTATATTTTTGATAGTTTACTCCCATCTTTCGTATTCATGTGTATAGTTCTGCTAAAATTAAAGCTTTTTAGCTTGTTTTTCACTGAATATTTCAACATAGGTGGCGATTCTTTTTTTATTATTATTAAAGCTGGAAAATGTATCGTAGAGAAAAGTAAAAACATTGCATGTCATTCTAATTCTTAGTATTGTATTACTTTCAATAATGACTTTTTGTGGCATTTTTATTTTTCTATAAAAATTAGAAGATTTCCCAGCATTTCCTTTACTATTTCTTGTTAAAATATGGCTTCAGAATGGGAAATTCGAAAAAAAAAAAATAATAGTAACAGTATTTAAAGGAATATAACATGAGTTTTCGTTCTGCGTATATGAAAAGAGATTATCTAAAATTTCAAACGTTTTGTCAGATAAAATTAAGAGTATTCGTGATTTTCGGGCATCTTTCTCAAGAACAACAGTTTTATTGTTATTCAGTAAAATCTCAGTGTGACGAAATTCAAAGGACCAAAGTTCAATTAAGTTTTATTTTAACAAAAATTTTTTGTTTGTTAATCAAAAATATACTTAGTTAAATTCATTTTAACAAGATTTTATTGTAATTCCATTCTCCCGCGAATTCATTTCACCCCAAAAAAAATAGAAATGATAAAAATATTTCGTTCACATAGCATCAATAAAATGTGTCATCTGAGAGTGCTATAAACCAAATAACTTTCCTCCCCAAAATTGAAATTTATTGATCGAAAAAAAAAAAAAAAAATGTTTGAGTAATATCAATTACTTGTGGTTTATATGTTTTCTTCTGGGTGTCTCAGAACTGTTTACAAATGTAGCATTCATTTTCCTTTGCTGAATACACCTATGGAATAGAAAATGCCACAGTTAAATATACCCTGTTCTACTGGAGGAGCAAAGTATTTTAAATGCTTTTTGAGTAAGCATTAGCTAGCTGTGACCAGCGGAGGACCCAAAAGGGAGGGTGTGTGTGTGTGTGTGTGTGTTGTAATAGAGTGATCGCCCTCCCACTCCCCTTAAGTACACTCTAACCTGAAAATTTGCCAAGTTGCAAGGGAGTTTAACCCCTTAAAGGTCGTATTATTTTCAAGAAGATGGTCATAAATGTGCCTATTTTTTTTTATTCAAGAAAATTTATAAAAATAAATGTACGTACAATACATGTATTCGTTTTAAGGTTTGAGACATTTTTTAGCATTAAATAAAAAATTAAATTTCTAGGAATAGCCACCATTTAGGGTTATTGTGACTGAATGTGTGTTTTTCAGTGGAAATTAAAAACATATTTTTTAAACATTAAAAGAGGTTTTTATTAAACTTACTTCATAATATACATAAATATTTGTAACGTGTTCTTTGGACATAGGTGAGAGAGTGAGCTAGCTAAATGTATAAAATGCATGGCAGAAGTAACCGTACTGCTACCATCTATTTTAAAATAAACTAATCCAATTAACTTAAACATAGTCTAGTACTGTGATCTGTTGTGTAAAATGAGATATAAAAAATTACTGTGCAAAAGAATTGAAATGTTCTGATCTTTCAGGCGAATATATTTTGAACTTTCTACCCCGGAAATATCACGGGCACGAGAAATAGGGGGGGAAAGCTCAGCCCGTGATTTTGACGTGAGCGAGAAGGAAGGGGTTAACCCACCACTGAGCTTAGGTTTAATCTATTTGTACTCAATCTCATTACTGAAAAGGCACAACAGATAAAATTTCTTTTCCATGACCACTGTTTCTACCCAACATAGGCCTTTCGAATGCACCACCGGAACCCAGCAATTGTGCAACGACACTGGGCCCCAGCCAGAGCCTATTATCGGCAGGGCGACAGGGGCATTTGCCCTGTGCCCACCCATTTCAAGAGCCCAAATTTTTTTGTATTTTTCAACAACTTTTATTTGTTTGATAAAATTAAATTCTTTAAAAAAAACTTTGTATCAAAAATGTAATTGCCGTTTTCTAGAAAATGCCCAACAGTTCGCGGCTCTGGCATTTTATTCCACTAAGGCTCCTATAAAAACCCGTCAGCATTTTGTCAAAACCAGTGAACCCAACGTCTGAGCCAAAGATTTGTTATAAAAAAAAATCTGGAGTGACTCCACTCGACTTTCCGAACACTTACGATTAAGATCATTACCAAGCACTTAAATAAATTTTAATCGATGAATAATTCAAACATATATACCAAATTGAAACTCAATCGAATGCACCGTTTAAACGCTTGCGCACTTTCAAGAATTTCTCCCCACATGCCATTATGCCATAACATAAAAGAAAGTTTTGTCGTAGCCCTTTAGGAGAACTATAAGTCCTATACACACCAAAATCAATACCGGTCTTAGGATGGTGGTTTATAACATGTATACCGAATTTGAGCTCAATCGAATGTATCGTTTAAACGCTAGCGCACTTTCAAGAAATTCCCGCCATAGGCCATAATGTAAAAGAAATCTTTGTCGTAGCCCTGTAGAAAAACTATAAGTCCTATACACACCAAAATCAATACCAGTCTTGCAACGGTGGTTTATAACATGTATACCCAATTTGAGCTCAATCGAATCTACCGTTTAAACGCTAGCGCACTTTCAAGAAATTCCCCCCATAGGCCATAATGTAAAAGAAATCTTTGTCGTAACCCTGTAGAAAAACTATAAATCCTATACACACCCAAATCAATACCGGTCTTGCGACGGTGGTTTATGACATATATATCCAATTTGAGCTCAATCGAATGCTCCGTTCAGGAGCTATCGTGTTCACTCACATACACACAAACACGCACACACACACACATACACACATACATACATACATCTCGTAAAAATAGCATAAATGGATTCAGAAGCCCTCAAAACGTGTAAAAACACCAAAATCTCGAAGTCGAATTTTTTCATGATTACAATACTTTCCTTACATGGTACATGTTCGGAAAGTAATATCTCATCGGTTTCAAGACACGTACACCAAGTTTTGCAATTATTTTCATTTATACTTTAAAATAAGTTTATTTAAGTAGTATGTGTATGGATATTTATTATTTGAGAAAATAAATGTTATTCGTGTGCAAAAATCCTTTATATTCTTTATTGCAATGTATATTTACATAATTAGTATTTAATATATTTCCGTAACTATATGTACCCAAAACAAATATGTAATATGCAATTTCTTGTAAGTGCAAAGACCCAAAAAATTGTATTTGACCTGGCTCCAGTGGATCCATCAAAAATCTGTGCAAAGAAACATCACTGATGTTTTCAGTGATGAATGCGAATAGTTTACATCTTGATTCAAAATTAAAGATGGATAGGATTTTTTTCCGTTTTAAAAGTCCCATTTCTGATAAAATGCTTTACCACTCGTAACCTTGAAACTTCTCTGTCTTTTACTCTGTGAAAACTCTCCACATTCTTAACCCTTCAACGCGCAGTGTTACCGCTCTGGGAACACCAGACTCTGACGTTTTGACTGTTGTCAGTCACGAAGAATAGATTGGATTTCTATAAAAATAGTTGCGGGTGACATAGCTCCACGAGAATCCTATACTTTTTAGCACGTCCTTTCCCGTCAAAAAATGGTCACGATTCTTTTTAACAGCAAGCACTGACATCTGCTAATAAATGGAAGGGTGCGAGAACAGCTGGACAGATTGCCCAATGCTGAAAAAAAGGGCAGCAGTTGGCATCGCTCGACTTAACTACCTGCAAGATGGCGGACGATCGAAACGTTCATCGCGTGCCACAGATCGAGAGACCCTTTTTCTGACGGCAGCTGGCTGTGCCCGCCATCGCTGGACTTAACTACCAGACTCTGACGTTTTGACTGTTGTCAGTCACGAAGAATAGATTGGATTTCTATAAAAATAGTTGCGGGTGACCTAGCAAGATGGCGAAGGATCGAAACGTTCATCGCGTGCCACAGATCTAGAGACCCTTTTTTGAGGACAGCTGGCTGTGCCGGCACAGCCAGCACAGCACGTTGTCCGCCATCTTGCTGGTAGTTAAATCGAGCGATGGCAACGGCTGCCCTTTAGTTCAGCATTGGGAAAGGGTGCGCCTCAAAGAGTTAAAAGCTATGTATCTTTCCAGTGAACATCCTGATTGCCGCGTTCGAAAAGTGCCGACAGACAGACAGACGTATAATGAGAACCTAAGCGAGCCGCAGTTCACCCTTTTGCGGCTGCCGGGACTAAAAAGAGAGCGGTGATTTTCACTTTTCCAGAGTCTTTCTGCATGCGTGCTCTCGATAATAACCCCCCCTTCCCCCCCTCTTCTCGAGCGAGCCAAATGATGACGCCAAAAACACCCTCTCGATTTGACAGACATCCACACGTGCTGGTTTAGCGTCGAAAGCTGCTTCATCTCCCCTCTCTCTGTTCATGCGCTATAAATAAAAAAAAGCTCTCTTCGTTTTAGCGACAAATTCTCGGCGTATTTGCTGCTGAACGAGTCGTTATGCGAGAGGTGTGTGTGTGTGTGTGTGTGTGTGTGTGTGTATTTTCGCTCTGTCGGGCCCGGGATGGATAAAACGCCGGTCCGAGCGAGCGGCACACGGGCGTGTGTGATGGATTTGCAGGAATTTTTTTGGGAGAAAATCCACTGGGAGAGAAATCAGTGAAGGAAGCTTTCAGAGCCTCTCCATCTGTCTTGGCTCTGGGCGGCTGCGATAGCATCAGTAAAAGAATCATGCAGCCCGATAAAGATCTGAAAAGAGAACGTAATGCGCTTCTAATCTACGAATTTGTAGATTGAATAGAATTCAATATTAGACTGTCTTTTTGAGTTTAAAAAAAATTACCTTTTAAAGGATTTTGTTTTAACCCTACTCAGATACATTTCCATTAAAAAAAAAAAAACAGAAAAGAATTTCATATGTTTTCATAGATATTAAAAGCTTGTTGATTCCTAGTTGAGATAAAGCTTCTTTCTACACGTTATTTATAGACAGGACAAACGCAACTGTTTAAAAAAATTTTTTTTACAGATAGTCACGTGTAGTGCTGTTCATGGGCGCCGGCAGCATAGGGCAAAGGGGGCAATGCCCCTCCCCCCCTGTATTTTTGAGTGCAGTGTTTTCCCTTGCTTTTTTGCTCTTTCCAACATGGTAACCAGTGGCGCACCCAGGATTTTAGTTTAGGGGGGGGGCTGGGCGACATACAAATACTGCTGAACTCGGTTGACCTCGATTAGTTACAACTCTCTTATAACGTCTACATATTCGGTACCACTTGATTGTCCCATAGAACACAAGCAATGTAACTCGGTATGGAGTCATAAATAATTATCTGATCTTTTCAGTGACGTTGTGTACAGAGATTAACAGTGTTTCATAAACTAACTGTAAGCATTTATTTAAAAACTTTCAAATAAATGTCTTTTTTGGTTAGAAATAACTTGAAGACAATTAAAAAAGGAAAAAATAATAATACATTAGCGACAATTTTCATTTTTAAAGCTTTCCACTTCTAACTTTCTACCTTTAGGGGGGCTTCAGCCCGCATAGCCCCCTCCGTGGGTGCGCCTATGATGGTAACCATACGTTGAAGTAGTCTTCGTCCCCCCCCCCCCTTGAGTAGTCTTTGCCCTCCCCTGGGAAATATTCTGCCGGCGCTCATGGTGCTGTTTACTGCAACTGAAATTCAATTACTGAAATAAAAATTCAGTGCTTAAGTTCCTAGTGCCTCGTTTACACTCAACTGGAGGTCTGTGCCGCCGCGCCACGCCGTCAAGGTCTAGGCCGGCGCGCCGGTGAAGAACGCTGATTTCTCACCGCGGCGTACCATCAGCTTCAGAACTTTTTTAAAAAAAAGTGTACCTAAATTTTCAACTGCTTATTTTTTTTTCTGTATACTTCTTAACGCTAGTAACTTGTAAAGGTATAATTTAAATTTTTTGAGCCGATGGCGTAATTTGATTGCTTTAAAAACTGTTTAATCATGGCATTATACCTCAAAAGTACATTATAGGTTTGGAATGGTTCTTGAGAAGGTTTTGGAGGAAAAAAAAACTCCCGCTTAAAATAAAATAAAATGTATCAATCGTATATTGATAACTAAATGTATCGTGTATGTATTATATAAACAACATAAACCTATCCGATTTTGCTAAAATCTATTGTTTCAGTTTTGCAGTAGAAATCTTTTAAAAGTGTATCACAACGGCAAGCTCGTACTCTGGAGCCCCATCAGTGGCCGAGAGCATAGCGCTCTGAACTGGGAGACGGGAAGGTACCAGGTTCAAAGCTACGTCGCGTCCGCCGACCTAACCGTTGTTAGTTTTACGGGGTTTCCTCCGAAACTTAACCCTTTGAGGCGCAACCCTTTCCCAATGCTGAAAAAAGGGCTGCCGTTGCCATCGCTCGACTTAACTACCAGCAAGATGGCGGACGATCGAAACGTTCATCGCGTGCCACAGATCTAGAGACCCCTTTTTGACGACAGCCGGGTGTGCTCGCGCACAGCCAGCTGCGTCAGAAAAGGGTCTCTAGATCTGTGGCACGCGATGAACGTTTCGATCGTCCGCCATCTTGCTGGTAGTTAAGTCGAGCGATGGCAACGGCTGCCCTTTTTTCAGTATTGGGCAATCTATCGAGCTGGTCTCGCATTCTTCCATTTTTCAGCAGATGTCAGTGCTGTTAAAAATAATCGTGACCATTTTTTTACGCGAAATGACGTGCTAAAAAGAAAAGGGTTCTCGTGGAGCTATGTCACCCGCAACTATTTTATAGAAATCCAATCTATTCTTCGTGACTGGCAACAGTCAAAACATCAGAGTTTGGTGATCCCAGAGCGGGACCACTGCGCGTTAAAGGGTTAACGCAGATACGGGTTGGGGCCCCTTAGGAACACCCCCAACGGAGGGCGTCCCACTGGAGGTTCGGGCTCATTTTTTAAAGCCCGAGGACTTTTAATTTGAGCCCGCCCGACTGATATTATTTAAGAATACCCGAATCCGAAATTTCAGATAATAGATAAATAAAAGTCGATTACTTCATTGGTGGAATATCATACATTTTGCCGTTTGTACAAATTAAAGACAAATATAGTCGAGCCCACCTGTGCCCGAACACAATCGTGATCTCTATACCCCACTCCCTAGGCCTACAGTTCGCGTGCAGCTAATTGACCGTAATCGCACAACATCATACTAAAGACTAGTTTTCATAAATATTCTAATCTTCATTCTAGTCTTTAAAAAATCTCATTTAACCCCCCCAATTTATATATGCGTGCGTGCGTGCATGCATACACCCATTTTCATTTTGCTCTTTTACAAAATTTTTTCCCACGCCGCGAATTTCCGTGCGGCGCAGACCTCTACACTCAGCCCACTTCCACGGCAATGAGCAGGAGAAATGGAAGTAACAGGAGTGTAAACGCCTCACTCGTCTTGTTCATGCCATAACCTTTCTTGCAGCCCTTCCTGCCGCCCGCGCTCCCTCCTGAAGAGATTTTAAAGGCAGTGGAGAGGGAAGTGCAGCAGAAAAGCATAGCAGAAGTGGAGTAAAGCAGAATGTATACCCCACATCTGCCGCAAAAGTATTTCCTGGGGGAAAAAAAGCAGCAGCGAGAATAGAAGTAGGAAGGAATAGAAGTATTCTTTTGCAGGGGTATAAAAAAGAGTACTTTTATACATTACGACTTGTAGACTCAAATTATTTGAAGTGCACTAGCATCTGAACATTGTATTCGCCTGAGTTGAATTAAATTTAGTTAAACGCTTGGTGAAAAACAAGCGTTCGATAGGTCGAGTGGAGTCACTCCAGATTTTTTTACTTCCTTGTACAAAGTAAGAGGAAGTGCAGTGATAGCGGAAAATATCGGTAGCAGATTTTGATGAAGAAGTTGATTTTGGTCAATTTTTTCATCAAATATTGATCAAAAGAGATATTAATGTAAGAGGTATTATATCATTATAAGAGATTTTGCGATATTCTCAACGATTTTGCGATATTCTCAACTCTTATCATTATAAGAGATTTTGCGAGACTTCTTAGCGTACGAATTATATGTATAATAGTGTATGCATGTACCGTCCATTTCGACAAACCGCAAGTCCATTTTGACTAGTTTTTTACGTACACCAGAAATGTGCGTCCATCAAAATCTGCGTATGTGCTTAAAACCATTCAACATACATACAAACGTACATTACATTACGTAGGCACGTCACGTTACACGTTGTGTGATGAATTCGTTACATGTTGTGCACCGAATAACGAACAACGTTGCATGCTTTTTACAGCAAATTATTTTATACTTTTTTTTTTTTTTTACTTTTCATTTTCCAAAAATGATACAACCAAATTCCTATAAGTAACATTAATTAACATCTTTTTTCATGTGTATACTGTGTGTTGTTGACAATAAAGTCTACTTCGCTAGATTTACAGCATTATTAACATTTTCCTTATGTGTATACTCTATGTTGTCGTGTCGCAACTAAAGTCATAAAGTCTGGTTTGTGATGTTTGCAGGCAAAATGGAAAAGTATCTCTTTTTTTTTTTTTTTTTTTTTTTTAATTTTAGCACGTTTTATTCAGATTCGTCTAATATGTAGGATTTCAAGGAGAATTTATTCATTCCGCGTGAAGATTCGAAGATTCTAATTTCTTTTGAACATTTTAGTCTCCTATGTCTCTTGACCTTCCAGCGAAATTTTGGTTCTAAAGAACATATTAGCACGACCCGAATAGAACGTATAAAAATTCTATTTAAAAAAAAAAAAAAAAACCGAACATATGTTTTACAGTTTTAGTTGTTATTCTGCAATGTTGAAATTTGAAATCCGTTGCATATTTTAAGATCTGTATCTCAATATATCCAAAGCTGCAAACTACCCCATTTTGCCCTATGGGATAGAAAAAAGGGGGGGGGAGGTACAAACACAGTTCGCGTGGTACATAGTTCACACAGTACACAGTTCACGTGTAAACTTGTCATCATCGTTGTCAACACCAGTGCACGAGTCATGAACCTATTTGTTTCATGCATTGCACTTGATGCCCCCTTTCCCTTGTGCTGATACTGCACATACATCGCTACCGTACAAGCATGTAACATCTACGTCATTTGGGTCACTGTCAGGGCCCGATTAACCTCTGAAGTGATGGAAGCTCAGTCTCATATCGGACCCTCTCCCCTTTTTGTTTGGGTAAAGTTTTAATGATTTCCTTTGATAAAAGTATTTTATTCGCTTAAAGGAAATTTCGTTGATTTTATTAGTTCCAATAATTTATTTTGATAATAGACATTTTATTCATTAATTTGAAATTTTCCTTTAATAAAAGCAGTTTATTCATTAATTTGAAATTTTCCTTTCATAAAAATATTTCATTCATTAATCTTCATTATAGTTTGGGTCATTGTAACGCGATTTTACAGCATTTGTGAAATTTTCTTTTAATAAAAATGTTTTATTCACTAATTTGAAATTTTCCTTTGATAAAAATATTTTATTCATTAATCTTCATAATAGCTTAGTTCATTGTAACCGGATTTTACAGTATTCTTGAAATTACTTAAAAAAGTAAAACTGAAAACATTACCTTACTGTAAACTTTATTGAGTCGTATTTTTCATTAGACAGGCCTTTTTTCGAGAATTCTTTCTTCGTTTTGATGACATCATAACAATCAAAACATGGAAGTTCAGAATTAATTTTGACATTTAGAAGATGTTTAACATTACATATATATTGACAGTCTACCCTTTTTTCTGCTGACCAAAATGCTCCCCACACAAAAAGCTCTCTCTCCTGGAGCAGATGTCTCAGGCAAAATCATCGCAAAACTGCACCAATTTAGAAATGTTGCGGCATGAAGTATCTTCTGAAAAACCTTAAAAATAGCTTTCCTCTTCTTTTCATTAAAAATCTTTACAACGACTTAAAAGATCATTTAAAAACAAAATTTTGAATTTTTATCAGTTTTTCAGTCATTTATGAGCCCCCTTCAAATTCTGAGGGGAAGCTCAAGCTTCCCCACCCTTCTCGGTAATCGGGCCCTGATCACTGTCTGAGGACGTGTCGTTCGTTGGTAGAGTGGCAACGCGAGGTCTTTTACCTTGTTAACCCTTTGAGGCGCAACCCTTTCCCAATGCTGAAAAAAGGGCAGCCGTTGCCATCGCTCGACTTAACTACCAGTAAGATGGCGGACGATCGAAACGTTCATCACGTGACGTGAATGAACGTTTCGATCGTCCGCCATCTTACTGGTAGTTAAGTCGAGCGATGGCAACGGCTGCCCTTTTTTCAGCATTGGGCAATCTAACCGGCTGTTCTCGCGTTCTTCCATTTTTCACCAGATGTCAGTACTGTCAAAAATAATCGTGCCAATTTTTTTACGGGAAATGACGTGCTAAAAAGTAAAGGATTCTCGTGGAGCTATGCCACCCGCAACTATTTTTATAGAAATCCAATCTATTCTTCGTGACTGGCAACAGTCAAAACGTCAGAGTTGGGTGTTCCCAGAGCGGGATCACTGCGCCTTAAAGGATTAACGGTGTTATTCGAAAAAATCAAGGGATTTTGGTACATAATTACAAATAAACTAATTATGCCAGGCACTTCAAAATTTTGAAACTGCCTCTTTACAAGCTGTATTACATACTGCGAAGACAGGCCAATCTGTATCAGTTTCAAAACTTTTAGAAAAAAATTCTTAAAAATCGGAAATTTTCGCAAAGCGTGGACACTCTTCGAAAAATCTTGCAGCTCAGATCCATGTTTAAGAATTTTTTCTGAAAACTTCACAAAAGCCAAAGCGTTTTCGCTTATCGCAGTGTGTAAAACAGCTTATGAAGAACCATCTGGAATTTTTTGGAGACCATGGTGCTATTAGTTTGTTTCAATTTGTGTACCAAGACTAAAAACATAGTTCTTTTTTTTTCGAAGAACAGCCTTAACTGTCCAACATCGGACGTTTTTGCCCTTTCTTTCTTCGTTACGGGCCCAGGCAAGGTCTTTGCACCAGTTTTCTAGTACCCCATTTCGTCTCACCTCGAGATACCCCGTTTTGTCTTACAAGCAACCATTCAAAACAGCTCGTCCTAGCTAACAAATTGTACTGCAAATGTAGTTCTACTTTTTCATGCAATTTAATTATAAAAACATAACTTTTTGCAAGTGTGTACTCTGTCACTTTGGTACTTGCATGCGAACTTAACAACAACAACAACAAAAAAATGTCCTAACATTACTCTTTTCTTAGATCAGAGTAATGAAAAAATAACCAATCTTAACAGCGTATCTGTCTTTAACCTTGCAAGAAGTATCCCACGTGAAAATGGGAAATAGACACGTTATGCACAACCTTCAAACTTATTAGGGAGAATCAAAATTCCCGTTTTACCTTACCACCCATTTTGCCCACCCTTCTCCTATTTGAAAACCTTAAAAAAACTTCGGACAAAAATCTTTTATTTTTAAAAACGTAGTAGAGATTTTTTATAATGAATTTTTAATTTTTTTTTTACGTTTACTTGAATGTGCAGTTTTAAAAGATTTATTTTTTCAAAAGGTACTTCAGTTGAACATTGAAATGAATACAATTCATCGGTTGTAACATTTTTGAAAATTTTTACCTCTTCCCGACGGGGAAAATTTGGCCGTGTTGTTTCAGAAGGACGGGAGCATCTTAAACACGCTTTCCCCCATTTCAGTGACTCTCGGGTGAAGCTGCTCTTTGTGCAACAATCATTGATGGATTACCCTTTCCCGCACCTGAAGTAAAACGAACTTCTTGAACAAGGGGATTCCGTTTGCGTGTGTATTCTCCTTTTCTGAAACTGGGGTGCAACTGGAATGATGCGTGGATGTTGACATATCTCCCCGTCTGTCCAGTACAGGTGAACAATACCAACAATACCCGAGGTGGAAAGCATTACTTGGTCGAAATATGAACCATGCTCGTCCTTTAAGATGTTCTATGGCTTGGTTGAAATATCAACCACCCGTCTTGAAGAGGTTTATCAGAAAGCTTCATTTTTATTTGATTTATTTATTTATTTTAGAAGCAGAAAATCGAGAAGAAGAAAACATTACTAGGTCGAAATATGAACCATGCTCGTCCTTTAAGATGTTCTATATCTTGGTTGAAATATCAACCACCCGTCTTCAAGAGGTTTATCAGAAAGCTTTATTTTATTTATTCTTTATCATGCCATTTTTATTTATTTCTTACCATGCTCGTCCTTTAAGATTTTCTATATCTTGTTTGAAATATCAACCACCCGGCTTCAAGAGGTTTATCAGAAAGCTTCATTTTTATTTTCTTTCTTTCTTTTCTTTTTTTTTTTTTTTTTTTTTTAGAAGCAGAAAATCGAAAACAACGAAAAGTTATTCAGGATTTAAAATATGAACTCTTCTTCCAGAGAACAAATGTTTGACACAGTTGAAGTATGTACCTCCGTCTAAGTGCAGATATGAATGATATAACTCTTATTTTGCATGTACTATTATGAGAATAATACAGAATTTTGAAACTATATTTTTTAGAATTAAGGAACATGCTGTTATTTAAAAATGTATTCTTAAAAAATAAAAATAAAAAAAAATCAGGTCCGAAATATACAGTGATTTTACAGGGATTCATAGAAAATTTGATGTAGTATCTGACAATGTTATTACATATCTATCATCGCTAGTGTTTTAAATACTGCACTTGATGTTCCTTGATCGTAAATCCAAGTAATAACGTTAAATCCAAGTAATAACACTGCGTGTTAAAGGGTTAAACCGTCGACCAATCACCCCAAGGTGGAAAAAAAATCTTGTTGCTTTCGAGCATAGGAGGGCTTTGGAGACAAAAATAGGGAGTCTTAACCTCCATTCACCTTTCTTTCTTTCTCTTCAGCTGTAAGAGAAAGCAGATATTGCAGAGGAGTCTAACACCCGATCTAACATTCTAACAAAGATTGTTGAAAGATGTGTACACCGGATACCTTCTTGGAGAAGTTCCACATTTAGCTCATTAGTGACTTTTTTTTTTTTTCACACCCCTTTTCTTTCTATTTTTCAAATTCTTCCAGGCGTGGTGTAGGTGGATTGGAGAAGAGGTCTCAGCATTGTCTTACTCACCTCAACCCAGTCTGAAGATCAACGAGCTTGAATCCCGCTTCTCATTGTCTGGCGACATGCTGTAATTTATATTCAAGCACGAAGCTCCACAAATTAAAAAGAAAGAAAAAATCTTTAAAATCATGCGTATTTTACGTTTTCTTACTCAAACCAGTCCGTACCTAAGCTATGGCAAAAAAAGCAAATATAGCAGGCACCGTTCAATTTGAATACCTTGCTAAATGAAAAACTATATGGAACCATTAAGCTGTTTACTGTCATTATTTTGAAGTAGCAAGTGAAAGAGACTTGATTTAAACATATTGTTATTAAGGTTCTATTATATATATGTCTTCTAAAATTTATAAGCTGGCACGAAAGAATTACTACAATAAAGAATTGCTACAATGAACTAATTTATGAACTTCTGAAATTCTGCATTTCTGGAAACAATGCTTACGATAATGTGCACACTTTCCCCATTTATCCTCATAGACATTAAAAAAAAAAAAAAAAAATCTGGAGTAACTCGACTTTCCGAACACTTACGATTAAGATCATTACCAAGCATTTAAATAAATTTTAATCGATGAATACTTCAAACATATATACCAAATTGAAGCTCAATCGAATGCGCTGTTTAAACGCTAGCGCACTTTCAAGAATTTCCCCCATAGGCCATAATGTAAACGAAATCTTAGTCGTAGCCCTGTAGAAAAACTATAAGTCCTATACACACCAAAATCAATACCGGTATCGCGATGGTGGTTTATAACACCAACCGTCGTTCCGCATTGAGCTCAATCGAATGCCACGTTTAGGAGCTATCGTGTTCACTCACACGCACACACACACATACATACATACATCCCGTAGAAATAACATAAATGAATTTAGAAGACCTCAAAACGTGTCAATACACCAAAATCTCAAATTCGAATTTTTTCATGATTACAATACTTTCCTTACATGGTACATGTTCGGAAAGTAAAAATATGTCATCAAAGGTATTCATGCCATTTTCCTGCTAAACTCAGTCCACTGCATTCAGTGAACGTGAACACACATTCATAGAATTACTAGTCGCCATTTTAACATTTAGGTAAAATAAAAGAAACTAAGTCAAAAGCCAGCTGTATCAATTGCAAATCCAGCTATTTCTTTTTTTCACAAGGACTATTAAAAGTAGTCCAATATCATAAGATCTAGTTCTCCTTTTTCTTATCTTTCTAACTTTTTATTTTCATCTTTCTTTTCATTAGCTGCTGTATTCTTGCGAAACAGTAGTACAGTCCTCAATGCCACGTTTCCTTAAAAGATATATATTGCAACGACCCAAAGCACCAGTTCATCATGATAAGAATGATTAACGGCATAAAAATGGTGATTACTACTAGGAGAAAATATTGTGGTTTACTTATTTAGGGCTAACAACATGAAGGGCACAATGAAATAGCTTCTTCCTTTTCAAGATTAGAGATTAAGTATGTGTATTTAAGTCGCAATGAATATTTTATTTTCTTTCGAGTTATATATATATACGTACATATGGTATACTTAATGTCATATTTGTCTCCTTTTTACTTTCCGAACATGTACCATGTAAGGAAAGTATTGTAATCATGAAAAAATTCGAATTCAAGATTTTGGTGTATTGACACGTTTCGAGGGCTTCTGAATTCATTTATGCTATTTTTACGAGATGTATGTATGTATGTGTGTATGTGTGTGTGTGTGTGTGTTTGTGTGTATGTGAGTGAACACGATAGCTCCTGAACGGGGCATGCGATTGAGCTCAAATTGGGTATATATGTTATAAACCACCGTCGCAAGACCGGTATTGATTTTGGTGTGTATAGGACTTGCAGTCTTTCTACAGGGATAAAATAAAGATTTCTTTTACATTATGGCCTATGGGGAGAAATTCTTGAAAGTGCGCTAGCGTTTAAACGGTACATTCGATTGAGCTCAAATTGGGTATACATGTTATAAACCACCTTCGCAAGACCGGTATTGATTTTTATGTGTATAGGACTTACAGTTTTTCTACAGGGCTACGACAAAGATTTCTTTTACATTATGGCCTATGGAGGAAAATTTTGGAAAGTGCGCTAGCGTTTAAACGGTACATTCGATCGAGCTTCAATTTGGTATATATGTTTGAATGATTCATCGATTAAAATTTATTTAAATGCTTGGTAATGATCTTAATCGTAAGTGTTCGGAAAGTCGAGTGGAGTCACTCCAGATTTTTTTACACTACAATCCAGAATTTAAATAGACTAATTATAAGGATACATCAAATTATTGTATAAATTAATTCTACGTAATTATTACACGTTTAGTACTTTACAAGATACCCAGAACGCTTAGGTATTTTACTTTATTTAATAATGCACATTAATCTCCAGATTTTGAATTTCCGCATAATACAAAACTTAATTTTAGAAAAAAAAACCTAAAGAAGATAATGAACCAGTTTTCATCTCAAAAGAACATTGTACGGAAAATTTTAGTAAACATAAAGTCAAGTTTCACAGAAATAGCGTGAGGAATTTAGTATGCGAAAAAGAAAAACTGTTTACTCAGAGAAACAGAAATATAATGTTGGGTTGAAACAGCTTTTACAGAAAAATTGTAGTTCAATTAAAAAGATACTTGAAGAATGAAATAAAGTTATTATACTCAGTGAGCAAATAAATATCAAAAATGTGCTAATTTCCATATTTAACCCTTTGAGGCGCAACCCTTTCCCAATGCTGAAAAAAGGGCAGCCGTTGCCATCGTTCGACTTCACTACCAGCAAGATGGCGGACGATCGAAACGTTCATCGCGTGCCACAGGTCTAGAGACCCTTTTTAGACGACAAAAAGACCAGCTTTCGTCAAAGTCGTGCCACAGACGTGCCAAAGTCGTGCCCACAGACGTGCCAAAGTCGTGCCCTTTTCTGACGCAGCCGGCTGTGCTCGCGAACAGCCCGCTGCGTCAGAAAAGGGTCTCTAGATCTGTGGCACGCGATGAACGTTTCGATCGTCCGCCATCTTGCTGGTAGTTAAGTCGAGCGATGGCAATGGCTGCCCTTTTTTCAGCATTGGGCAATCTATCCAGCTGTTCTCGCATTCTTCCATTTTTCAGCAGATGTCAGTGCTGTTAAAAATAATCGTGACCATTTTTTTTACGGGAAATGACGTGCTAAAAAGTAAAGGATACTCGTGGAGCTCTGTCACCCGCAACTATTTTTTATAGAAATCCAATCTATTCTTCGTGACTGGCAACAGTCAAAACGACAGAGTTGGGTGTTCCCAGAGTGGGAACACTGCGCGTTAAAGGGTAAAAAAGAACGGAACTGTCATGTCTAATTTA
>JAWZYV010013856.1:0-22500 GCA_038373885.1 Cheiracanthium punctorium | reverse complement strand
CTGTTCCTTTTCTTGCTTAAAAATTCTGCTCTTTCGTTGGCATTAATTCTGATACGCGATGGGTTGCACTGGAATTTGACGTATTTACCACATAAGCGTAATGTTTTCAAAATTATAGGGTTGCCGGGCCCCACAACCACATTTATTCACGTCAGTGGCGTAGCCAAGGGGGTCATAACCCCCATGAGGAATTTTTTGCCTTACAAAATGTATATTCTTCACTCCCTTATCATACACCCGTATACATATATGTGAGTTGCAGAAGTCGTAACCCCCCCCCCCCTTCCATGAAAAATTTCTGGCTACGCTACGTATTCACGTACATATAACTTTCTCATAGCTGCCAACTACTACGGAAGATAATTAACCACTTTTTTTACACGATTTTTCGGCTTAAAACATAGCAAAATTTTTGTGCTGCGCGCGCGAGCTGGTTACTATTTTGGAAAGAAATAATTTAAAAATATACTGTTTACAAAAAGTGGTTAATTATATTCCGTAGTAGTTGACGGCTATGACTTAAGTGTAAATTATTGGAGGTGCTCGAGGTCTATGGGTCCATAGAATTCTACACCTATGTAAGGTAAGTATCCATGTTAGTATCTTCCTACCATGTTACAAGTTAAAAATAGAAGCAAAGTAATAAATCCAAAGGAGGTAAAAAAAAAATTTCGATGAGATAGTGCATTTTAGACACATCTGAATTTTTCTTCATTTCATACTTTACATTGCATAATCTGATTTTAATGAACCAGAGCCTGGCGAGGGCAGCTTATAGTAATATTGTGTGTTACGTGGCGTCACAATGAATACTAAATCATGATTGAAATCAAAAGAAGAAAAATTTTAAAAGTACAAGTAAAGTTTTTTTTAAACGTTTGTAAATGGCGTGAAATACTTTTTTCTAATGTTAGTATAAATTAGTTTTCTGTATTAAGTGGTAAATTATTGGGTGGGCTCAGCCCCTATTCACAATTTATTGGAGGGGGCTCGAGCCCCACGGGCCCATATAACTCTACGCCTATGATTTACCATTTTCTTTAAGAAATTTGATATATTGTTTTATGTTTTTAATAACTTTGGACTCCGACTGTCTTTAAAACAATTGCTTCAATGGATTTAGAATCGACCAGAATAACTGATTTTTAAAAAGACTGCATTTTAGATCTAAGGTTTACGACACTCGCTCCCATAGTAAAATAGTAAGATTTGGAAGTTTCGCACCAAATATATAGAAGATATGGCCAAGCGGGATTCAATCTATGAAAATTATTTTTCGGCACCAAATTATTGTTCGGCCATTTGTATTCGGCATTATTTTTCGGCACCAAATTTGGCGATAAATCGTCAAAAGTGGTCAACATTTGACTTACAACTACTATCTTTTTACTGGCAATCCTTTTAGGCAATGGTTAAGAAAATCATGTTTTTTTGTCCGATTTTCTGAATGAAATGCATAACTTGACGAAATTAATATGACACCTCATATAAAGTACCCCTTTTGAATAAAAGGAAGAATTATCGAAATCAGTATACGTGATAAAAAAATTCTCGCTGAACCTTATTTTTTTTTAATGGCCGTGACAGCGGCCTACTTGATATTTGACCGCACGAGGGCCTCAGATGTTGGTCATTTCATTACGGGGGAGCCTATTAGGCAGGTCAATGTTGCCACCTATGAGCGGTCAAATTTTGAACCAATTCTAGGCGAGAGAACTAGCACCTGAAATCGGCCTCTCCTGCGGTATCGTTTAAACATGAAGGACATTGAACTAATGAACATATTTTACATGCACCAGCTCCCCATTAATGTACAGTGTTCTACAGCAACTCAGCCGAGAGAGGTTTTTCGACCTCCCAAGCACTGGCCAAGCCGGTGCTGCTTCACTCGCTGAACATGCATACAAAATAAAAAAGATTAAGACGAATTGATAACCCCCTTCCTTTTCGAAGTCGGTAAAAACTAATATCACTCGGTAAGTGTTTAGTGTTTTTCTCTTTAAATTCCATGATTTTCATTCTTTAAAAGGATGTTTGACTTCTCAAGTAGATAGAAAGAGCCGTCTAACTGATGTGGTAAAACTTTTTTTGAATGTCAATGAAAATACCTCAAGATTTACAAGAAGTATTAGGTTGCAACGAAAGTTTTCCGCCACTCCAAGTATTGCCTGCACAAGCAGTTCACGTTGGTATCTTTGCCAATACTTTGTAAAACGATTTTTGTTATTTGAAAGAAAAGACTTGTTTTAGAGCACTGTGTTGGGAAATCCGTAAAACAATATCGTTATGATTAAGTATAAGGTGTCTGAAATGGAACTACCACGCTACCAGATTGATCCATCATTTACTCTCAGTTCTGTCGCAAAAAGTCAGCTACAGAATGACACCGAATCATGTGTACAGCTTAAGGTAATACTGTTGTATCATATGACACTGTGAAGATTTGGCACCGAAAGTTCAAAAACGAGGATTAGGATATTAGAGAAGCAGAGCGCTCTGACAAGACTACTGATGCTGATGAGGCCCGCCTACGAGAATTTGTGGAAGAAGATAAAATATTCATCCACGAGAGCTAGCTAAAAGAGTTAGACTTTAGTGCCATGTCCATTAGTCGCGCTAAGCATCGCATAAACTTGACATATAAGGTCAATAGCTGGGTACCGCGTGAGCTGACTCAAGCAAATCTGGCGGAAAACTTTCGTTACAACCTGATATTTATAACTGAAATGTGCGTCTTCCGATAGCGTGATAAATTAAGTTTTCAAAATTACGTTACATGGAAAATCAAATAAATAAATAAAGGAAAAGCTTTCAAGTGTATATGGCGCCAAAAGTTCAAAATAAAAGACTAAAAGAAGAGACTAAAATTTAAAAAATCCGCAGACTATGAGCAGAACAGTTGAATAATTTTTTTCCAAATTAAACATGATTAAAATTCCAAAGAAATTTGGAGACAATGTTCACTGTGTCCGTAAGGTTATTGGAGGTTACATAAGCCAATCTATGTAGCCTATTTCTGGCGTATCTGTTTTCATCTCTACTGTGGGTTGTTAAATTATTAAGGACAGTCGCAAAAAAAAGGACTTCTGTATTTTAGTTGCTGAAAACAATCAGAAAAACGCTGATTGAATAGGATAAATGATTGTATATTTATTGTCCGTGGCTTCGTTATTTTTAGCTAGAATAAAATATGTAATTGGGGACCTCATGGCTGTGTGGGTTTGCTCACCCATCACTGCCAGCCGCCTGCGAGCGGTGAGGTCTCGGGTTGAGTTGAAATCTCGTTAATCCATGGTTTTGATTTTCGCCCTTCTTCCGTGTTTGTAATTCTGTTATGTTCTATGTTTGTTAATACATGTTATATGGAATTAATAAATGTCAAACGGATATTCAGGGGTATAAGACCATCTTCGAGACAGCTGTCAAAAACCTCTAGAAAAATTCTCAACCCAAACAAATATATAATTAAAGTCAGTATTTGGTGACATTTATGACACATTAAGTGACATTTGGTGGCTTCTATACGGCTAGGCTTGCTTTGTAATTCTATCTTTTTATAAATAGAGAAATGAACAGGATCAAATCAAAATACACGTTGTTACGATTCTCGGATGTGTCTATTTTTTTTTCTTTTACTTTATATGGAATTATTTTATACACGCTTAAACCAAACGAGCGAAATTCGATCAGTCGGAGCGAAAAGTGAGCCAGTTTTCAAAAGTGGGCTTCTCCTTTAGGAGCGTTTTTCGATCACAAGAGCGGAGCGGAATATAACAATAAGCGAGGACGGATGTTCTTCGAAAAAAACAAGAAGGCAAGAAAGAAGTTCTCGGATAAAAGACTACTTAAAGAGCACTTTCGCGGAAAAACCGGTCGGTTTCCATGGAAACTGATCGCTCCGCGATGTATCGTTTTTTTAGCTCTTTGGGTTTAAGCGTGTATGGAATTACTGTTATATGGAATTAATACATGTCAAACGGATATTCAGCAGTATAAGACCATCTTCCAGATTGCTGTCAGAAACCTCAAGAAAAATTCTCATTTCAAACAAATATATAATTAAAAGTCAGTATTTGGTGACATTTATGACACATTGAGTGACATTTGGTGGCTTCTATATGGCTAGATCTGCTTTGTAATTCTATCTTTTTATAAACAGAGAAATTAACAGGATCAAATCAAAATATACGTTGTTACGATTCTCGGGTGTGTCTAATTTTTTTCTTTTACTTCATATGGAATTATTTTATACACGCTTAAACCAAACGAGCGAAATTCGATCAGTCGGAGCGAAAAGTGAGCCAGTTTTCAAAAGTGGGCTTCTCCTTTAGGAGCGTTTTTCGATCACAAGAGCGGAGCGGAATATAACAATAAGCGAGGACGGAAGTTCTCGGAAAAAACAAGAAGGGAAGAAAGAAGTTCTCGGATAAAAGACTACTTAAAGAGCACTTTCGCGGAAAAACCGGTCGGTTTCCGTGGGAACTGATCGCTCCGCGATGTATCGTTTTTTTAGCTCCTTGGGTTTAACCCTCCAAGCGGCTGAGACGTAAAATCCCGTTCACTTCATTCCAGTTTTCACTGCAACACTTCTATAATTTAAATTATTTATAATACCAAGGCATCATAAAATATATTTCGATATTAAAGCTTATGGGTATTTTAGTAGTTAACGTTTTAATAATTACAAATCTTCATATCAAAATTTTATTTTTTAAATAATTTTAAAGCTGCATGAAAATTTTGCAGTGAAAACAACTTTACATTATTTACATTACATTATATTTCCAAGACGCTCTGAGGGTTAAGCGTGTATGGAATTACTGTTATATGGAATTAATAAATGTCAAACGGATATTCAGCAGTATAAGACCATCTTCCAGATTGCTGTCAGAAACCTCAAGAAAAATTCTCATTTCAAACAAATATATAATTAAAAGTCAGTATTTGGACATTTGGTGGCTTCTATATGGCTAGGCCTGCTTTGTAATTCTATCTTTTTATAAACAGAGAAATTAACAGGATCAAATCAAAATATACGTTGTTACGATTCTCGCATGTGCATTAGAGATGAGTTCGGGCTCATTTTTTGAAGCCCGAGCCCGAGCAATATTATTTAACTCGGAGCCCGAGCCCGAAATTTCACAGTTAAAGATTTAAAAAAAATCCAATTACTTCATTGATAGAATACAATGAATTTGGCCGTTTGTGCAAATTAAAGACAAATAGAGTTGCAAACTTTCAATGCCCTTTCTAATTCTTTATTTATCCATATGTTTATCAAATAATGTCGGATCTCATGACTCACTAATGAATATAAGCCGCCGTTCTGAAATATCTTAACGCACCTTCTGGCGCCAGTGCCGCTATTTTTTTTTTATAAGTACAGCCAACACCGGTTACAGTGAACCCGGATATAGTGAACCATCGGATATAGTGAACACAAACCATGAGTCCCGACTCACACACAGTATCTCTATCCATCATGAAGACACTTGGGTTTTAGTGAACTTCGGATAGAGTGGACGAAATTGGATGGTCCCCAGAGGCTCACTATAACCGGAGTTGACTGTACTTTTATTTTCCTCATGAATCGCTTTTCAAAATCTTTTTCAAGGAGTATGTTCAATAAAGGAGAAATTTTTCACGAGCCCGAGCCCGTCTCATCTCTAGCGTGTATGGAATTAATAAATGTCAAACGGATATTCAGCAGTATAAGACCATCTTCAAGATTGCTGTCAGATACCTCAAGAAAAATTCTCATTTCAAACAAATATATAATTAAAAGTCAGTATTTGGACATTTGGTGGCTTCTATATGGCTAGGCCTGCTTTGTAATTCTATCTTTTTTATAAACAGAGAAATTAACAGGATCAAATCAAAATATACGTTGTTATACGATTCTGGCATGTGCATCTAATTCTTTTCTTTCACTTTAATTTAAAGCCTATTCCCAAAGCCCAAAATATAATTCTATATGGCTAGGCCTGCTTTGTAATTCTATCTTTTTATAAACAGAGAAATTAACAGGATCCAATCAAAATATATGTTGTTTACAATTCTCGCATGTGCATCTAATTCTTTTCTTTCACTTTAATTTAAAGCCTATTCCCAAAGCCCAAAATATAATTCTATATGGCTAGGCCTGCTTTGTAATTCTATCTTTTTATAAACAGAGAAATTAACAGGATCCAATCAAAATATACGTTGTTATACGATTCTCGCATGTGCATCTAATTCTTTTCTTTAACTTTAATTTAAAGCCTATTCCCAAAGCCCAAAATACAATTCTACCCCGTGAAATTGTCTTCAGCTTTCCTTTTATCCTACTCCGTATTCGAATACCCTGATGGTGACGAACTGCTGTCATCTTTTCGGAATATCAGTCTCAACAATGTTCCTCGTCCAGTATTTTATCGCGCTTGCTTCCAGTCGTCAGCAGCGCACGATCCGACGATCTCAGGATCGCAGTGGTATAGCGTTTTCTGGAGTGAGTCGTTGACTAAAACATCGACTTGTCATCAAGTAGAAAATATTTTTTTTTTTCTTTTTTACAGAAAGCAAGGGAAAAAAAAAGAAAAAAAAAAGAAGGCGAAGGAGAAAAGAAAGAAATACTTTGGAAAGATGGGGAGCTTCTCAACCTTAATGAGGCGCAAGTGGAAGAGGTCCAGAAGAAGACGGTTTCTTCTGTCTGTCGGGGTGACGAAGTGACTGTCAGAGGGTGCGTTTCAACGACTTCGTTGTGAGACGAAATCTGACGTCGCTATTCCATTTCCTTCATGCCAAATTCACCCACTTTCCTTTTATTTTTTTCTTCTTCGTTCCAAGTTTAATTCGATCTATATTTAGGAGAACACTCTAAACGAAAGAACTCTCTGTAACTGGTAACAAATTAGGCGTAGAGAGCTTCATCTCAGAGTCAAAGACCTTGTGCAATCACCTTTTAATTAGCCGGCATATATCAAAGTTTCATTAGCTTGTACTAGCTTTGAAACTGAAGAAAGCAATGACTTAGAGGATCGATGTTGAGACAAAGAATTGTTGTCGATCTAAAAGTACTTCAACGTCTAGAGTTAAGCCTTTCAGGCGCAAGCATTTCCCAATGCTGAAAAAAAGGCAGCCGTTGCCGTCGCTCGACTTAACTACCAGCAAGATGGCGGACGATCGAAACGTTCATCGCGTGCCACAGGTCTAGAGACACCTTTTTAGACGACTAAAAGACCAGCTTTCGTCAAAGTCGCCGGCACAGCCAGCTTTCTTGCCAGTGGCATATTTTTTTTCAATGTAGCGCAAGGTAACTTTACTACATCTAGACCCTATTTTTATGACTATAGCTCTTGCCGTTCAGAAATTATTGAAGTGACTACGGACATTAGCGGGCATACTGCATGTCCGTATGGGAACCATTAAAATTTACTACTTGAACCTTGAAAAATGATTTAGATTAATATCAAACTCCCTGATTATAAATCTTCTTTT
The DNA here is from genome assembly GCA_038373885.1 of Cheiracanthium punctorium. Lineage (NCBI taxonomy): Eukaryota > Metazoa > Arthropoda > Arachnida > Araneae > Cheiracanthiidae > Cheiracanthium > Cheiracanthium punctorium. The sequence continues at coordinate 15,024 of JAWZYV010013856.1, read as the reverse complement.
ATATAATTTATTATATTATTATGTAATTCATTTTGTAGATAATCCGTAAAAATATAAAAAGAAATATCAATCTTTCTTTCCACAATTTCTTCAATTTATTACCATCGTTAATGCTTCACCCCTCTGAAAATAGGAAAGGAAAAACTCGAATGTCGGAGTTTAATTGATTTGTAAGATACTTAATTAATGTGCTGCAAAAATATTCTAGTTCTGAACCACACCTTTCAGCTGTCAAAGAAAAAGAATGATTTATAACTTTTTTTTTACTTAGGTTGTCTTCGTTTGGCCTTTGTTAACTACTTATTAGCAAAGCTAATCTCAGGGGGTACCAAAATGATTCAATGTAAGAGTAGTTCAGGAACATCTTTAGAGAATATTTTTTTAATGATATTTTACGACTAAAAGGAAATGCTGTACCGAAATCATGGAAGTTATCTACAGTAAAATGAAGCAAATGGATGTTACAAAAGTATTTAGGATGTATATAACAGTCAGACTTTTTTAGCACTAGGGTGCTATTTCGCTCAATCCCAGAATTTCGTCCTCGCATTTTTGTCTACGCGATCTTGCAAACAGGTTTTGTATAGGTATGGCAAGGTTTGCAATTTTTGAAAATGGGCCGCTGAATTTGGTACCAAAACGCGACAATTTATTGCCAGTATATTACGAGTATATATTATAAATTCGAAAGTAAGTTTGTTTGTTTGTTTGTTTGTTTATGACGCTTTCACGCCTAAACCGCTGAATAGATTAAGATGAATTTTGGTTGGGATATAGATGGGACCCTGGAGAAGGTTATAGGCTACTTAGAATTTTAGATTTTTAATTATTAATTAAAAACCGTTTCTACGTTGCCATGCTTGGCGAGTTTCGTCCAGCATGGTACAACAACTCAAAACATGTATCAAATGATACATGTTTTGAGCTAACAAGAATGCTAAGCGCGTGCATCTGAAAAACATTAAATACCACGGAAATTATGCCAGTTTTATGCCAAATCTATCTATAAATAATAATAAAAATGAATGTTCTCCAGGCAAATCTACAGAAAGCAGAGCTTTTAAATTTTGAGCATATAAGCCCACAACTTCCGTAAAGTGCACCTGAAACTCAGAATTTTGAAATTTAATTTACTTTTCTAATTATTAATTAAAAACCGTTTTAACACCCGCAAAAAATGATTAATGCTTTTTAAATAAAGCAGAAATTATATTTGCAGATTCACATGCATTTAAAAAATATAAAATGGTATGGAAATTATGTTGATTTTACGCCAAATTAAAAAGCATTAGAAAGAAAAGTTCAAATGTGTTTCTTAAAGTTCATAAATTTCCAAATCCTACCAATAATATAAATGTGTACGTCTTTGTGTTTAGATGTTTTTGACTCAATTACACACAAATGGTTGAACGGATTTGGAAAAAATTGTAATGAAGATATCTTATGCCCTGGATTAACGTACGGGCAACCTTTCAAGCATATAGCATAAATAATTCCTTTACAAAAACACTCAAAATAATTCTAATGCATTGCGCTCTATGGAAATTTTATAGCTACAAAACCGATTCTAATACTTTTTTCACTGATAGTAAGGTACAATATTCTTGAGTATTATAGGCTAAAATTCATGCATGTAGCGCGAATAGTTAGTTCCTTTACAGGAACATTCAAAATAATTCTAATACATTACGCTCTCTGAGTATCTCTGTAACTATAGAACCGATTCTAAAACTTTTTCGCTAATAGAAAGCTGCACTATTCCTGATTAACCCTTTGAGGCGCAACCCTTTCCCAATGCTGGAAAAAGGGCAGCCGTTGCCATCGCTCGACCTAACTACCAGCAAGATGGCGGACGATCGAAACGTTCATAGCGTGCCACAGATCTAGAGACCCTTTTTTGACGCAGCTGGCTGTGCGCGAGCACGGCCCTCAAACGGCTGCCCTTTTTCCAGCATTGGGCAATCTATCCAGCTGTTCTCGCGTTCTTCCATTTTTCAGCAGATGTCGGTGCTGTTAAAAATAATCGTGACCATTCTTTTACGGGAAATGACGTGCTAAAAAGTAAAGAATTCTCGTGGAGCTATGTCAACCGCAACTATTTTTATAAAAATCCAATCTGTTCTTCGTGACTGGCAACAATCAAAACGTTAGAGTTGGGTGTTCCCAGAGCGGGATCACTGCGCCTTAAAGGGTTAACATAGGTTAAAATTCCAGAAAGAACACCAAAAACAGTTCGCAAATACTGTCGTAGCTGTCTCTATTCGCCAAATGCCTGAAAAAAAATCTAAATTTAGTAACTCTGCATACTCTTTTATTTTAAACTAGCTGAATAACCCGTTCTTCGCACGGGAATGAATGGACTTTTTGATGTTACGATTTGTGGTGATTACTATTCATTGTAATAAACAGATATAGCAAAGTGGATATCGCGTTATATTGTGTCCAATAATCATGCATACCGAATTGCAAGGCAATCGTTTGTACGGTGCAGAAGGCCATGCGGCGTAGCGCAATCTAGTGGCGAGTTTTAGCAAAACGGATACGGCGAAAATATTTTTCGCATTTAGATATCGATGTATACGAATTTTCATGACTATCGGCTGGACAGTCCTGAAGTTCATGTGTTAGTGTAACGCGAACATCTACGTGGCAAGTTATAGGAAAATGATGGATAGCGCCAAACTCTTCCCCGTGTTTCAATTATCTATGTATACCAATTTTCATAACGATCATTTGCACAGTCAAGAAGTGATACACTGCAGGGCCATCTAGTAGTTAATTAAAGTAATGATTTGCTACAGCGCCGTCAAGTGGCGAGTTATAGCAAAATGGATAACGCCAAATATTCTCATTGTTCAAATAGCTATGTATACTGATTTTCATAGCGACCGTTTGAATGGTCAAGAATTTGGCCTGCTGCAGCGTCATCTCGTGGCGAGTTAAAATAATAATGCATTGCAGTGTCATCTAGTGGTGAGTAACATCAAAAGGAACGCAGTTAGAATATATTCTTCGTGCTCAAATGTGTAAGTATAAAAAATGTTATGCCGATCGGTTGAACGGTATAGAAGTTGATGCTTTGCAGCGCCATTTAGCGGCAAGTTACAGCAAAATGGATAGTGAAAAATATTCTCCGTGTTCTAATATTCGCGTGTACCAAATTTCATCGAAATCGGTTGGACGATATTCGCATAGCAAACGGCTAAACGGAATAGAATTCAACGTTGTGCTGCGGCACCAAGTGGCAAGTTAAGGAAAACGGATAGCATAAAAACCTTCTCCATCATAAAAGACTTAGGTGAACCAAATTTCATCGTGCAACGGTGCTCAACGGTGCTGGAGTTTTTCAACCTCATAAACACATGCCAACATTCATTTTTATCTATAACCAGTGTTATTATATATACCAGTCTCAAATAAAATCCAGTTTCAAATCTAAGCCTCGCCAAAGTGCCAACATACGCCATTTTGCAAGCGTTTTTTCAGGGAATCATTCGAAGCATTGACTTAGCAGCAATCAATATGGGAAATGGTTCGACCGCCAAAGAGTAGCATGCATTAATTTGAAAATTGGAATCCCTTAATACAGCCGATTCTTTTTTAAATTATCAACTATAATGTGTTTTATTCATCGTTACTCCGATGTACTAAATGAGAAGATTTCAATTTTCTGAAATTTGGCGGAATTCCCCCAACTTAAATCAATGTACTCAATTGGCGAGAATTCTGAAGTTAGATCGCTTGAAATCCCTTAATAACTGCATTATTTCTTCACGGATCATTAAAATTTAACGCTGTATTCTAATAAAACCTTTGCACTTGTTTTCAAAAATCTATTTCCTTAAGCTCTCAGTAAATTGCGCCAAGCCGAAAACTGTTCAAACCGCTAGAACTCACTTTCTCAAATCGGCATTTGAGCCATTTTATTTTTTCGCCAAACTAAAAAATTTTACATATTAGCCTCGGAAATCTTCAATTCTTATTGTTTTGCGTATAAAGCATTACATTCCTGCTCTGATTTCCCATGCACACGATATTATAATTTAAAAAAAATAACCTTACGAATATAAACTAACAAAAAAAAAATCATTATTATTCTTTTATTTTTACTTTGAGAATTTAAAACATTTTATTCGGCAAAATCGCCACACATGGCAACCACGATCCTTATTTCACACTTTTTTCACTACAGGGGTTACAATTACGGAAAGCTTTTTGCGTGAAGAGCATAAAAAATCTCTTAAATTCCGGGAACGGGTGGACTTTCAAAGTTTTAAAGTGGACTATCGATTTATTCTATATTATTTTACATATCTGTGCTAAATTTCAGGCTGATAGGTCCATTTTTGTGGATTTGTATACGAACGACATTTTATTCGGCAAAATCGCCACACATGGCAACCACGATCCTTATTTCACACTTTTTTCACTACAGGGGTTACAATTACGGAAAGCTTTTTGCGTGGAGAACATAAAAAATCTCTTAAATTCCGGGAACGGGTGGACTTTCAAAGTTTTAAAGTGGACTATCATTTATTCTATATTATTTTACATATCTGTGCAAAATTTCAGGCTGATAGGTCCATTTTTGTGGATTTGTATACGAACGACATTTTATTCGGCAAAAATCGCCACACATGGCAACCACGATCCTTATTTCACACTTTTTTTCACTACAGGGGTTACAATTACGGAAAGCTTTTTGCGTGAAGAGCATAAAAAATCTCTTAAATTCCAGGAACGGGTGGACTTTCAAAGTTTTAAAGTGGACTATGAGTTATTCTATATTATTTTACATATCTGTGCTAAATTTCAGGCCGATAGGTCTATTTTTGTGGATTTGTATACGAATCAAATCCACAAACAAAAAAACAAACAAACAAACAGAATTTCATTTTTATTTATAAGATGAAGTATACTACCATGCATTATACTTCATTTAAAATAAGTAAAAAGCTAATAATATTTCAATGTAGTTTCTTTTGTCGCAAACATATGTGTTATTCACACATGCTTCATTTCTCTATCCCGCGGGGCCTAACTCTAAAGTCGACGCGGACGAAGTCGCGGGTAGCAGCTAGTATATATATATTATACGAGCCACCGTAACTCCCAGATTTACTCAGAGTTTTTTTTTTTTTTTTTCTTTCTTTTTTTTTTTTTTTTGTAGTCAGAAGGCTCGGGACATTGCTGAGTCACCAGACATGGCAGCATGACCTTTAGATTTAAGAATATCATATAGGTGTGGGGATCTCTAGATTGAATCCCTACTAGCAATTCTGCTCGGGCCAACATCGGCCAGCTACGTGGCCGGTGGTAACCCGAGCAAAATTGCTAGTAGGGATGTAACTTTAGAGAAAATATTGAAACCAAAGAGTATCCACACTGGTGGTATGCGCATGCGCATTTATAATATGAAATCTGCTATCATTTTAGAACAGTACGCAAGCCGACCGGATTGTATGGTGGGTAAAGCGTCGTACTACGGTTTCAGGTTCAACTCCCGGCGGTCGGGGTTCTATCCCCCGACTGGACGTGGGTGTTATTAGTCCGTCCCTTCATAGGGGGCGGCGTTGGCCCAACAACTAGGTGCCCCCAAAATAAAGTGGCCAGCAATTCCGGCCCGTTGTGGCCAAAGCCTCCCAAGGCAGCAGCCGGCCATTGGAAAAGAACAGTACGCATTAAAAAAAGTACTCTTATCTAAATATTTTCTCTAGAACTTATATATTTTTTGAATATATAAGTTCTAGAGAAGTATGCAAAAGATATAGCCCAGAGGTTCCCAAACTGGGTGCCGCGGCACCCTAGGGTGCCACAAGCGTATGTCAGTGGTGCCGTGGAGCGAAGAAGAAAAGTGTTTTGGTCAGAAAAGTGTTCAAGTGAAAAGTGACATCAAGAAAAGTGTTTTGGTAGAGTATAATCAAATAATTTCCTTTGAACCGGTATCTCCAAGAAAGTGAGCCAAGCCGATTACTAAGTAGGCTCAAACAAAAATATTTCAGTCAAGTTCAAGACTGTCCTGTAGCCTCTCTTTTATAGGAACTCCCTATAAAAGTTAGTTTGGTTAATTTAGTTAGTTTGGTTTCTCCCCGTTTTTTGTTGGCACCGTTTTCCCCCGATTTAGTTAGTTTGGTTTCTCCCCGTTTTTTGTTGGCACCGTTTTCCCCCGATTTAGTTAGTTTGGTTTCTCCCCGTTTTTTGTTGGCACCGTTTTCCCCCGATTTAGTTAGTTTGGTTTCTTGGTGTCGTCCCAGAATCCGCGGCAACCCCAGAATGGGGTGGGAAATGTTGGGGAAGAGAAGAGAGATTTACGACTATTTCTCCTCATCAAGGTCAGTAACGAGATCGGGGATTACAGAATTCAACTTAGCGATAGTCCCTCCTCCCCCTCTCAGAGCTCTCTTATCAATTCTGTGCTTCAGCGCCTTCCTGTCTTCAAAATACAAAAGCCGAATGGGGATGAAAGGAATCACTTGTTTATGTCTTCGAATTCAAAGCGATTTTTCTCAATACTTATGAAAAAGCTATTGGTTCGATATAAACTGAAACTTTTTTTGAGGGAATTTTAAATCATACTCATTCTTATGAAAAGAAAATTAATGAATTCTTCTGTAACTTGTAAAAGTACGAAATTATAATAATCGAACAAAAATAAAAATACTCATTATAGTTAAGTAATTACTATAGTAATTATACAATTTAAATTATATGCTTATATAGATATTCATTTACATTACACGACGCACAGGAAGTACAGGCAAAGGGGGCTAATAGGGCCAAAAATTTTTGATTATCATATTTATTTAGTACTAATCAAATGGATATGCCCCCTTCATTTAACTTATGAACAGCAGTTAGGCTGTGGCATTACAAAACTTTTGCCCCTCTCCCGAAATGTGTTTCATATTGCCAAACCTAGAAAGAAAATGAAATATACTATAAGAAATTTTTTTTTTATCAGCAAATAATCTCTCCCCTCCTCCTCGCCCCCCCCCCCCCGAAAAAAAAAAGAAAAGAAAAAACCTCGAGTGTAGTCCGCTTTAATAATAAATACTCTAAGTAGACAATTTGATACAAATACATATGAATTATTAATGTAAGCAGAAATTACATTTTTAGAGAGATTAATTAAAAGGTTTTTTGTAGATATTGTATAGCGAAAAGTTTTTCCAAGAATATATTTTTCCTTGGAATAAACTATAAATTTTGACTTCCTTTAACTAAAGACAAACTTTAAAACAAAATACTGATTACGATAAGTTTCATCAAATAAATTATGCATTTAAAATAAATGCTTGAATTCAAACTAATACCCGGAATAAACGTGCATTTCTTAACACTTTTTATTTAAATATTTTTATTTTATTTTGGTGATTTCAAAGTTAAATTCATAAATAAAAGTGAATTGCAGAAACTTTGAAAAGTGCTTGAAGAAAACAAGATGTTGATGGGTGATTTCTTTTCCTCTTCTACAATAAAGAAACAGTATCCCCGCAATTATTTAATATTGTTGATTTGTTCAGGCAAAGCATACTAGGGCTATCTTCCAAAGAGAAAAATGTTTTGAGCGAGCACGTTTTTAAGGGGGCGTAACGAGTATTTACGTTACATCTGGGGAAAACATCCCAAAACTCCAGATCGACAACTGCGTAGGCAAGGCAGAACGCTGGAACTTCATGCTTTAGCCATCGGAACAATGTTCATCAATTATATTAATTTATTAATATTTTATAAACGCATTTTACAATTTAACAGTGCTTTATTCGATGTATCAAGTTGCGCTGTTTTTAAAAGCACGTTTTTGTAAATATTTAAACGATTTTAATACTTTAAATCTATAAAGTTTTAATATAGTATCTCTGATCGGATCAATTTTTCTTTCAACACAAGGAAACCCGTAAAAATTTTAACCCTTTGAGGCGCAACCCTTTCCCAAAGCTGAAAAAAGGGCAGTCGTTGCGCCACAGCCAGCTGCGTCAAAAAAAAGGGTCTCTAGATCTGTGGGCACGCGGATGAACGTTTCGATCGTCCCGCCATCTTGCTGTTAGTTAAGTCAAGCGATGGCAACGGCTGCCCTTTTTTCAGCATTGGGCAATCTATCCGGCTAGTTCTCGCAGTTTTTCCATTTTTCAGCAGATGTCAGTGCTGCTAAAAATAATCGTGACAATTTTTTTACGGGAAATGACGAGCTAAAAAGTAAAGGATTCTCGTGGGAGCTATGTCACCCCGCAACTATTTTTATAGAAATCAAATCTATTCTTCGTGACTGGCAATAGTCAAAAACGTCAGAGTTTGGTGTTCCCAGAGCGGGAAACACTGCGCCTATTGAAAAGGGAAAAATATTATACTTTCGCTCAACAAATAAAACATTTTTCCATAAAATATTTTGTATTGCATTAAAAAACTATAAATAAATAAATAATTTAAAGAAACTAATAATTAGAAAGCATTTAAAACCACAACCTATTGGAAATGAGAAAAATTGTTTAAACCAAACGCTTAAAAAATAATCTTGTTTAAATTAAGCTAATCCTGGGCAGTGAAAAGTTTCTTTTTAATTAAATATTTTGTCAAGACACAGACTGGAGTTTCTTTGTTGGGTATTTTTAAGTGGAGAACGGCTAAAATACGGTTAGCTACCTCCCCGATTGCGATAGTTCATACTGTATAATGATGCTTAGGAAATCCTGATAACAATAGCTTTCTAAAGAAATATTATCACTGTTACCCACGACCTACTGAAATTTTGGAGGTGCACAGGAAACATTTGAGGGGGGCACAATATCGAATTTTAAAGCAGAAAGGGGAAGTTTCTTTAAAATTTCAAACATGTTTAATTTTTTTTTTAAATTCGACTAAGTTGTGTTCGGGGGGGGGAGACCACAGAGGGGAAATGTGCCCCCTCAAACGGCTAACGCCTATAGGGTCATATGTATTGTATGCTTAGCTATGACGTAGCTAAAACTACATGGGTGACATCCGGGGCGGAATATAAGTGGATGTCCACCCCCCATAATGAGCAGTTTTTGGCCCCATACATGCCGGATATTTTTGGAATTTTTGCTGTACAAGCCGTCGGGTGTCACCTTTTTGAGGGTTGACACCGGGGCGGACCGCCCCCCCCCGTCGTCTTGCTACGCCACTGATGCTTAGGATAACAGTAGTTATGAAGGTTGTACCTCCGCTCCAGACCTACGTAACTTGCACCAAAAATTTACGGCGCTTTACTCCCAAAACACAGAGAAATTTTGGGCATAAGATCCCATTCTAATGCCTTCCTCACGTATGTTACAAAAGAAAGAAATTTGTGTTGTCCAATTATTTACTAAAAAATGAATCATGTTGGCGTTTTTTTTTTTTTCCGCACACCTTTTCGGCCCCCACTTTTTAACCCCCACCCCAACGTATTACCGTATTTTCTAACTTTTTACTTTCTACAGATCGCTTATGAAAACCAGTGCATGTAGACAGAAAAAATCTTTGGGGAATGCGTAAAAGATGGTAAAGGTAGAACATCTCATAAAAAGGCTTAATTACTGATATCCAATTAACAAAAATTAAGGATTTTTTTCTGGAGGGGGTCGAAGGCATGCCCCTGTGGTCACCCTTTGGCTTGGCTACATGCCTGATGAAGAACAAAAAATAAGAAAAGAACGTATAATGATGAGGGATATCCCAGGGCCAGCCTTAGGCAGGGGCAAACGCCCAGAGGCCCGCGATTGGAAGCTCGCGCCATGAAAATTTAGTTTCCGAAAAAATATATGAATTATAAATGCAGACATTTGTCCTGTTATGTTATTATTTTTTTTCCGTACAGTTTTAGTAATTAGTCGAATTGAATTAAACTCTTCCTTGCCAACTTCGTAAAGCTGCTTTAACCGAAATTTTCTTGAAACTTGAGTATTAGTAATGTAGATTAATTAATAGTTTTTACTGATTACTGCATGTCTTAATCCATCGGATTTATGATATGTTGCACTGCAATATTACGTTTCAGGACGGCCCATGTTGCATAAATGTTCCAACAGCACCGATAATATTTTTTTTTTAAAACTTGCGGGGGGGGGGGGTGGCTTTTAACTTAGGTTGTCAGTTATTATGCAATAAGAAGAAAATAGTAAAATAATCCAAAATTTCACTCTACCTAATCGTTAGGGGTGGAGTGGGTATATGAGCCCACCCCCTCTTCTCGCTTTGTCTAAGCATGGACTTTTTTGTGTTAAGATAATAGCTTCTTAATCAGAATGTTTAATTTTATTTTATTAGCATTCTTTTCACTATATTATGAATGAAAGTTTGATGATGGGGCACAAAATGAAAGTCATTTAAAGCAGTTCTTTTAAGAAAGCACACAGTTTATCACCCGCTGTTAACCTGTTTTAACACGACCGCATGTGAGATCCACGGGCACATTTTAAATTAGTTTCCCCCCCCCCCCCGAATATTGTGTTTTCTAATGCGTTAGCGAAAGGTTATTAGTCATTTAAAATGGGGGAGAGGGACTTTTTTTATATAATTTTTTAACTGGTGTTTCCAATTGGGAACCATGGGTCATTTCCTGACGTATAATTTTACATTGTTTCAAAAACTGAATATACTGGATGGGTGATTTTAAAATAATAAATGAAATACTAAGGACTTTAATTAAAAGATTTATTTTTTGAATTTTCAGTAAAGATATGAATTAAGTTTGAAGAAGGGGAGGGTGCATCAAGAATAGCTCTGTAAATATTTATGAAAAAAGGCTATTTTCATGACTTTTTGTCCCAGTTTCCCAGTCATGATAGAAATGCAACTTCTATATTTAAAAAATGAAAGTCAATTTTTAACTTTATCTGCTAATTTTTTCAAGGTCAATACTGATAAAATTTCATTTTTGAATAAATTTTTTAATTCGATGTGTCCCAGTTGAGGAACATTGGAAACGCAGGGGCGTAAGCCAAAGGGGGGGGGGTCATAACCACCACCTTCATGAGGAATTTTTTTGCTATACAAAATGTATATTCTTCACTACATTATCATACACTCGTCATAACATATCTATGCAGTTGTAGTTGTCTTTAAACACCCCCCCCCCTCCCCATGAAAAATTCTGTGGCTACGCCCCTGTTGGACTGTAAAGGGTTTAAAGAGATTCAAGTAACAACAAAAAAATTTGGAGAATGTCCACTCATAAGACGTATTATCATTATTATAGAAAACCAGACCTGTAAGAGCTTAAAAGAAACATTCAGCATAAAATCTTTAAAATGCCAATATTTTTTTTAAGGTCTTTTGAAATGAAAGATGAATCAGGATAATTTGTCATGCAATTTTCTGTGCCTTCTCAAAGTGTTTTGTTAAACCTTACTCAGTATTTACCTATTGGGCTTGTCCGAGAGTAGAGCTTGTATAGTAACATTGTGTATTCTTCTGAGTAATTGGCTAAACCTAAACTAAGTGGAGTAAAACTAAGTTTGTTTTTTAAATTTTGTAAAGAGTTCGATTCCCGCCCCCCCCCCAAGAAAAGTCCCTTAAATTCTCGTCATAACGAAATATTTAATATAATGGGCACCGTGTTAATAACATTTTTCAAGATACAGTAACTAAAAACTAAAAAAAAAGAAAAAACATGAACGAAAATTTTCTGAAATGTGATGAAATAATAATGCATAGTAAGGTATATTGTTATAGTGTGTAAGGAAAATCAACAGCTAGGGTGTCTGTTCTTGGAGAGGATGCCTTGAGCGGAGGTCACTTTTAAGGGGTTTCTAACGCGTATTCACGTTATATTTGCGAGGAAAACCGCCCAAAAATGTAGGCCGTCAGAATCGACACCCGCCGGGTAGACAAGAACCTTGGTTCTTCACGCTTCATGCAGCTACCAAATTCACTGTGCTATCCACTCGCGCCACATGTCAGGACCGTTACAGAATAAAACCTGCCTTAAGTAAATCCTTAACTAAGCATAAACTTATTATTTAAGAAAAATATTTCTTGGTCCAGTGAACAAACACTTAGTCCATTTCTATATAATTTTTATTCAACGGAAAATGAAGTAAACAGAAAGTCTTAAACAAAAGTATGTCTTTCTATTTAAGACAAGTTTTTATTATATAACAATAAAAACTTAATTTCATCTATACCCTATTTACTTTTCGATTAAAATTATTTTTAAATGAAATTTAGTGTAATATGTATTGGCAAATCCAAAATGTTCAGTTAAATACTATTATGTACCTTCATAAACATGTATAAAATCATAAAAAACTCTTATCGTTATTTTAACGTTTAAATCCTACTTTAATAGATACGTGTATCGACTAAACGTGTACATTAATTTAGCATTTTAGTCGATATATGTATCGACTTTGATAAATATATCTTTTCAATAACTTGCTTAAAAATAGACTGCCTTGTAAATGATGACAGAAAAGCATGTATGTAGGTTTAATGAATGTTTGATAAAATAATATTTATTTGACTTCGATGCTCTACTTGTGGTAAACGAAATCTCATTTTAAAATAAATTTGGATCTCCGTACTCGAAGAAAAGAATGCATAAATCAGAGTTTTCTTCCGAAAGAAAAACACATTCAACGGAAATCTCTTTTTTCAGTGAAACGGCTTCGATTTAACAATAGCCGTGCGTGACCCCCAAACTTGACCCTGGGTGGACTTTCTTCGTCCTGCAACATAGCCTGCATAAGGGACCATCTACAGGATTTTTGTTGCCCAAACAGCATTTTGAGAGGAATGGGAGAAACGGAAAGAAATCAGGGGGGCATGAAGGGGAAAGTAGTTTTTGACAGGTTGGCGGTTTGGCTGCGCGGAGAGTGAGACTAAACCTGGTTTCTTCCCGTTTTTTGTTGGCACCGTTTTCCCCCGATTTAGTTAGTTTGGTTTCTCCCCGTTTTTTGTTGGCACCGTTTTCCCCCGATTTAGTTAGTTTGGTTTCTCCCCGCTTTTTGTTGGTCCTTCAATCCCCGGTTTGTTTAGTTGTCCCCTACCAAAGCTGTTTTACCCTCTAATGCCCATCGCAGCATCCAGCGGCGGACCGCGCAGAACTGGCGCCCGGGGCAACATACCTTTTTGGCGCCCTCCATCCTATTTTTGTCAAGTTGTCTTTGTCTCATAAACGATTTGACGCCCCTCTGCAAGCAGCGCCCGGGGCAGGGGCCCCGGCTTGCCCACCCCTAGATCCGATACTTGTAGCAGCTATGCTACCGTCTTTTAGACACTGTTTTTTGGGATGTGTTTCAAAATTAAATTTTGAAGTCATGAAACTATTAATTGTATTTTTATTGATAGTAGTAGTTTAGCTCCACATGCCAGAATTAATGGATAAAAAATGTTTTAGGAGCAACATTGAGTTAAACTCATCATTGGATTTTTTTTTCTACTATTTAATATTCAACTTGACAAATATATTAATTGCCAATTATGTATAACGGAATGTTTTTACTACATACAAAATAATTACGTTTCCTTTTTAATGTTTAGGAAATTTAAAATAGTGATGCTATCGTTGAAAACTTTTTCAAAATTTACGTTATTGGTTCTTAAGGAACACAATTTCAACAAAACCTAATTTGCTTGAGAATTTTCTTTCGTCAGCTTTAGATCGTTATTTCCTAAATTTTTAGTTCCTAAATTTTTAGTTCCTAAATTTTTAGTTTGCTGAAAATGCCACTTAATTTTAAATGTATGTTGGATTGAATAACGAAATGCAGACAGAAGCACGGTGTCTGCATTGGGCCCAATAAAAATCGATTATGCAAACCCCGTGCTTTGTTTCGTATTTCGTTATTGCAGACTTAAAATAATTATTTAAAAAAATTCTTTAACCTAAATCTATGTAAAAGTTCAAATAATCTTAATGCGCGTTTTAGATTTACCCAATTTGAATCTACTGAAATTAAAAGTTGTTCCCTGAACAAAATTTTTTGTGCCGTTGGAGAAGTGTTTAAAGATAAAGGTGAAGTGATGCTGGTTTGCTTATGTTTTAGAGGTAATTTTATATTTGTGTTTGTTGATTGTTGTTGAAAGCGAGATAAATTTGCTTAGTAACAGCTTTCTTGCGTCGGTAATGATGATTAAGGCCAATTCTTTTACATTGGAGCATTGAAATTCAGTTGAGATCTCCTTTAATTTTATAAGAATTGGAACCGCATGCCTTTAATCAGCTGGAGTCGTAGTTCCTACAGAAAGCCACCTATTTGGAATAGTTGAAGATTCTGACCAACTGACTTCACCCTGAATGTCTCTGGGACCAGGCAGAAGAAACGTGCCCGTATCATGCACAGACTTTATAAATGGAGTGGTGTCAAATTCTAAAAGGTTTGTAAATTTTTTAACTCTGAGCAGTCATAAATTCAGTTATTCCGTTCGATTAGCATTTCACTGCTATGTGAATTGAATTCTCGATCGATTCATGAAATTAGATTTAATAGACTTTCATCAATGATTTTAATCGAAGTTTACTTTCTTTGTGTTTCAAAATAGGAGGGAGGGTAATAATTGTTACTGTGGGTGATTTTAAACCAAGTTTTTCGGCTTAAAAACGTTAAAGAAAATGGGTTCTTTTGAACCCAGAGTTGCCAGAAAGCGGAAAGGAACTTCAGTGTTAATTTGGTAAGGGACTAAAGTTTCAATTGGACACCGATCCCCCTGCAAATGAACTTTCATACTCTACATATTAAATGAAAACTTTAAAATCCGCTTGGAAAATCCCAGGTTCTATTTCTATAGATTATGATCTTTCCCCCATTTCTTTAGTTGATGCCCCCGTTTTTTTGTTGGTCCACCTGTTCCAAAGTTTTATAAAGTACATGTAACTTACAAAGTATTGGGTGTAATTTATTTAATTCTTTTACAGGGAAGAACGATAGTTCCTGGACCGAAATGAATCTGCAAAACGATGGAGCGGTCAAGTATCTTGCCGCAGACCGTCTAGTTGGCCTTCCAAGGAGCTGTATGACCGGCTGATGTTTTCCCTAGCATAGAAAAGCTCTGTGAAAAGCCTGGTGTTAAACATCATGAGAC
>JAWZYV010013855.1:0-95785 GCA_038373885.1 Cheiracanthium punctorium | reverse complement strand
TCTGATTATGAAAGCGCTATGGGCGTCAACAGAATATTTTCCCCGGTGTGTGTGTGGGGGGGGAGGGGGATTGGCAAAGATTACTTTACCATACTGTTACTGTGATGGAAAGAGAAAAAAAAGAAGAAATAAACAGGGACGAAAAGGGCATACAAAATCCATGGAGGGACAAGTGTCCTCCCCCCTTGTTCTATGTTGCGGACACCTATGTAAAGCGCCCTCATCATCCTTTGTCCACCGCCCTCTCAAGGCACCCAGCACGGGCCTGCCTCAGCCTAGTACTTCTAGTAGAGAAAGTAGTGAGGCTACACCGCACAATGATCCAGAAACCTCATCAAGTGAAAACAGTTCTGATGACAAAATTTCTTTTACAAAAATTTAGAAGGAAAGGAAACATGGGGCTAGCAAAGGAAGACTTGATATTTATTACATAACATCTGATGGAACAACTCTTAGAAGCAAAAATGAGGCCAATAAATATTGCCAGGAACACAATCTAAATTATGATATTGAGGACTTTAACATTTCAACTAATGATAAATCCGAGCACACATTAGAGATGGAAAAGGCAGTTGTTGATAATGACAAGAAAGAGTAAACAAGTGAGGATTCTGAAGTATTAAATGAAGATGAATGTGCTTGTGGAGAGGTATTGGGGAAATGTATTGCACGGATATACAAATACCAAAATCAGTTGGTCAGGCTAAGATGTTGCCAGAAGCAAATAAATGACAAAAGGCAATGGATACAGAGATGAAAACCATGAAAGAACATAAAGTGTGGTCGCTTATTCTGAAACCCCCAGATGTTAAAGTAAGAGGGTCAAGATGGGTTTTTACAGTCAAAAAGAACAGTGAGGGACATGTAGCAAACTATAAAGCAAGGCTTGTGGCATTGGGCAATAAACAGTATGAAGGAAGAGACTATGAAGAAACTTATAGCCCTGTAACTAACTTTATATTAATTAGATTATTTATTCTTTTATTTATAGTATTGCTAGGTTGGAATCGCTGCATACTTGATGAAGTGCTTATCTGTATGGTGGTATTGATAAAGATCTAGAAATGAAACTACCAACAGGCCCGGTCACAGAAACCGTGCGACGTGGCGACGCCCGTCGCAGATTCTTGAGAAGGTCAGCAGACTATTTCAGAGTTCATATCAGCTAGTCCGATGCCTATTATTCCGCAATGTCATGCGGGTTGTACGTTGTCCGCGATATTCACACACTATACTCGCAAGTAAAGTTCTTTCAGTATGCCGCTACTGAAGCATGTTCGTGCATGCGAGCTGTGCCGGAATTGCAAATTCGTAATTCAGATTTGCGCAAAGCCAAATTTTTCGTCTTTTGCGTGGAATTTGCTCATTTTACATGCATCGATATTAGAGATGAGTTCGGGCTCATTTTTTGAAGCCCGAGCCCGAGGACTTTTCATCCGAGCCCGAGCAATATTATTTAAGTCGGAGCCTAAGCCCGAAATTTCAGCTAAATATTTAAAAAATTCAATTACTTCATTGATAGAATACGATAAATTTTGCCGTTTGTGCAAATTATAGACAAATATAGTTGCAAACACCCAATCTACTTTCTATAATTCTTTGTATCCATCCTTTATCAAAAAATGTCGGATCTCATGACTAACTAAGGAATATAAACCGCCGTTCTAAAATACCCAAAGAGCTTCACGCACCTTCTAGACGCCCGTGCTGCTATTTTTATTTATCTTTTATAAGTACTTTTATTTTCCTCACGAATCACTTTTTAAAATCTGTTTCTAGCAGTATGTTCAATAAAGGAGAAATTTTTGATGAGCCCGAGCCCGAACACAATTGTGAATTATAGAGCCCAGGCTCGGGCTGAGCCCGTCTCATCTCATAAATATTGCTCATCAAGATTGCATCAGTGATTTCATATGCTATTTTTTTCCATCAGTTTTTTGAATGACTGTATTTTCATTCGTTGCATGTTAATTTTTATTATCTTTTATATCAACAATTAAAATTACTATATATTTCCAATAAGTAATTATTTCTCCAAACTATTTTTATGAGTTTTAGTTTTTTTAAAACAAAGATTACCTTGCAGACTGTTTTTGTATTTTTAAATCTGCGTTGCAGACCGATGCAGAAAATTCTGAGACTGGGCCAACAGATTACGAAGTCAAAGGTAAAGAAACTTATGTTTTAAAACTTCATAAGTCCATTTATGGGCTTCATCAAAGTGGAAGATGTTGATATAATGAGTTGCATCAAAAGCTGCTAACAGCGGGATTTGGAGAGATACCAGGGATAGTATGTGTATATAACTATCAAAGTAGAGCGATTGTTCAAGTTTATGTGGATGATATCCAGATATATGCTAAAAATGAAGAAACATTGCAAGAAGTGGTTTAATTAAATACATTTATAATGTTAAGGACCTTGGTCCAATTGACAATCTTTTAGGGGTTAAATTAATTGCACAGATGAAGGAGCATTTATTAGTCAATCGGACTACATTACAAAATGTGTAAGAAGATTTAATTGTAATGTTTTTTGTAAAACTTACATACCTCTAGCTCCAGGCATAGTTCCCAACAAGACTGAATGTCCCAAATCAAATCAAGAAAAGGCTTTAATGCAAAAGTTGCCTTATCGAAATCTTTTAGGATGTCTCATGTACATAACATCTAGATCACGACCCAATATTGCTTTTAGCATTGCATCGCTATCTCAATTTTGTGAAAATTCAGCTAGATCCCATTTGGCAAAATTAAAGGGCATGTTGCATTACCTTGCTTCAACTAAAGATTTGCACATTGAATACTTGTCTAATAATCTCCCTTTCCAACTTACAGTTTACGTGGAAGCTAATTGGGCAAGTGATCCTTCTCATAGACACTCCTGGTCAGGTTATTGCATGTTTTTTGCTGGAATGCCTTTTATATGGAGTCGCTAAACAAACTTGTGTTGCGCAGAGTCCAATGGAAGCAGAATTCATAAGTGTGTCAGAAGCTGCCAAGGAAGTCAAGTATATATGTTCAGTGTTATCACAACTACAAACCAGGTATGGATTCCAACTCGAAAAACCTATCATCAATTGCGACAGCTCGGTGGCAATTCAATTTGCAAAACACAGACTTCAGAATATAAGAAATAGATACATTGATTTAAGATACTTGTTTGTTGGAGAACTTTATGAACAAGGACTGTTTGATATTACACATATAAGAAGTGTTTGCAATATTGCAGATTTATTATCAAAACCTCTCAAGAGGAGTCGTTTTGAATATTTAAGATCATTTTTACTTAATTAAATTGTATGTATTCATTTGTTTCCTAAGTTTGGAAGAAGAAGAAAAAAAAAAACTTTATAGACCTAAAAAAAAACCTTTATAGTAATTGATTATAGTATGTTTGGGAATTAGGGGCATTGTGTTGGTTAACACATTTTTTTTTTTTTTTTTTATGTTTCCCAAACTTTTATTTCATTTAACTTTCAAATGACATTTTAAAAGCAATCAATCTAGTAAAGCATAATTATATTCCTTAAAACTTAATTTGCAACTTAAAATGCATAAGTAAGCCTTCCTCAAAGATGTAAACAAACTCTTGTTGAAGCACACATTAAAGTTCCACTTCAAGTTGGTTACAGTTCAGTTAAAATTAGTATTTTGTTGCTTCACTGCAACTGTGAACCTTCTAGTTCTAAATGTCATATCAAATCATAACTTTTTTTATTAAATTGAAATTTGATAACCCCCTATTATTTATAAACAACCATTTGTCAATAATTAAATTTTTATATTTAATTGTTCCACTAAGCCCTCTGCTCATTGTTTATGCAAATAACATTAGGCTTGTTGTGATTGGGTGACATGGCAATCTATTATTGGTTAATGCATATATATATAAGAAACTGTGTTAATGCATTATTAATCTATGTATCTATTAATGTTTTTGTTTAAATAAATGTTTTCAAGTTTTAACTTTTTGTGGTTTAACTGTTTGTTGTATTTAGTAGTATCGGGGAGTACAATACCAAATTTCATTCAAATTGGCAATTCAAAGGTCGCACACTCTCCTTGTAAGATTAAAAATTGTAAATAAAAATATAAGTAACAACACAGAATACTAACACAAAAAGCTTTTCCTTATTTGCCTTTCCACCGAGAAGACGGTGGAAATGCAAATTGCTTTCAAATGTGGACGTATTTTTTTTATTTGTGCCATAGCTGTAATGTCAGCTTTCTTTAACTGTCGCTTGTGCAACTTGCGGCAGCATCTAGCTGCTGCAAATACTGATCACGTGACACTCAAAGATGCTGCGTCGCGTGTTTCATCTGTTTTGGAAAATCAGCCGGTTGCTGTAACTCTGCGATGGAAAGGGAGATACGACAGATAAGCGTTTGATCAGAATCCAGGCTTAAGTGTATCAAACCTGGATTTCTAATTGTCACAATGCAGTTTTAATAATTATAAAATAGCCTAACCAAACAACTTCGTTACATAAATTGGTGCCGTGACCAGGATAAATAAGAGATTCTAAATTTATGGAAAGGAATATTTGGGATATGAAAATTTCAAATAATTTTTAAAATCTGTGGAAAATCAACAATATACATCATTGGTTCCATAATAAAATAAAATATCAGCAGAGCTTAATTGTGGATATTTTATTGTTCATTTGTATTGTTTTCCAGGGATATGAATGGAAAATGGGCATGTTAGGGACACGAAGGACATGTTAATGATGCTAATAAACAATTGAATATCAAAGCTTAATTTATTAACAAAGTAACAAAAATGCTTATTTAATGTCATAAAATATTGCTAACTTAATCTTGCATAATTTACATCTCAATTAGTCATGTGGGTGACTAAACACAACCATTTTCTCAACAAGTCTCATCTTGAGCTTTTCTTATTTCACCTTTAAAAGTACAAGATTTATCATGCCATGCAATCAAAATTTATTTATATTGATATTTTACCTGATTTTTTAAAAAGACATGAATGAGAAGGAAAAAAATATTCCTTAAAAATAGTCTAATATGTTCCAAAATATAATTTATATTGGAAAAACAACTTTCCAATATAAATTATATGTTTATTGAAAAGTTTTTGTTTTTTATTTAAGGTGTTGCCATTTTTAAAAATGAAATTTCTTGGAGAAAAAAAATTGTATATTTTAGCCATGTACATGATGGATAATCCTTGGAATAAAGTTTAAATTCATTTTTTGCAGTGAATTTCATTTTGTTATTTTTTGTTTAATATTCTTCATACATGAATATTCAATACTAGAAAGAAACTAAACCGGAAATTGTCTATAATTTTTAGTCTGGACTCTTGAGAATGTAGAAGTTACACCTGTTGCACAGGGCATGTGGATAACATTTCACTTGAATATTTCATTTTATGTGGAAAAAATGAATTTTTGTCAAATAAGCTTTTTTTTTCAAAATGCATCAAACGTACTGATTTTAAATTAAAAAATATTTTTTCACTTAAAAATAAATTGAAGGCAAAAGTCACACAAGTATTGAGCTTGACTGCCAAAAAAGAGGAAAATGACTATTTCAAATGTAACTAGCCATTTATAACACCTTATGTTTTTAACATCATCAAAAAATCCCTTCTCCCGAAAAATAAATATGTATACTTTGCCTCGACAGTGTATCTTGCAGTGTATCTGGGCATTGTATCTTGAAAACATATTCAAAATAAGGTCGAAATAAGATTCTGTTAAGAAAAAATTCATCTTGTTCACTTCCAAAAAGTTACTTTTTTAATTTGTATACGGCCTCCGTACAGAAACATTTCCTGTTAATAAAATGTGCCACATACACTAATGAGATGATATACCAAATTTGAACCTTTCTTCATACAATGTCGCAGAGATATCTTTAAAGAAAAAGTATGGGGACTGTACATGATTTTGAATGTAAACATTTATTGCTACAGTGGAAAAAAAAAATTTCTTTCGTAATTTCTGTACAACCCCTGAAATGTGTCCATTCAACCTGATTTTTTTCCCTTAAAGAGCCATGGAAAAGTGGTTTAAGTCATTGTTATATTTATCTTCATGCCCCTGACACTTTTTAAGATTTAATTCTCAAATTTTGTATGCAACCTCATGAGTGTATGGGGTAAATTTTACTAATTGGAAATTGTTTTGTATGGGGGTCATGTACAAATTTAAAAAGTGTAACTTTTTGAAAATTAAAGGAATTTTTTCCTTAGCAGAGTCTTATTTCCACCCTTATTTTGAACATTTTTTTTCAATTTACACTGCCCACTTACCTCTAATAGATAAAGAATTAAAGATCCTTACCACCTTTTTGAGACACCCTGTGCAACAGTAGATTCTTGTTACATGGAACTTCACTTTTATGAATATTTCAGATTAACAATTAAAATATTTCTATTAAAACTAAAGAAAGCCGTACTGGTACAAATTCAGTGACAGTGAGATTTCACCTGAATGAACTAAATTATAAATTAGATCTTTAGCCCGTTTGAAATTTACTATACACACACACACACATACATATATATATATATATATATATATATATATATATATATGTATATATGTGTGTGTGTGTGTTTCATGACTTTTGTATTCTTTCTTTCTCGTCCTATCTAAGCATTTGACTTTCCAAACTTTAATCAAAAATGTGTAATTTTGTAAGTTATTCTGTGCTATATTATGTTAATTTATTTTCAGCTCTCCTGGTCGATACAGTTCTGGTGGAAAATTAAGCCGGCAGCATGCATTTGTTGCAAAAGTGCTTTGTCGTCCTGAGAAATGTAATCAGTGTAGACAAAGTATTGGTTTTTTTACCCAAGCTCTTAAATGTCAAGATTGTGCGATAGTTTGTCATGTAGATTGCAAAAAGAAATGTCCACTACCCTGCATTCCTTTAGTTCATACACCAAATGAAGGCACAACTGTAAGTGGTCATTTAACCATACCAGAAGATGCATGTTATCAAATATAGAATGAATACTAAATACTGCAACATTGTAACTCAAATGTTTTAAAAATTGTTCATTGGATTACTTAAACTGCAACTGGCAACAATATTTAACTTTTAAAATTTGTAAAAAAATTAAAAAAGAGAAAATGATTTTTTAATAACAAGGTAGAGGATTTATTTAACACTGTAAAAGTTACTATCATATTATTAGTTAAAATTGTGTATTGGTTTAAATTCATCAATTGCAGATTTCTTTGTGTCAAGGTAAAATGTTAATCATGAGATAGTTAAAATTGATGCTCCACTTCTTGATCTAAACATAAGTTAAAGAAGCAATTTATGTTAATGAGTTTTGAAGAAGTTAAATTACATAAATTATTCTCATCTGTATTTTAATTGGAATTCAAAATATTGTGTATGCAGTAAAATATGGATATTTAAAAGAATATTTTACTGTATTATAAATTATACAAACAATGTAAATATTCCTTCATAATTCCACCAGTGCTATTACCTTGTTATGAGTATAAAGTGGATGGTAGTAGCTTAATTGAACCATACCTACCTAATCCTAATATGCTAGATGATTCATATTAATAGATGCCAAAGTGATTTTTTTTAACATACTTTCAAAATTCGTCAAATTAAAGAATAGCTTTCAGATATGGCAATTTTTTATTAAGGTCTGTATACATATAAAAATACAAAAAATGATTTTTATACAGTCCCTCCTTTGCCATCATTTATATTTAGAAAAATGTTCCAAGAAATTTCATGCTCAAAAAAGTTCCACGTCTCTGAGCAGGAATCAGTGTAGATGAAATCTGGGTCCATTTTACAGTCCCTTCACAAAATTATAATCTATTAAAACTGCCCTTTCACACATATACTATCGATTAAAACAACCCTTCGTTGGCATTTTACTGTAGATTTTAATGTTTTGTAAATTATTTTAAGGAGGAAAAAAGTGACTTTTACAAAAAATTGTTAAGAAAGTTCACAAAAAATAAATGTTGAAATCTCCCAAAATAGATATTAAAATTTGCAAAAATGGGGACCCTGAAAAAAAAAAAAAAAAATCTGGATCGACCCCTGCTGAGTGGAATACTTACCAATGTATTCCAAGTTGAAAATTTTAACATTAGTTGCCAAATACTAAGGTGATGTCTCATAGTGAAAAAAATAAAATTATTATTTCAACTGACATTAATATGTTAGTGGTTATTTAACAGCTACATTTGACCCCTGGAAATCCTATTTGAGCTAGAATTTTTCTATAATTCATGTATGGCAGTTTCTAGTGAAAGTTAACCCACACTGTTATTTTGTCATTCTCTATTTGAAATTTCTTCTCTAGAAGCATCGTGTAATTAGTGAATGGCCTGTTAATTGGGTGTGATTAAGGCAAACCTGTGCGAGGGGTATCTGCATAAGATGAGGGAGGCCTTGGTAGGAGGACTGTTAAAGAATAAATTATCTATGATTTTATAATGCAGCACCTATCAGTTCAGGTAAAACTGTACCTGTTAATTTCATGCATTTAATTGCCATCTTCTAGTAAAGGGGTCATCGTTTATCTTTTCAACTCGCAGTTGGTGCCCTGAAGTACACTTTTTTCGCTTGAAAATGGAAGCCAACACAGCAGATAAAATAGTGTAAGCTATCATTTTTTACATTAAATATCTCACTATTTGATTTAAGAGACATGAGAATTTTTAAATTAGTTTTCTTAAATGCAGATCAACATTTTCTAAATATAAGTGATAGGAAATGATGGACTCTATTAAAATACAAAATCTAATTTTAATATGTATACAGCCCATAGTAAAAAAAAAATTGTTTTTTTTTCAGAAAGTTACTTTCAAGTAAAGATCATCAAATAGTATGTTTCAATGACTTACGATTTTAAAAGATAATTACTTTAACATCAATTTTGAATCGCCTGGTATACTTATATTTAGGAAGTTTTTAAATTTATGCTTTAATGACAAAGGAGCAGTAATAAAATATTGTATTTCATTTGGAAAAGTGTACCATAATCAAGAAATTTCAAAATTTTACCATTATAACTATTTTTGTTTATGTAGTAGGGATCAACCATTCCAAATTTTAGACAATACCAAAACTTTAAAGTTGTTAAATCTGCCAATACCAATCTTTGCATGTTTTAATGGCATTAAAGTTATCTAGTCTCTATTTATTCTAGGCAGCTTTTGTAAAGTGAATGCCGTTCTCGTCCTTTTCTTAAAATGAATAACACACTGCAAGCCTATAGATAAAAATTTGTTCTCAGCAGAAAAAAGAATATAATGAAGTGATTCTACAGTATCTACTGTTGTTAGTTTTTCTATTAAAATTGTGCCAATCGATGGCCAAGTGGATAAGACGCTGAACATTCGTAGACATTTGAAGTGTGCAGGTCCAAGGTTCTGGCTGCTGATCTAACTGTCTAGAGTTTTGATGTTTTTTCTCAGCAGAATTGCATATTGCATATAGACTTGGTGAGAGACTGCGTAGAAAGGAGTTTTTCGGGTGCAGTTACATCCCTTCTCAGATTACTCTCAAAAGACAGCATCCTTTCTTATTTGAGTTCCATCTACTGGTTAGAGACTGATGTTTTGAGTCGCAGCCTATTTTTAGACCACCTATTTTCCCAGGTACTTTAAGATTTGCTACTGCAACATTGAATATGGTGCAGCCTGTACGTAAGCATATTTCTCTACAGGCTGAGTTAAAGGCTTCTGTTCTATGGCTACTAGGGATGTAACGAATATGTGGCAAGTATCCAGTATTTGACCTATCTGGTGGATTTTTCAATATCCGAAATATTGTAGGATATCTGAATATCAGACTTCTCTGCCGGATATCTGGCTATATACTACTAAAGTTTTATCTATACTATATATGGGACAGGATCAGGGCACGAAATTAGCGGTCGTTAGTCATATTTTGCAACTATAATTTTTGTTTTGACGACAGATTTAAGAACCAGTCATCATTTCTGACACCTAACATTTCGCCCGATACAGGGCTGCCACGGGCGAGTAAAAAGAGACTATTTTGGCAACTGCTGACTGCGGCGAATTTTTAAACAAATACTGCGAAAAACAACTATTTTGCAAATTCTGAGGACTCTTTTTGTCTATATGACTATTTTTAAAAAATGTGTTAAAAAAATATAAATGCAAATTTCCGTAAAAAAAACTTTTGCTTTTGTAAACTTTTCACACATAAACTGCCCCATGGCAGAAAGAGAACGATCCTCTGCAGACAGTCTTCTGTGGTTGAAAAATGCACAGAAGACCACTTTCTTGTCTTCCACGGATATGTAATAATTTAAATCGCACTTTTTGTAATGTAAACAAATAGAGAAATGTTAAGAAATTTAGCAATAATTTTTTAACTCCATGTATATTAATGAAGTTGATCGGAGGAAACTACGAGCTCGCGTTCGCCATATTGGATTCTTTCTGCAAATGTGTGTTTTAGAGGTAGCTCGGCTTGTATGGAGCAGTGGTGTGCGTAGATGCGATGATAATACTTGATACCAATATTGATGAACACACGAGATCCTTCTAATTAAGGCAGTGTAAAAGCTATTTGGATTAGTTAATATTCATTAATTAAATATAATTATTTACTGCGGGAGAGTACAGATTTACGGTCCGGACGCCATCTTGGATTTTATTTGAAATGGCACGTTGCAGCGCCCCAATAACGACTGGCTAAGTGAGTGACTGAAAACAATACATGGATTGACTGCAATTAATTAATGCAATTTCGTGAAAAAATGAAAGATTTATTTTTGTGTGTGTATGGGTGTATGGGGGGGGGCATTAGCAAAACGTCTTGATTTTGTTAAATTATGAATTTCGGACTTCCGTGCCAAAATTACGATAATTAAAATAAAAATTTTATTTAAATAAAAATGTTATTTGATGGTTTAAACCTAATAAAATTTTTAATTTTAAATGAAACACCTTTATGAGATAATGTAAATTTAAAAAACTTAAATGGAATTAGTTATTTGAAAATATAAAAATAAACTTTTTATTTAAATATAAAAATTTTAATAATTAAGATAAAATTCAGTTTGTATTAAAATATGTTTTAAGTAATTTAAATAAATATAATTTTTAATAAGATAAAATAGCTATGTAAAATAATAAATCCTTCTTGATGACATTGAAAACTTTCATAGACCCTCTCCCAACTCCAGTTCAACCCACTGAAAATACAAATGCATGTTTCCAAAATTTTAACATGTACTACCTGTTTGCTTACAGTGGTGGTTGATCAGGTAACATTTTGAAGCTAGTACACGTATACTGCATAAGTTTATCTACCATATGCATTGTAGCTATATAGCAAAAATTTAGAAAATACTTCTAAACTATAATTAAGGACCATGTTCTTGTAAAATGATCATATTTTATTCTGGATGCATAGGTGGAAAGCTATAAAAATTAATTTTTTATATTTACTTACTATTTATTTCTATCTTAATAGTCTTTATCTTCTTTATTATTACTGTACATGTTCATTAAGCCTACCTGTTTATAGTTTATGCATATAAACAAAACAAGGGTTTTCGAAACTGCACCTGAACAAGACAGTTTGGCAACCGTGAAAAAAAGTTAGGTGCCATTGATGCCTAGATTTTTGCTCCCAATTTCTCACCCTGGACAGGATGGAAAATTATATTGGAACATTCTTGATAAAGTGATACCTAAAACAGAGGGATATATTTTTTAACTGAAAAAACAGCAAATTTAACACAGGAAATGGATCATTAAAAATAAACATACAATTTCAACATTTGTGCAGTAGTTTTTGAGCACATTTATAACTTTTTAGGCTAATATTTAGAGTTGGTTTCATGCTGCAAAGTGCCGCTTAGCACTTTGCAGCACTGGAACTAGAAAAAAATTAACTGGAACTGAACTAGAAAAAAATAAAAAAAAAAACTTAAGCACATCTCATGTAGTGTCCATGCGCAAATTTGGAGGCGATCTTCTCATCCTTTTCAGCTGTGGACTGTTTATAGGCGAAGTTTAATTATAAGCACTGTTTAGTATTATTTGAAAAATATGTGCATTCAGAATATGCGATTTCTCTCATGGTAGCCCCAGAAATAATGCAATTTTACTTAGTTATGAGTTACTGAGTTATTTTCTCCGCATGGAGTTTCTTTGATATTTTGAATTTGCTTCGGAAATCCAATAATTAACAAAAAACTCAGATTATTCTGTCTTAAAAATTTATTTACAGAGGCAAGGGAAAAAAATTAAATCTTCATCCTTTTTCTAAATGACAATCTTACTGAGCATTCCTTTATTGAAATCTCTAACTGACCTAATGGTGAATACCTAATGATTAAAAATTAACTCTTCTTTTAGATATTGCTTTTTATTGAATTTAGCTATTTAAATTAGTTTGATTTTCTGCAAGTTTCAATTGATTTTTAAAGTTAAGTCTACTTAAAATATGTACATTTAAAATGTGTTTGTGAAATATTTTTTAATTAAAATTATGACATGGTATTTTACTAGTTTAAAATAGTTGTTTTAGTTAAAAATTTTTTATTTGGGAATACCTTATTCCCCCGTACATGATATATATTTCGGTTACACACATAACCATCTTCAGTCGTTTCTGGATCTCACACTAATGGCGGCTTCCTTTTTTATCTCTTCGTTCTTCTTCTTGAAATTTCGATGAATGACGTCATCCCATGATTGGTCGATTGTATGAAGCGCATCGTTGATGCTGCCATCTGTCGTCATTATTTCTAAGCTCTCACGAATGTAGGCATATATACTATTTTTAAAGTTGGCTATTTTTTTAATATCTTTAAAATCAATGGTAATGGGCTCTTCCAAAGCAAAACGGGCCAGAGCGGTACTTTGTTTCTGGAGGTTAATGTCTTGAAAATGTTCATTTTTTCGCTCTTTAATTTTCCTTTTTGTAATGCCGATGTAGCAATTTTCTTTATTAGTATCGTTTGACATAAAATTAATTTTATAGATCCCTGCGGTTTCGATGGGGTTGATTGGGTCTTTTTCCGATCTAATGCGCTGAAAAATTGTTTTATTAGGTTTAATTGGAATACAGAAGTTCTTTTTACTGGCGATATTAGAAAGTTTATTGGCTATCCCCCGGCTAAAGGGGATAGCGGTAGTAAAACGTGGTTTATCTTTTTGACGGTTGTCTATAATATTTAATTTACGTTGCCTAGCTTTGAAAACTTTGTCGAAAATTTCTCGAGGGTAGTGGGCGTCTTGACATTGTTTCCTTATGAAAGCAATTTCTTTTTAAAGGAGGTCGTTGTTAGAACACACTTTGAAAGCGCGGTCGATATAGGAACGAATAGCAGCAATTTTATAGTTGAAAGGGGTTTTAGATTTAAAATTTACTATATTAGTATTACAAGTAGGTTTTCGAAAAATGGTGGTCTCAATGAGATTATGTTTCTGGTTATGTTCACATCTAAGTAATTGAGGCTATTATTGATTTCTTTTCCATAGGTAAATTTAATGTTCGGGTCTATGGCATTAAGTTGATTGATCAAATTATTTTCTTCTTTATTGTGGGTGGTAAGGATAGCGAAGATATCGTCGACATAGCGAAGCCAAAGTTTGATGGTACTATTGTGTGTCTGTTTAATCTGTTCTTCAAGGATTCTCATTTTCCAGTCGGCAAATATTCCGGATATGGGGGAGCCCATGGGGACTCCTTTTATTTGTTGGTAGAAGTGATTATTATATTGAAAATATGAATTATTTAAAATTAGATTTATTGCACTAGTTAGGGTGTTAATTATGTCTATATCTTTAAAACTACTTTGAATTTGTTTGTTAATAATTTGGTTCATTTCCTTAATATCTATTGACGGGTATAGATTTATAACATCGAAACTTACCATAATATCGTCTTCATTAAGTTTATAATCGCGGATGTTTTTAATGAAATCGTCGGTGGAAGTTAGAGTGCTGTTAGAGGGGGGGGTATAATTTCTTGCAATATATCCTTCATATATTTTTCAAGAGTGTAGGTGGGGCCTTCACATTTGCTCACGATTGGGCGAAGGGAGGGAGGATTTTTATGATCTTTAAATTTAGCGAAAATCCGTGGGGCGAAATTAGCGGTATTGTTATAGTTCGGACCTTTCTGATCCAGCCAGGTACCATTTTTTATTAAAGTTTTTAGTTTATTATTGATTTTCGTGGTGGGGTCTTTGGGAAGATGTAAAACGTTTAGACTATTGATGGTTTGTTCCATTTTTTCATGGTAATCTTTTTTATCTAGAATAACAATCTTTCCTGTCTTGTCAGAGCTTAAGCAAACGATCTTGTTATTTTTCTTTAGGTTGCTGAGGCATTTACGGTCTTCATGATCTTTAACAGTAGTTTTAAGTTTTTTATTCATTTCTTGTTGGGCATGCATACGGATAGCTTGTTTATCTGAGGGGGGTAATGAGATAATGGCGGCCTCAATGCTCGCAACGGTATCATTGATATCTATTTTGTCATCAAGAATGAATTTGGGACCGAGGTTTAGAGTGACTTTTTGCTGTTGAGTAAGAGTTATGGAGGATAGATTAATGAATTGATCTTCTTTGTTAGAACCAGACATAACCAGAACATAACCAGAAACCATAATCTCATTGAGACCACCATTTTTCGAAAACCTACTTGTAATACTAATATAGTAAATTTTAAATCTAAAACCCCTTTCAACTATAAAATTGCTGCTATTCGTTCCTATATCGACCGCGCTTTCAAAGTGTGTTCTAACAACGACCTCCTTCAAAAAGAAATTGCTTTCATAAGGAAACAATGTCAAGACGCCCACTACCCTCGAGAAATTTTCGACAAAGTTTTCAAAGCTAGGCAATGTAAATTAAATATTATAGACAACCGTCAAAAAGATAAACCACGTTTTACTACCGCTATCCCCTTTAGCCGGGGGATAGCCAATAAACTTTCTAATATCGCCAGTAAAAAGAACTTCCGTATTCCAATTAAACCTAATAAAACAATTTTTCAGCGCATTAGATCGGAAAAAGACCCAATCAACCCCATCGAAACCACAGGGATCTATAAAATTAATTTTATGTCAAACGATACTAATAAAGAAAATGTTACATCGGCGTTACAAAAAGGAAAATTAAAGGGTGAAAAAACGAACATTTTCAAGACATTAACCTTCAGAAACAAAGTACCACTCTGGCCCATTTTGCTTTGGAAGAGCCCATTACCATTGATTTTAAAAATATTAAAAAAATAGCCAACTTTAAAAATAGTATATATGCCTACATTCGTGAGAGCTTAGAAATAATGACGACAGATGGCAGCATCAACGATGCGCTTCATACAATCGACCAATCATGGGATGACGTCATTCATCGAAATTTCAAGAAGAAGAACGAAGAGATAAAAAAGGAAGCCGCCATTAGTGTGAGATCCAGAAACGACTGAAGATGGTTATGTGTGTAACCGAAATATATATCATGTATGGGGGAATAAGGTATTCCCAAATAAAAAAAATTTTAACTAATTAATCCGCCGTATTAAATAATGTTTTATATGTTTTTATTATAGTTGTTTTAGTTGCTACTACAGTATTGTGTATGATTATCACTCCATACATAAAGTACTTTGACTAATCTTTTTGTTTGTTTGTTTGTATGTGTGTGTCGGAATGTTGAAATTAAGAATAAAAAAGTAAAATCGCCCTAAAGTTTGGAAACTAATGTTTGAAATGATTTTGTTTTATGAATTTGCTCCCCCCCCCCTTTTGGTGCCATATAAATTTTTGTGCTGTGAAAGAATGCTTGTATATTTTAGAAGCTAAACAATTAAAGAGATCTATTTTTGTTTAATTTGTAATTAAAAGTACATTATTTTTGATTAAAGAAATTTAATACATAACCTGAAAAATTCTGTTTCATACCTGTATAAAACTACAAAAGAAAACATAATTTCACTATAAATATTTAAGACATTTACTTTTATTTATCAATCTCTCTAAAAGTAATTTAACTTAAAATAAAACTACAAATGACTTAATGTAAATTAATATTAAATTATTAAAACAAAAAAGGCATTAAACCTATGTTTGGGAAAAATTAACTCGTCTATCATAGGTATCTTATCAGAACAAATATCTTATTCTTAAACAAATAAAAACAGTATGCATTCGTTTGTGAAAATATACAGTTATAGATACATTAATAAATGTTTCATCATTAAAATGTATTTGCTTCTGCCAGTAGTGTACACGTAAATAGACTATTTTAACTTTTTACATTTTAAGTAACATTTTTTTTATGTACATACATACATATATGTAAAGATATTTAGTTTTTGTAAATTATAAGTCATTTATTAAAAAATACTTTAATGATATGTGAAACATATTTGCAATTTATTGTTCTGGTGCCATTATATAAAAAAATTGGAAAAAACACACTTAATAACTGAATACATGTTTAGTGCCGGATATCCATATCCAGCAACCAAAGGAGCTTCGATATCCGTTATCAGGTAAAATCACTATCCGTTACATCCCTAACGGCTACCATTCATGAGAGGTACTGAATTCAGGACTGGCTTCATGGTTATACTAAAACTTCCTCTGGCAGGGTTGAGGCTGTTGATTTTTTTTTTTTTTTTTTTTTAGGCGTTGTAAGAGCGACCAAGAAGACGCTATAATTGACCTATGATCAGGCTAGTCATAGCACATGGCGTTGTGAAAAAGTCCTACGAAAAGTATTACATTCGGTGACCACAAAGGATATGAAAAAAAAGGAAACCAAAGACTTGCCCCAGCAGCCGTTCGGGCCTGAAGATCTTCCGTACGGGGAAAAAAGAACTCACACGTGCAAGAAGACAAACACAATCTGAATGAAGGGAATTACTAACAGGAAATTTTATTCATTGGCTGAATGCAATGTACATTTGAACAAGTACAAAAGGACATTTAGGGATTTCCGTCAAGAAAAAAGAAATTATACACGGTGTACTTCGAAACGGTAAAATGGTGCACAGGCCATTCAACATGGTCGAATATTACGGGAAAAGGGAGCTTGCACTTTATCTCAAGAATTTAAGTACATCGCAAACCGCATTAATTTAATAAGAAGAAAGTGTCTTATCTGCCTAGAAAAGAACTTAACGGTCATAAAATTTTACCACGGTACCATTCCTGCTGCCTCCAACAAAACGGCCACGATGTTCTGTGATGGGGAGCGCTTCCTTAGCGTGGCCTGCTCCTACGCTGGAAAAAGGTGAAGTGAAGTCTCGCTCTTTCTAGACGGCTCGCCATTGCCATCGATCTCGGCAACCTCGACTACACGTCACAGGCAGGGAGGAGAAAGCACCGCGATTGGATCAAAAGTAAGCACGGGCAGAAAAACCCTGACGTCATCCCGGGAAATGATGAAATATTTTGCTGCGCAGGTGATGGCTGGATTGCCAGTGGCACTTATGGTCCTCATTATGAAGAGTTGGCGAGATGCTCGAAAATCGCGCTGACTGTTGAAGAAGAAACACGTGGTGCAAACGTGCCGCCATATTGGAAGCACACAAAAAAAGGGCTAGCCGGGGAAAACATTTTAAAAAGGAAAGGGGGAAGAACCCGGGGTACACACGTGGTAAAATTAATACCCATGAAAGAAAATGCAAAACAGGAATACATGTGATATTTCCATCGCACCATTGCATCCCTAACGGCTACCGTTCATGAGAGGTACTGAATTCAGGACTGGCTTCATGTTTATACTAAAACTTCCTCTGGCAGGGTTGAGGCTGGTGATTTTTTTTTTTTAATTTTTTTTTTTTAATTTTTCAGCCTTAAAGAGCCTCTCAGTACCTGGTCTCATAATTACAGCAAGATTTTTGCAATTTTTATGGCCCTTAAGGCTGTTATGGGGATTTCTCTCCAAAGCATAGTCCTTTTTGTTGACTCTCAGGCTGCAGTACAGTTAATTACTGAGCGCAGTCGATTGCCATCTGAGTTTGGTATAAGCAGCTGATAGACTCATTTCTTAGTACTGGTAGAGAAGTCGTAAGCCAGTGGATTTGCCTGTCGATGATATATAAAAATATTCTGTTATTTACTAAACTCAATTATTAGATAATCCTGACACTTCAGTTGTTCAGACTGCTCAGTAATGATAGTCACTATCAGGTTAATACCTCTCACTCTTATAACTTTAGACCACATAAAAATTAATTTACCTTTTTTTTTTCAAATTGCTGTAATATATTTAAAGTAATTTTTTAATCTACCATAATTCTGTTGTGACAGTTATGTGGCAATTTAAATTCCCCAATGTGGTAAACATTGACAATTTTTCTTCTAGTGTCCTATCCCCCCTTATCTAGCAATTGGAAGAAGTCCCGTTTGATGTAAGTGAAATCAAACTATTGCACTCAGTTTTTTTCCCTTTTTTTTTTTTTTTTTTTTTTTCCTCTCAATTGTTACTGGACTGTGTCATTGTGCGACTTTGGGATTTCCACTCTTTGGTCACCCTTTTTGTATAAGTATTATATTCTGTGATCCTTCCCTTTTTTTTTTTTCCCATAGAATTTAATTACTACTTCTCTTTTCAGCTGATTAGCAATTTTTCCTTTTTGCTTTCTTTTTTTGGAAAGCTAACTCAGCAAAAGGTTTTAGCTTTTCAATGCTACAATTGTAATTTTCCTTTGGTATAATACATACAAAAGCCTTTTCAATTTTTGAATTTTAAAATTTTTTCACGTTATGTTTTGTTTTTTATTTTAAAAAAAAAGAGTAGGTTTGAGTAATTTCTGTAATGTTAAATATGAGATAAAGTAAATGTATATATTTGTATGTCCTTTTTTTTTTCAAAGTAACATTTTTTTACATTTTAAATAAGAACAATGTTATATTAAATACTTTTGAATGGCTACAAGTGGTAAAACTTAAAAAAGATCAGAGCTCTTTTTTTATATAAAACTCGGGTTACCTTTTTATTGAAAATTTTATACTGAATTTTTGTGCGAAATGTTATATTTATTTTAATATCAAATACTACTAAAATATTGAAACTTTATAAATCTAGTATATGTTAGAACTGTTGATAAACTTTTGCAACTGACCATACCAGCAATGCAGGAACTGGAGTGCAGTTTTCTGTTTTGTGAACTTTTTTAGTGTACCAATTAGACTATATAATAAGAACTCAAGACAGATTATTTGAGGTTTCTTGCAAGAACTTTTTTTGCAATTTTTTTTAATATTACTTGATTTTGATTGATATATTATTTTCATATTTATACTGAACATGTAATTTTTTTAAATTTGGGGGAGTATATGTCCTGTTTCTCTTTCATCGCATAAGACATACTTTTTTATATTTTAATTACTTTGCATTTAATTGTCAAAATCACAATGTACTTTTTTCCCCTTTCCTGTAGTGCCTCTTCACAAAACCATAAGAGCATCAACTTCTTTCTCACGCTTAGTTCTTATCAGCTGCTCTTCTGCTAAATAAAAAAATAACAGTTGACACTGTTTTTACTCCTTGCTCTCACAGCTGAAAATGTATTGAGGTTTCGCCTACTGTGTCTAAGCATATGTTTGTGGCTTCTGGAAATTTCTCGAAACAGTGCTTTTTTACCTCTACTTTTTGAACTGCCTTAATGGTTTTTCAGAATGGTCTTTTTTTTTCCCCAAGGAGGTCAGCTGTGGTTCTGGTATGGCAAGGTTGCTCACTTCATGTGATGCAGGCCTTCGCCCACCGGCTTGTAAGGCCAGCAATCTCATCAATGCTGTAATTTTTTTTGTGAAGATGCTTCCCCAAGTTCCAATGTTGTATTAATGTGCATTTTTAAAAATTTTTATAATCAAGAAAATCTGATGCGATAGTAAATAAATGCATCTCAAATGTGATATGTGATCTCATCTTTTTTGTGTGTGCTCCTCCTAGTAAGATGTAAAATCAACAAATGCTAAGATGGATGTGTTTTTCCACAACAACATTGTTTGCCACTTCCTTTATTTCTTTGTGCTACATTTCGCTGACATATATCTTTGGATGTCGACAATTTTTTATTTTTAATATAACGACACAATGCTCTTAGAGATTTTTCATACCATATTTACACAACAACCATCACCAACTTCACACGAAAAACCTTTTTCCCCATTACGTTTCAATCATTTTCATTCGGTACTCCAGATAGTGGTTTGAGCTGTTAAATTGATCCACTGTTAGCTTTTGTGCATTACTTGTTTATCATTGTTTAATGTGGAGCCTTTTGAATCCCTTTTTATTATAAATATCGTAAACCAACCAGGTGATAATATCGTGGAATTGGAATAAGAAAGTAAAAATAAATTTGCACTTTACACAAACTTTCCTCACAATTGAATAAATCCTGCACCGCAAAGCATATATGACACCATGCTCCTCAAGACAATTCACTGAGGATATTACTCAAGAAGGCAGTTGTTAACCTCTGCAACTAATAACTTGATTAGTGTGACATAACAGCAGTTGATATAAAAAAAAACTATTTTATTCCATGTTTTTTTCAGTTTTCTCACTGTTGGCATTTCGTGTGTTTGCAGTAGGACACTTGCCATACTCAAAAGCTTTCATTTTCAGGTTGTTAGGCAAATTAATTTGATATCTCTGCTAATGCTAGCAAAGTGATATTATTTGAGCAATTCTTACTTGTTTTATTAAATTTAAATTTTTTAAAATAAGAATATTTCTGAATGACACTTTGTTCCAATATTATCTAGTCTGTAAACAAGAAATTTTATGTGTTAGAGTATGTTTTAGGATTTTATCTAATGTCTCTCTTAATATTTAGGGTGTCATCTCTGATTATACACCCTCAATCACACCGATGATTCCACCAATTATTGTTCACTGTGTTAATGAGATTGAAAATCGTGGCTTGCTAGAAAAAGGATTGTATCGTGTTAATGGTAGAGAAAGAGAAGTAAAACTTTTGAAAGAAAAGCTTTTGAATTGTCGTACAGTACCTCCTCTAGTAAGTATATATTTACATCTGTTCTAATAACTTGTGGTGTGTCAAGCATTTGGACTATAGATTTCTGCTGTTGATTGTAAATATTTCTAAGTGCCTTTAAGTTTTAAATACCATGTTTACTCGGGTAATAGTCAACCCCTGTTTTGAAGCAGAAAAAGTCATCAAAATACTTTTCCTGCATAAAAGTCGCAGTCACGTACTTGGCCTTCATTTATGTTGGTAAAAAATATTGCTATAATGAGGAAAATGCCTCTTTTTTGTGTGAAACTGACAAAAATATTACTTAATATACGGCATATAATATGGAAACGTATGGTCACTTAATAATTTTATTATATTATCTGGAATGTTTAAGTTTTAGAGTGTACCCTATTATAAAGTAGATTTCCCTGCATAATAGTCGCACCTAGACTTTCACCCAGAAAATTTGACCAAAAAAATGCAACTATTACTTGGGTGAACATGGTATTTCAAAGAAATACTTATTTGTATTTAGTGATCTTCAGTTGTATTTTTATATGTGTGTATGCTGATAATGCGTACTACTGATTAAGTACACAGGTGATTGACAAAATAATACAAACCTATGAAAACATCATATTTCACATCTGCAGGGCAGTTGCTTCCCCTGCTGCATTAGTCTACCACCCACTGGCCGCAAAGAGAAAGGAATCAGTAGATATTGTACAAGTTGCATGCACATATCACCTACTTTTTAAGAAACTGCAATGTCAAACCTGACTGAATTCTTAAGAGAAATGATTATTGTAGTACTGTTCGACCACCTTTTAGATATAAGTGTAAACATCCAGTTTGGAGGTGGAAACAGATACATCCATTATTTGTAGGGAGTTTCAGTTGGACATGAGCTCGGGCAATCACTGAATGAGGTGGGACATGTGCACTGCAATTGCGTATTCCTCTGCTCGCTTCCCCCTCCTTGACCAGTTCATTTCCATTTGCTGGCAGTTTGCTAATATTCCACACAATAGGTGGTCAGACAGTATGCTTATTTAGTGGCTCCTTACAATAGCAAAAGCAAATATCTGTGTCACAATGAAGACAGTATCATCCATCATGACAGTATTTATTAACTGTGGTGAAATTAGAGGATAATCTATGTAGGTATTTTGTGAAGTTAAAGAGTTATTTTAATCTATTGACTGCACATATTTTTAAGTTGTGCAATGAGATTTTTTAATACTGTTTTTTAATTGTAGCATGAAATTGTTTTAAGACAATTTTGATTGCACCAGGAAAAAAAAAAAAAAAAAAAAAAACCACATCTGTTGATTTTGAAAATATTGAAAAAATAGCAAATTCTAGCAAAAATCACAATGCATTTTGAAGGAAAGACAAAGAGATTATAGTGGCAAATGGTGCTTGTACGGAAGATATTTTTGTGAAAATAATTTTAATATTTTGGTGATGATGGTAGTATTTGTAAAATAAATATAGAAGCGGAGCCGTAGAGAATTAAAAATTGTGGCGCATGTGATTGATGATAGTGGTTATTATTTGATGAATTGGTTGAACACGGGGTTTTTCCCCGATTTACGTATTTTCTTCCAACTTCTTTACAAACACACACACATCTAGAATACTTGAGCATGCAGTAAACATCCTTATCGAAGGAAAAGAAAACGATCATCAACATGCAAGGTGTGAATAATTCCTTGCACTAAATTAAAACATCACTTCCGAACTCTATAGATGAAGACGAATGAAAATGCACTATTTCTTAAATCACCGTAATTGAAGAAAACAGATTATTGACGATAATGACAATTTTTTTCAGGAGAGCACAATATAAGCTTCTTGGTTAAGTTGCACACAATAAATATTGAATATAGAAACAATTACATATTTTCACATAAAATTAGAATATATTACGGACACGGACAGAGGCACAAGCCCCGAAGGGCAAGTGCTTGCCCGAACCTCCAACGCAGCTCTACACTGGTCGCTAACTTACAACTAACTGCTCATATTCAAAGATGCACAGGGGGGTATGTCATGAGGTCAACTTTTTTTTGCCGTTAAGCTATTACATATGTAAGAGAGAAAAAAGGAACTCGAAAGACTGTTCTAGAACATTCGATGCATGCAGCTGCACACAGAGAAGCAAAACAAAACACTGCGGTCTGGGAGCAGTGCAATACTGCAAGTTAGGCTTTCCTATGAATAAGTGCGAAAAGAGGATGGGAAGAAAAAAATATAAATAAAACAGATTGCAGCTGTAAGTTTGATTAGCATAGCAGAAGGCAGGAAATCAAAATGATTAAAAGTGAGTTATTGCCTTACAAATAAAATGGCTGAAAGGAAATTTGAAAGCTTTAAAAAGAGTTACTGTTAAAAACTTATAATTAATTAAATTTAGAATAGACTATTAGTTTAAATTTAGACAATATTAATTAAGATTTGTAATAATTTTTTATAAAAAGTATGCACGTTGTGTCAACGTGACAGTGCTATCAGTGACTTATCATTTGCCAGTATGCACAAGTGTTTACATCAGTGGACAATGTTATGATGTCTGTTATGTTGGGAGTTAATAAAAACAGAAGAATGCAGGAATAATAACTGAGGAAGGTGAAAGTGCTTATGATTTTTAACTAGTTATTGTAATTGTTACTTTATGAACAATTATTTTAAAATCTCAATTATTGTTGGAATTTAATTGGTTGCTGCATACATCTTCAAAAACTGGAGATTGTACTAAAAATAGTTATTCATTAAAGAGGGATTGTTAGGCCTTACAACACTTTATATTCTTTTCACCGTTAAATAATATTCCTTATCATTTGAAAGCACCTTTAACTTCTTTCTAAGTCATATTAAATAATTTCTTAAGCGTATCTGGAGCATGGTAAAACTCATAGACACAGTTACTAAGTTAAATCCTTTTCATTGTTAATGGCCATATTTACCAGATGCCGAACGTTTTGCCAAAAGGTGTGTTTACACTTTTTCCCGCCAGGCAGCTGAGCTTACACTTTTCCCGCCAGGCAGCTGAGCTTCTGCAGATGTGTTGCAATAGGATGACATTCTCCCAGTCATGCTCAGTGCCCGTACTTTTATGCTAACTGCGTAGTTCAGCGAGTATAAATACTTGTGCAAATGTGTAGCGATCAGCTTTTTGCTAGCTTGCTTGCTTGCTTTAGCTTTAGCTGTTCCCAATGAAATTGAAGCTCTCATATCAGTGTGGTAAATATGTTTATGTGATAATTTACTATGATTAGCTTTTGTAATTAAATGCTTTTATACTTTTCTTCAATGAACAAAGTTATTTTAACCTTTTTATGAGTCATCTAGTCATTTTTGCACACTACCAAGTTTCTTGTTTTTAGATTTCGCTCTGCAAATAGCTTTTATAGCTCCGCTAAATTGCTATATAAAAAGTTAGACTACGTCGCTTTCATGAGTGAACCACCAGTTTGTTTTTAAGTCTCATTTAGTGAACAGAGATACACAGTCAGAAGTTTAGTTTCTCATGCTTTGGCTTGTTTACCTGATCACTTTCTGCCATATGAAGGCAGGCTACAGGCAGAAAACTGCTCATTCTTTTAAAGTTATGACATTTACTCTTCTTATGTAAACATGGTGCACTTACACAATCACCCTCTCAATATACACAAGTTTGTACATTCCTTCATATTGAGGTATGTTCTACAAATCTAAAGCCTGCCTTGTATGCTACTGTATAGTGACCAATAAATTGATAATTCTTTGGCTCAAATGAGATTCATGTTCACCAGGACTGCAATTCGAAGGCTGTGGGTCCAAATGGGACATGTGCTTAGGGGCCCTGGGAGGAGTTCCAAAATCAGTTCTGGTTCCTAAGAAGGGCAAGTACCAATATCAAGATTGTGCCAGGCAGCATGCTGAAGAAGGATGACAAAATTAGTTTTCCCTTTGTAACATAATCACTAGTTGCAACACTGATGTTGATAATTTCGACATCAATGATTGACAATCTCAACAGGCATGAACCCTGTTTTCTCCCCAACTTCATGTTAAAAAAATTTATATAGGATAATCCCTAGGAAACCCTTGATAATACTGTGTAATGTTAGAAAGAAATGAAAGTGCTGCAGAGATCACTGAAGCTAGACCCCATAGCAGTGACAACACATATGTTTTATAAAGCAGAATTGCCCTTTTCAAAAGTATTAGTCA
The DNA here is from genome assembly GCA_038373885.1 of Cheiracanthium punctorium. Taxonomy (NCBI): domain Eukaryota; kingdom Metazoa; phylum Arthropoda; class Arachnida; order Araneae; family Cheiracanthiidae; genus Cheiracanthium; species Cheiracanthium punctorium. The sequence goes on along the minus strand of JAWZYV010013855.1, from coordinate 70,608 downwards.
TATTTATGCATAAATATTCCTAAAACAACCGTTAAATAAATAAAACAACGGTTGGAATTTTAAATCTGAATTTTTAATTTTAAATAGATACATTTCAAATTAAAAATTCAGATTTTAAAGATTGTTCAACTTAATATTTTAAAATTCCAACATTTTTTTATGTATATGCAATTCATTTTTACCTATATGTTTGCCAAAGTTGAACCTCGAGTTTCTATGGCATCATGGTAAAAAAAAAAAAAAAAATTACCTGAGTAGATAATTTATTTTATGGAGGAGATTTTTTTTTTCATTGTGTTTAAAAAAAGAAAAAAGTGTAGGCTATTGTGACTAATATTTAAAATAATCATTTTCCCCACTTTCTTGGTTCAGTAACCCCCTTGCTGTCTTGTGCGCATTCAGATATATCGTGCTTTTACTATGTAACCCAAAATTTTGTAAGCAGAAAATGGAAAGTGTGAATACTCATGTATATTTGAATAAAAAATAAGATATTAAATTTCTCAGTCTTTATAGTTTGTTACTTTTTGTTTAAATTTCTGGTATTTAACATTGCTAATCTTATTTTTTATGTGTGTAATGTTAATAAAAGTAAACTTTTTACCATATCCTCCCACCCCCGGATATATTGCATATTTTTCTTGTTTCCCAACAAGTCGATATAACAAGGGGCTACATTTATCGATAACTAATATTATGCATGTTATTTAACTCGCTTTTATCAACATCTATGTCAAACCTATCCCAATCTCAAATTATATCCCAACATCCAACAAATATTGGGAATTGCCTGTTCTTTGGCAGTTTCCAATGCTGAAGTTGAGACAACTTTCTCTTAACTGAACTTAATACTAATGGACAAAAGAAATAGACTAATAGTTGAACATGTAAATAAATTAATGATATTAAAGATAAATGGTTTTAAAAACTTTGATAAAGCTGTAACAATATGGGGGGGGGGGAAACCCAGGCGTTTGTTTTCAAACTAAAATAGTAAGCAAATTGCATTAGATTTTGTATTGGAATAAATTAATTATTTGCACATGCTTTTAATTTCTTTGCCTTTTTTGTGCAATTATGTAAGACCTACAATTTTTTTTTTTTTTTTTTTTCAAAATGTATTTTTATTGATGATTTACTGTAAAAATGTTTGCAAATTAACAGCAGTTTAAAATAATAAGCATCCAGTAAAGAAAAATTAATTACTTTAGCTTTAATTATTCTTTATTAAAATAATCATGAATATTTCTTAATTATGCACATTAATGATATTTGCCATGTGGGGCTAGAATTCTGGTGAACGCTTCGGTGATGTCCCCACTTCTTACTTAGTTTCCTGGGGTCCTCATCCCACTTCTTAATGCTTTAAAACATCATCATCTAGGTCAACGTTTCCCAACCAGTGGGGTGCGCTTCCCATCTTATTTATTATTTTTACTCAAAAAATATCTTTTCACTTAAAATGTTTATTCAAACTTTACTCATGACATTTTGTGGAAAATGACTAAATGTTCATTGTTGAAGTATAAAAAACTAAATGTATGCTGATAAATGTGAGAAGGGGGCAGCAATGTAAGTTAGCCTTTGTTGGGGAGACGAAATGTTAAAATGTTGGAACTGCTGATCTCGGCAGACTTCAATGTCCCTTTTAGTTTTTTTTTCCTTCCAATTTTACTTTCTTGCCATGTTTAACTCACGTAAACTCTTCTTTCTGAATGCCTTTGGATATATATATATATATATAATATATTCGTATAGTACCTCTTTATATTCTGACATGCCCTTGGAAGCTTAAATTGCCCTTTTTTAAGGACTCGCACACTGCCCCTTTTTCATCCTAGGATGATCTCTGAATCATGCAGGCATATTATTTTAAAATTTGTATTCTGATTCAGAATAGTGAAAAATTATAAGTGTGCAAGAACTAAATCTTCCAGAATCTTAAATGTTTTGGTGGATGAAAAAGGAAGTGATTTGCAAAGTTTGTCAGCTGCATGTTATTACTCCGGGCAAAACAACCAGATGCTACTTGTAGCCAGCTATTTTTAAAAATGAATAAATACATCCAGTTCCAGATTCTTTTTTCTTTGTTTTCCTAGATTTTTTTTTTAATGTTCTCTTTTTGAGGCAAGATAGGTTAGTAACTATGTAAAAATGATGGAACCTTTTGCCTGCTGAATGGAATGTACATTATTTCCATAAATGTTATTATTAAGTATTAACTTTCCTTTTACAACATGGTAAATTTCAGTTTAACTGAACTGCCGATATAATAAATAATTACAACCAGTTCCAGATTCTTTTTTGTTTGTAGAGTTCAAAGATTTTTCAAATCAAATTTATTTTCCTAGAAATCGTCTTGTTTTTTTTACCTTGATCTTCTTGTTTTGGGGCAAGATGGGTTAGCAGCTATGTAAAAATGACAGAACCTTTTGCAAGCTGAATGAAATATACATTATTTCCATAAGTGTTATTAAGTATTGACTTTCCTTTTAAAACATGATAAATTTCAGTTTAACGTTCTAGCTGTCGCGCTCACAAAAACAACATAAAAGGTCGTGCATATGTCTTAAATATGCTATTGTAAAATACGCATTTTCAAGAGTATGTATATTGAAATCATACTGTAATTATCTTAGGGTTAATAATTTCAAATGCTTAAAACTTTGTTTTCATTTTTTTAAAAGTAAAAAAAAAAAAATGTACGCATACTATAGAAAACAATATGTAGTGGCCAAAAGTTTCCTGACATGATTAAGATATAAAATAAATGAATATTGTCAATATTTCGACTGAACTATTTAACATTTGTTATATAAAAGTGTAACAGTAATTTGGGAGTAAAAAAAAAGGTTAAATTCAGAAATAGAATGTAAAAAAGCAGTTTTAGAGTTATTTTATTATTGCGTTGCAGTCTGAGCAAATTTGCTTAGAGTGCTCCAAACACCCAAATTTCTGGCATATCTTACAGCTGAATCTTGTTATTTGAGTGCATTTGTCATTTTGGCAGGGTTTGCATCTTTTTTTCTCTGATGTCACATTTTTCACTTCTTCAACACCTAGTTCTGCTTTTCTTTTCATAACTTTTTGTTTTAGCTCATTTTGTAGTGAGGTAGTTGCTCTTCTCTCAACGTTTCCTTTTGTAAGGGCATTTGCTTGCCTTCTTTGTTGTTTGTCGAGTGAATAATGTAGCTATTAATAGCAGATACATTCAACATGGAGCAGTAGCGCAGCCAGAATTTTTTTTTAGGGGGGGTCCAGAACTCGGGAGATCAGACCCCCCCTCCCTTTAAATGATCATGTTGCTGTTCACAGGGCCCCCGTAAATGACACCCATATAAGTTTTTCTAGGGGAAGGGGGGGGGGATGGTCGTCTTAGACAGGCACTCAGCAGTCATCCCTTCCCTGGAAGAAATGTTTCACGAATTTTACCTTTACAGAAAACATTTGAAATTTTACCTTCAGGCCCCCAGAAAGCGCAGAATCAGTGGGAATACCTATATTCTCCCCCCCCCCCCCCCAGTGGCGGACTTTGCTCTTGAGAGGCCCGAGGCGCAACTCAATTTTGAGGCCTCCCTCCTCCAAAAAAAAAAAAAAATCACTAACTCTAACTCCTTTACATTATTACTAATTATTTTAAAATGCTTTAATTCGTTTTATATGTGGTTTATGTCTACAAACCAGGGCCTGACTTTCACCATAACACTTTTGTGCCCAGGGCACTTTTCAGATTTTGTGTCCTTTAGCTGGCTCAATTTTTGTGCCCCTGTATATCGTGTTAAACTCAATTTTTTGGCTTATTTCTCCATGTGTGCCCAGGGCACGAGCACCAAGTGTCCGTCCGATAGTCAGGGCTTGCTACAAAAGGAGTATTAAAATTTTAAAATAATTTTTATGTTTATAGATTTGTTCATCTTAAAAAACATTTTTTATCTCAATAATTTTTGTACTACGTTTCACTTTTCATGATTAACACTAAATAAACACCAGCATACGTCTAAGTATAACCCAGCAACTGCAGTTTTATATTGATTATTTTTCACTGTTAATTAATTACGTCAAATTACTTTTTGTGGACCACTGGCAAATGTCTTGTTTCAGTCATGAAAATTTTAACTACATAACAGGTACTTTTGAAGGTCAGAACAAGGGAAACTTGATCAGAAACATGACTTTGACATCACAAAGTTCAGAAGAATTCTTTTCTTGGATAAAATGAACCAAAAATTTAACATTCCTTCAAGAACATATATTTATAAATATTTAAATATATTCATAAATTTCCCGTTTGGAACTGCAAAACTAAGCAGTTTAAAAGTAAACTTTCTGTTTAGTCTAATTTTTGTCTTTATTCAAAAACTGTCAATAAGTTTAGGACTATTAATAATGAGTAATTAGGTATGAATAATATACACACATTATTCTATATTTTAAATAGAATTAAAAAAACTACAAGAGAAATTAAAAAAAAACAATACTTTAAGTAGTTAAAGTACAAAAAATATTATTGACTTAAAAATAAATTCCACTTTATAATGGGTAAATGGGTATGCTCTAAGCTTCGGTCCTAGGCTTATTATTAATGTTTAGCATTTTCATCTGCGACTATAAAATACATGCCGTATTTATAATATAGTTATCATAAATATTTTCTAGTTGAAAACAAAAAATTAAATTAATCATCATTTGTTTTTTAAGTTTTTAATTAACTGTGTATGACATTCCAGTTCAAAATTTGTCTATCGATTTTAACCCAATATCATCCGATCGAGCTGAAACTTTGCACGCATGTGAAATTTCGGTGACTCTAAGTATTGCTTTCTTTAATTTTTCAATAATTTTTTTTAACTATCAAATATCTTCCCCAATCCCCCCCCCCAAAAAAGTGTTATCGCACATGTATGAGCTCATATCTTTTTAATTATTGGTCAGCAATTTTTTAGCATTGCATACTCGGAAAGTTTCGATTCCAAAAAAAGATAAAATCGGTTATCCCTAGCTTAAATTTCTAATTTTTAGTGATTTTTCGAAAGAAGATAAATTATTGTTTCCAATTTCTTTTACATCGTGACAACCAACAACAATTATATATTCTAGGTATATTTGAAAATTTCACTGAATACAGAGTGTCCTTTCCTAAATCATTTAAATGAAGAACGGCTGAAAAATATAAAATATTTAATTTTTGACAAATTTTTCAATCTCAAGCTGTAGAATAAAGCGGTTCAATCTTTTCTCTTTGAAAATGAGAAATATTCTTATCAGACTGTACACTTTTTGATTTGGGGGTGGGGGGCGGCAATCTATAAAGCAAGTGTATTTGAATGTCCTACTGCAATACCAGCTACTGAGCCGCAATCTGATTCAGTGCGGCCCAACCAGTGGCTGAGCGCATAGCACTCTAAACTGGGAGACGGAAGGTGCCTGGTTCAAAACCAGGTCGCGTCCGCCAACCTAACCGTTAGGAATTTTCCGTGGTTTCTTCCAAAACTTAGCGTAAATAGGGGTTAGAATCCCTTAGAAAGACCCCCAAGGGGAGCACCCACACCCATCGGCATAGATCCCACTTGTAGATAATTGGCCGTAATCCACCAACCCAACCCAACTAATTGATTCCGGATAGGAAAAAGGCATAGGGACTCTCTGCACCTGTATTTTTTTGGATAAAATATAGTGAGCAAATTAAAACAATGCAAAAAAATCTAGGAATTTTTCTTGGGAATAATGGACAGTTGAGGGCCCTAAAATTCCAAGGAATGTTGCATGAAAATACCAGGAACTTTATTGAACAGCCCAGGAAAGATCCACTGAATTGCATATTGTTCAGTAAAGTTCTTGGTATTTTCGTGCAACTTTCCTTGGAATTTAGGGCACCTCAGCTGCCTATTATTTTCAAGGAACACTACTGGAATTTTTTTTAATTATTATTTTTTTTTTTTTTTACAATTCTAGTCATTTTTAAGTGAACTGCCTGTTTTTTAAGGTCGTGAGACCACTATTCGGTTAAGTGACGGGTTGAACGAAACAGTAAAGTTTTCAAAGGGAAATGTATACTTTCTGTATAGTATTTGTAAGTCTAACTTATCCTAATTTCCAAGGAACGTTTCTGGATATTTTTACAGTGAAATACGGAATTAAAGCATCAATTACTTATAACAGACTTGCCAACTTTTACGCTTTACGCGTAAAATTTACGCATTTCGGTTGCTGTTTACGCTTTTACGCATACAGCGCTTTTTTTTACGCATTTCCGGATATTTTCTTCCTAACTTGTGTTTATTTCTTTAAAACTGAAATTGATATTAAAAAGAAATGTATTAGGTTTTAAATTGAAATGATGTTCTATGCTTGGGCCTTTTTGCCTTTTCAATATGGATCCAAGTGCACATCATCGGCACCATGATCCACATCCCACATCCATGTTGACACAATGCGCATCAAAATATTCTTCTTAGTTGCCACTGAGGCAAAGAAAAAAAAATCTTTTTGCAGATGGGACGCCGAGTATTTCTTAATTGGTTTACCCTGTCATGACGTCATAGAGTAGAGCGAATGGGAGAATCGCTTACTAGGGAGTATGTCTTTCTCCTGTGACTTGTGTGTCTCACGTGGTTTTCTTCGTTATCAGCCATCAGCGCGCGCTCGCATTGTGGTTAAGAGACAGGGGTAAACAGTAGTATGAGCATACTTCGATTGATTTTCAAAGGATTATTTTCGATAAATGACCTGCAGCATAACTTATAAACAAAGTTATAGCAAAAAATGGGCATGTATAGTATGTCAAAGAAGCGAAATTTGCTTATTGTAACGTGTGCCAGAGTGATTTCAGAATTTCTCACGGAGGAAACTGACATTTCTCGCCATGTGAGTTCGTCAAAACACAGTGAAAATGTGAAACGTGCTAACAGCAGCAAAAGTCCACAAACATTTTTCAAAGAGGACGGACAGTCCAGTGGCAGATTAATGCAAGTTTCTCGGGGGGGGGGGGCGGTTAGTTAGAAGATGACATATACATCCATTTTATGGAAGCAATTTAGGATCTTTTACATTAATTTCTTTTTTCTCGGGGGGCGGTCGCCCCCCCCCTTTAATCCGCCCTTGGGACAGTCTGACGTTATTCATGCAGAACTGTTATTTACATCTTTCTTGATCGAACACAATGTTCCTATTTTAGCAGCTGACCATGCTGAATGTGAGAGGGTTTTCAGTATTATTCGGAAAAACGGAAATGAATTCCGGTGCAACATGTCTAATAAGATTTTGGAAAGCCTTATTATTATGAAAGTCAAAATGAGAGTTTTTTCAAGTCAGTTAAGTGATTGTTACCAGGAATCTGGAAGATGGTGTATTGATTTGCCTTTTATTCAACAACTTCATTTTCTTTTATTATTCTTAGCTTTATTTAATACTTAAGCTTCAAACAAATAATTGTGATATAAAATGCATTAAAACTAATACTCGTGCATTCTATGGTGAAAGGTAAAAATAACGCTCACACGTTGTATAGCAAAAACTGTCGAAATTTCTGTTCGCGCGCTGTTTTACACATTTTGATTTTCCCAGGTTGGCAAGTCTGTTATAAACTAAAAGTATTCGTATTATAGTTTAGATTATGGTCCAATGCTGTGAAGAGGAAAGGAAGTCCCCAAAGAAAAGATTGTTCAAAAACGCTTTCTACTCTAGAAGCAATCCTGAAACTATGAACAATGTCTCTTGAACAGATATTTACATATATTGTTTTTTTCTTTCTGAAAACCGAATTTGGAGGCCCCTTAGAAATATGAGGCCCGAGGCGCGCGCCTCATGCGCCTATTGGGAAATCCGCCACTGTCTCCCCCCTTTTGGCAAGCCAGCGTATAGCCAAGGGGATATAGGGATTCATATCCCCCCCCCCCGACACTTTGGCATAAATTTAACGTTAGCTGTTAGACTTTTGTCTTGCAGAAATTTCAATTGTTCGGTATAATGCAAATCAATCAAATAACGTTTGCCATTATAAAAATGTATTATTGTAATAAAATTGCTAGTTATAAAGCTTTTATACATTCTTATAAGAAAAACGAAAGAACTAACGGAAAACTGTAAGCCTCTAATCGTTAACGACCGCTTTTCGAGATGGTGGAGTTCTTTGTTTCTTAACACTAAATAAAATACATTCAGGTGTTCTAATTCTAGTCCTATGTTCATATTTATTCTATTCATTAAAAAGTATCTCTCCTCTTTTAAAAACCTTTTTAATAAAACATAGCTCTAATAAATACACACAAACTCCGCATATCGTGTACTCTTATACAAAATATATCCAAAGAAAAATACTGAAAAGAAAAATTAATAAATCCCGTTCAAATTTTAACTAAATAGAAATTGTAAAATATTATTTATATACAATTATCATACAAACATGAAACATGCCAATTGAAGAAATTCATTATTGAAGAAATCAATTCACAAAATTATACATCAGCTCACATACATAGATTGTAGGTCTATTCAGGGACGTAGAAAGTAGGGGAGCTGGGGGAGCTGTGGCTGAAATATTTCCCTGAAATATTTTAAACGGGCTCAGTACACCCGTGAGAAATTCTCCCATGTTTATGGTACATTGTTTACCTCAAACCTGATTTCAAAAATATAGTCTACTTTTTCTAGGAAATTCACACAATATACCGCAAAGAGTCAAAAGCCAAGAGCCAAAAGAGCAGCTCTCCATATGTATTCGATACTTGGCTAAATATTTGTTTTTCGCATAGTTGGTAAAAAATAAGAAAAATTACCCAGCCTGGACACTCCGACTTGCCTAACTATACAGTCATATTTTGAAAGATTTATTACACCGAACATTTAAATTCATGTACTAAATAAAGCTCTTTTTTTGCGGGGGGGGGAGAGAGATAAAGGTGATTTAAAACGGGGACTGTTTAAGAGAACTCTTCCCCAGTGGTCTTTAAAAAGGAAGATAATAAACAAGTAGTCTTATGTTTTTCAAGTAGTTTATTCTAGCTATCGCACTTTAAAATAGAATTAATAAAAGAATAACTGTAAATTTAAAAATTACTCTCCATGACAACAATTAAAGACATTATTTAAATAATGGTATCTCTTGTAAAAGTAATATTTTATCACATTATTCACGCAATTTTAATTTTCCTATTAAAATTCTTTAAAACTTTAATGTTTAAAAATTTTTTACTCAGAAAAAACTGAAATTAATTTTAAAAAAAACTTTTACTTTTTAATATATCTGCTGCAAGTACAAAACATGCGTTCACTATTTCAAGTTTTGTAAAAAAATAAATGCAATAGTCGATTCTTCAATTGACAGGAAAAAAAATTTCAATAGGCTAATTATGAACTTATTGATTCATCATGTATGATTTATTTAAAAAACAATGAAAGAAAAGGAAATTAAAAAAATGTGTGAATCTCGTCTTGTGAGTCGATTGTGTAAAGTCTCAAAATCCTTATTTGTTATATTACCTCGATCCTTCATTACCTAAGAAATTAATAAAATAAATAAACAGCTCTTCATATATTTTAGCATAATATGTGTTTAAAAAGTAATAATATTTGACACAAACTGGAATTCAAAAAAAGGTAATTTAATGTATTTGTTATCATTGACTACATTGTAGTTGCCAGTAATAATAAGCTTATGATATAGTTTTAAATAATCTTTATAAGTTGGATCATTACATCTTGTATACATGCAAGTACGATTGTCTATGTTTAGAAAATTCTTGGCTAATTATAAATAAAAACCACTTCAACCATCTGCTAGATTATACTTGAAAGATCTTTTTATATTAAGATTTTTACTGATAATAAATTATAAAAAAACCACCAGAGGCCAACGTCTGGTGTTCCTGGAGACGTCATAGGAAGCACAGAGTTTATCAACTGTGTCCACACCTCCTTTGGTAAGGTTGTAAAATGTAATTATCTCAGGTTTTCTTTTGTCCCCTGTGTCTTCATCAATTGTTTCATCGTCATGAAGGCTTAAAATCAGTATAACATTTTTAATATGTTTTAGTACATAGGAAAGGAGAGTCATACCTTTTCTAAAAACTAATGTATTGGGTAATGTTGTAACGAACGTATTGGGTTCCCGGTTTTTTGTTAGCTTGAATTGATCAGTAATTTGAGCTTTATTTTCTTTTAAAGTGCCAATAAGTGATAGCTTTTTTTTTTTAGCCAGATCTGCTACTAAATCAAAACTTGAAAACCAGTTGTCAGTGGTTATATTTCTTCCAGTGTTGTAAATAAGTGTTATTAACCTCTTTAGAACATCGCCTGGCTGGTTGCTTTTTGAAAAAGGACCATTCGGTTGCGCTCCTGCATAAATTTCCATATTGTACATATAAAACATGCGAGCATCCACCATGGCGTAAATTTTTATGCTGTAATTATTCGGTTTCTTTGGAATATACTGTTTGAAACCACATCCACCTCGAAATCCTTCTAATTTTTCATCGATTGTAACATTTTCTCAAAGAGAATAGCACTTCTGGAAATTGTCGACAAACTTCTCAAAAATGTTTCGGATTGGAGCTAAGCGGTCACCTTTTCTTCATTCTGCTCTTGTACTTATGTCATCAAAATGCAATGCTCTCAGTAAAAATAAAAATCTCCTTAAGTTCATTACTACTTTGAAGTCATCCATTCTTCATAATTCAAGGTTAAGTCTATTGCCATGATAAACACCAGCCAAATAAAGCAGTCCCAAAAGAGCTTCTATTTCTGTTTCGTCCGTATCTTTAGCATCCCTTGAACGAGAGTAATTATGCCTCACGAAACAGATGTATTTATTAGTTTCTTCAACTGTGTTTTCAATCATGGTGTCGGTAATGAGACATTTCCATATATCCAAAATATCTGTTAGATTTTTAGCGGGGCCGACTATTCCAGGTACATGAATGCATATGTTGAGAGGTGGTCGTTTTGTCTTCTTGAAACGCTTCTTATTCCAAGACCAGGAGTTGATTCTTTCTGTTTTTCTTTAGGTAGGCAGTATAACAGGGTGTTGACAGATCGGGGAAATCATGGAAAAATCAGGGTACTTTATCAATCTGGAAAAATCATGGAAATATCAGGGAATTTTGTAAAAATATTAAAAAATCCGGGAACTTTCGTCTTTGCCTAGTGAACTAGATTGTTTATAGTAGTTGTCAATCTGCGTCTGACTCGCGGTTCCGTTCCGGATCATACGATACTCGACTCATGCAGGCATTTTAGGAATCCGAAAACCGAATACATACGAGAACATAGAAATATGAATCCGAGACTCAAGTGATGTAGGTACCATCACTATACGAATCTGAAAAAAGCGCATGCATTTGGACTCGTTCTAAGATACGGATCATACTAGAAGGGGATGAGACATTTCAGTGATGCCTGCTAAGCTCCCTGCAAGACGGTCTCTGCTTATTGTTTTGCTTTGCACCAACTGAAGTCATCTACATGGCATTTCCACAAAGAACAAGGCATTTAAAATTTATTTTGTTAATTTAAAGTGTTCATTTTAAAAATATTCATTGAATTTTTGAAATCTTACACCGTGCATTTATGTTTTTCGGGTTATTATGTAATTGTTCCGATTTCACTCGTATTTAAATTTATCTTTATTTTGAAGGTCATTACATTTGAAATGTGTGTCATAGAATAATATGTTTCCTATTTATTTTAATGTTTTGCAAAAATTTAAAATACCAGCACTTCGAATTGTCATTTTTAGTTTGCATTTCCAGATATTTTTTGGTGCTTATTACAGGAATGCGGGTGAATGGGAAATTCTAAGAATTGAATAAAAAAGAAAAATAAATTATCGGTAAATAAGACGATTTAACAGTTCCTCTTGAATTGTGTAAGTGTCAAATAACTGATCAAATCTATAGAAAAATAAAAATAAATAAAGCGCTCGAAATGAAAACAAGAACTCAATTATTTTTAAACTAATAGTACAGTAGGGGACCCCGAATCCAGAAGACACAAAATCCGGAACTTTTTCTATTTACCAAGTAAATATTTATTTTTATTTAAAAAAAAAAAAAGGCAGCTTTTTAAAAATTTATTTCACTTTTATTATATCTCAGTATTACTTTAATTTTAGATCTTGGGAAATCTTTAGATCTTTGTAATTATCGCCTTCTCGTTATGTAAAAATATTCTATGCTATTATATAAGTTTTAAAGAGGAGGAAAAGAATGTTATCCTCTTGACACGCATGCACTGCTTTAAGTGCTGATTCATTAATTCTCGGCTGGTGCTCCTCTGGCCGTTAAATGTAAAGAGAATGTCATTTGGTCTGTTTATGCTTTTTTTTTTTTTCTTCTTTCTTCCTGTGTTGATAGTTTGGGGCACAAGTTTCGGTTGCATAATAAATCGCTAGGCCGAAGATCGAAAGGGTGGGGAGAGAGAGAATCTGAAAATGGCGCAACTGCTGTATCAGACCTACCTTGGCCCGCCAAATCGCGGTTTGCGGCGGGTTATGTCGATTGTGTTACGACAAAACTAAATGAAACTGTGATTTCATTATAGTTTTGCATATATAACCATGGGTGCAGGCAGAATATTTCCCAGGGGGTGGCAAAGACTACTCAAGAGGGGGGGCAAAGACTACTTCAACGTATGGTTACCATGTTGGAAAGAGCAAAAAAGTAGGAGAAAATACTGCATGCAAAAATTCAGGGGGGGGGGGGCAATTCCCCCCCCTTTTCCCTATGCTGCCGGCGCCCATGTATATTAGAGATGAGTTTGGGCTCATTTTTTGAAGCCCGAGCCCGAGCAATATTATTAAAGTTGGAGCCCGAGCCCGAAATTTCAGCTAAAGACAAATAAAATTAACTACTTCATTAATAGGATACAATAAATTTTGGAGCTTCACACACCTTCTAGTCCCCCGTGCCGCTATTTTTTGAAATAAGTACGTCTATTTATCCCATGAATCACGTTTTAAAATCTGTTTCAAGGAGTATGTGCAACAAAGGAGAAATTTTTCACGAGCCCGAGCCCGAACGCAATCGTGAATTACAGAGCCCGAGTCGGGCCCGGGCTCGGGCTGAGCCCGTCTCGTCTCTAATGTATATAACTACATGCAGTTAAAAGGAAATATACAAATGTGTTTTTATATTTTGTCAATTTATTCCAAATTAAAAAAAAAAATTGCTTGTTTGCATCTGTAATTGAATGAATATGTATAACAGCATTTTATTTATTTATTTTTGCTCCTGTACATTAAACAAAGTCAAGGAAAAAAATGGTTTTGCGATATTTTTGCCAGTCAGTGTAACTTTTGGATTTAATGATTTTAATTTACTTTTCATCTTTCTAGAAGCAAATTACTATTTTTAAATTTTCAATCTTTCTATTGTTAGTAATTTTTATATTATTTAGGATCTTTTATGAAGTGGACTAATTAATTGTTAACTTCATTTTGAGAGAAGTTTTAAAAGATATTAAAATTTTCAAACTTATTTCAAGTCGAGAATGTTGATGTGTTATTAATGAGAACTTGGCTTTCGCAAAATATATTTTTGACTAAGACTTACTTTTGTTTTTCATAACAAAGAGGGTTGAAAATTACATTATTAAAAATAAATGTAATAATTCAAAAATTTGCTTTCGTTAGTGACTGTAACCAAATTTTATTCTTTTTAATAACTACATTTTCAGAGTTGTTTTAAAAATTGTTTAAGAGGAAAATGGTACTTTATTTTTTATAGATATACTTTTATTGCATGCATGCTGTACAATTTTCCTCCAAAACTTTTTGAAAAAACAAAGTGCACATGATAAAGTTTTCGCATTTCACACAAACTAGTCTTTATATTCAGATGACTATATGTCGTCTTTTTTTATAGATAGTGCTCATTTTGAAGCCTTTTTACATATTTTTTAAAATTTGAAACGATACATTGATTGAAATAAAATAAGTTATTAGGTGGCTAGTTTATTTTCATCTGTCATCCTTACACTTAAAATTGAACACTATCTTTATAAAACGAGCAAACTTTTTGCTATATATTGTCTTTTAGTGTTCAACTAAATTTTATGTTTGGATTTATGAAATTGAACTACAATTTTATTAATATTAAGTATTTTTGTGGTTTTCTCTTATTTATTTCCCTATATGAAGCATTCACCTGTTGGTGCATGATACACAACGGTGATTTACATGAAAGATTATGGTATGTTTATAAATATAATTAGTTCTGGAAATTTGATAAAGATAGTCAGGGAAATCAGGGAAAAATCAGGAAACTTTTTATCTCAATTTCTGTAGCCACCCTGTATAAGCTTCAGTGGAATTGTTGTCATTTGCTTCTGAATCAGTGCCTTCGTCCGCACTCAGCTGTGATTCTGAATCACCTTCCCTTTCCGAAACGTGCTCCTCTTCGTCTGTGTCACTCTCATCTAAAATGATATCCTCATCGTCATCACTGTCATCTAAAAGCATTTGTCTTATAATTTCCAGGTCATCCGGATTATTCAAGTTCTTTTTTCTACACCGCCATAACTAAAACAAAGAACAGAAATAAATTAAAGGTATCGCGAACAGTCGTGAGTGACAAATACAGAGTTCGCACGGTCATTAAAAGTTATTAAAAACTCATTAATTTTGATCAGTCATCAAAATAGGGCCCTTACAGTCATTAATTTTAACTTTACAGTCATACATTTTAAAAATTTTTGTACGAAAAGTTGTAAAAATCGCCAAAAGCGGAATAAGTTGCCAAATGTAGCAGGCTACTCTAAAAACCTGTCACGGGAAGCTTTTCACTTGCTGAGGAAAGAGCGAGCGAGAAGCTACAAGAAAACACATGTCACCCTTCCTCCGTAGGCGGGGCTACGTGAGGGGTGTCCGCTCCTTTCGCCAGTGCCTCTCCCCCCCCCCCTCCTCTCCTCTTCTTCCGTTTTCTATGCGTACCGTTCCAGCTACCAAACTGTCTTTGTTCGGACTTATATAAGGGTTATCAGAAAGAGTAGATCGTTTCTCGCCAAATATTTCTTAACAGAATTGCATTGCATCTGAATTCTCGGAAGTCATTAGGAATGTAGTGTGTATTGTAATATCCTCACTCGGAACAAGTCAGCACATGCTTTTCTACTTGCGGCTAGCCCGTGAGCAGTGGTGGATTATTGAAAGTTTGTCGGGTTGGGGGTTAGTTAGAAGATTGACATATACATCCATTTTATGGGAGTAAAATAGGATCTTTTACATTAATTTCTTTTTTCCATAGATATACAGTAGAACCTGACTAATGTGACCACCCTCAGGAACGACAAAACTGGTCACCTTACACAGGTGGTCACCTTACAAAGGTAGCACTCTAATAAATTTGTTTATGCTTAAAATTCAAATAACACTTGCACAAACACTTTGCAGTGTATTTATAACAAGATCTCAAAATCAATAAATATCCATGAACAGAAAAGAGGAATGTAGGGATTAAAAGTCACATTGCATACAAATTGTGCGAGACTTCCTTATACTTATGTTTCAATATGTATTTTAATACTTCTTGGTCACAATGAATAATAAAAAATAATAAATATGAATAAATATAAATTTCCATTTTCTAGCTTGACATATTACTTAAGTACAGTTTGAATGTTGGGTTGTTTTCATGTTTGCGCAAATATAGTTCATGATGCAATTTTCACTAGTGTACATCAAGAACACATTGTTTAGATAACACACTGTGCTGTAACAGCAAAGTTCTAAAAGTGCCGGTCGCCAAATAAATCGCCAGGTTGAAAAAAATGTAAAGAAATGCTAGGCTTTATACATATTTGACAAAATTTAAATGTGACTCGTCACAGGGGTGATCAGAATAGAGTTTGTAGCCTAGACAAAATTATTGTAATCCTGTAGGAAAGGAAGAAAATTAAATATATTCAGACTACAGACGTCAACAAAATGCATTACAAAGGCTAAAACCAAAGTAAATTAAGAAACAGTTAAATAGCATTATTGACAGATGGGAGATTTAAAATGGCAAGAGTATTACATTTAGAATAGGTAAAGGGAAATCAGAAGTACTCATAAATGTGTGATTAACTTCACCAAAAGTAATTGTAAATATGTGATTAACTGCATCCCACACACCTCTTACTGGAAACCATGCTGAATCAATTTTAGCATCAACAGAATTATAAAGGAATCTAGATTAAAACAAGTTTTCCTTTTTAATTTATTTTATCTAATATTTTTGTTTTATTTATTCATCTATTGAGAACAAATGTTACAGAAGAGAGAATCAGTGTTGAGATCAAATCTTGTGTTAAACAACTGAAAAGGGATATAGCATTCTATATTATCTGAATATATTTTATATTTAAGAGGTAGTTTATAGTGGAAAGTTGTCGCATTTGACAGGTTAAAAAACTTAAATTTGGCAGATTAGCTGGTCACTATACAGTTTTCGCAGGTGGTCATTTTACAGGATATTTTCCCCCATACATTTTTTATGAGTTACAATAAAATTTCATAAAAGTGTTCACTTTAGACAGGTGGTCTCTTTACCAAGGTGGTCACTTTAGCAGGTTCCACTGTAATAACAATAGTATAATTCTATGCTTTTTTCTTGGGCCCCTTTAATCCGCCCTTGCCCGTGAGGTACTCCTCCGAATAGTACACAGAGCGAAAGCATCGCGCATTCAGTTCTGCGCATCTTACTCCTCTCTCACGTGGAGGAGGAATGTGCAAGATTCTCTGCCCGCGTCATTTCTCTTATGTTTATTTTGTATTTACTTTCACTTTCGGGTGCGGAGGGAGGCTTTTCTTAATACGTTCATTTTTTAAACCAGTTTTTAACCATTAATTAGTAATTAAAAAATGCACATTTTTATTTGTGCCAGATATTAAACCAATAACATATGCCGGCTTCTAAATACAAAAAAAGTTATAAAAACAAGTACGCTGCTTGGAGAAAATGCTTAAATTTTTTTTAGAGGAAACTCATTAGAGCAGCGGTTCTCAACCTTTTTAACGTCGTGCCCCCCAACAAAGCTAAATTTTGGTTTCCCCCCACACACACACACACTTTTCAGCATACATTCAGTTTTTTAATCTTCAACAATGAACATTGAGTTGAATTTCCTACAAAATAATGTTATCAGTAAAGTTTGGATGAACATTTTAAGCGAAAATGGGTATATTATTATATGGGTATATATTTTTGAGTAAAAGTGAGAATAAATAAGATTTTTTTAAAAACATGCATCACTACTTGTCCTTTGGTTTTTCTCGCCCCCCCCCCCTGCAAACGCACTTCTCCCCCCTTAGGGGTCGCACCCCACAGGTTGAGAAATGGTGCATTAGAGCATTGTGGTATGAAACACATACCACTTATTCAAACTTTTTTTCTAAGCTATTACATGCTAGTATAATTTTACTACCAATTGCTATTCACCCACTTTACAAATGTATTCGTAATTAGTAAAATAAAAATAAGAGTGTTTTCATTTTCAATGGCTTAGTTGCTTTGTAAATGTAAATAATTTTATGTTGCGGGTAAAACAACGTTTTGTGCATCGAAGAGCTAGTAAGATCTTAATCGATTTAAAATACTAAGCTTTGAACTTTTTGCACATTTAAGTTTAGAGAATTTTTAACTGCTATAATATTTGAATTATTATTTCTCTGTTAATAAGTCTAAATCTTTTAGTCAGTTCTGTACAATTGCAATCAAATACTACTCATTCAAATCTTCAATTATATAAATCTCTTCAAGTTAACCTCATGTGTACATGAATAATGTTACATTTTAAATATTGATTTATAAATTAAAAACTATCATTTGTGTTCCATTAAAAGTATTCTTTGTATAAAAATTTATACATATTTAAAATGTTGTTTTGAATTCTAGAGTTGCATTTCAAAATTTTGATTCCAAGACTATGCGTCTGGATAGTTTTCTTTATCAATATTTGTCAGAACAATATAAAAATGCGTGGAAGATCATACAAATCGTAATGTTGCTTTCCCATTGACAAGCCTCGGTAGAGAGAGGATTCTCCATCAATAAATGTAAGGAGGTAGAAAATTTAAATGAAATTTCATATGTATCAAAAAGGCTTGTGTACGATTTTGTTAAAAAAATTTAATAACATTCATTCAATATCTATCAATGATGAAATGAGGAAGGAAACGTTATCCTCTAGGATGAAATACCCACAATACTTAGATGATCAGAAAAAAGAAGCACAATCTTCTGCTGTAGTAAATAAAACTAATTCATGATGATTTAGAATTTGTAAAAAAAAAAGTTTCTTAGAGCAGGACATAGCTGACTTGGACAGATCTGCTGACGAACTTGCCAAAAAGGTGAGAAGTCCAGTGACATAGCTTTCTTTGTAAAATCAAATAAATACAGAAAGCTTGCTAAAGAGAAAAGCAGCTAGCTTGTCTCTTTGCAAAAGCAAATTGACGAGAAAAAAACACAAATGCTAAATCTATAATAGAAAAGCTTGTATATATAAATGTTATTTCCTTATCATTTGTGTTCATGTCATTTATTTATTTTCTCTTCTTTTTTTATATTCTAACATTAAAAATTATAGCATATTTTTATGAAATAAACTCGTGATTTTGCAACTTACGTTGAGAAGTAAGTAGTTATTCAGAATTCATAGGGTCATTAAAAAGTCATTAATTTCTATTTCCTACAAACTGTATGAACCCTGAAATACAGTGTCTCTATTCTAACAGTAAAAGAAATTAAATGCAAAAGTTGCATTCTATTATGAAGTTTAAGAGTAAAACAATAAACAATTTTTTATAATGATATAAAAGAACAAATGTAACAAAAACTTACTTGAATGGTCATCCGTTTCTGAAAAATACAAATAACTGTTCCGGAGAGCTCTATTGACGCCAGGAAGTTCAGACGAAGACTAAAAGTAGGTCATAGGGGGGTGAGGGAATAGCCCAAGATGCGCGATTGCAGTGCACTCTGGATTAAAGATAAAAATAAAAATGCATCTTGAGTGTATCTCGCATATGCACGACTGCTGGAAGGTTAAGTAAACTATCGATATAATGAACGAATTTCGCCAGTCCCCAGAGATACATTATAAATGATGACTGTGTAGTAAAAATTAACAAACTTTCATAGTTGCTGTTTTGTAGTTTTGTAATAGTTTTTCTTTATTATTATTATTATTGCTATAACGTAGGCATTTACATGTTTAGATTCCAAATTATGTAGTTTAGGCATCTAGCATTTATTTATATTTGTCAAAACTGATTTTTTCCCCCCCCCATCAAAAATTTATTAAAATGACTGTTACATGTTTCCAGGACTAATTCAATTTTATTTAGCCTCCTGTGAATTGATCATTGAAAATTAACCTGGGATGACTGCCTGAAATTTTTACTTTTAACCCTTTAACGGGTAGGGGAAGCACCATGAAACCGTATAATTTCAGTACTTTCACTGCTGGTCACAAAAAAATATAAGCATTAGTAAATTTCCCATCTCAGTTTCAGAAATACCATTTATAGTTTCCACAGAGCAACTAAAGGATGGCAAAGCTACAGATGAAACTTTAAATGTTTTACCGCAATCTTTAGAAAAAACTGTATATTTATCAAAGTTAAGTTGAAATTATAACTATTTCTCCTATCATCTGGAAAAACTGAGTAAATTCTATAAAAATGCTTGCCCTTCAAGGGGCTAAGTTCATCTGACAATGTTTACCTATGTGGTCCCCCCCCCCCTTGTGTATCTGTGTTAAAATTTTTCGCTTCTTTGCTGAAAAAGAAGTGCCATTTAATTAGATGCCAATTCATTTCATGATGGCTTTTAAAATTTATTCAGCTGGTATTTATTGTACTTTTAAAATCATTGTAAGATTCTATAGCTCTAAAATTTTTGTATTGATAGCACTTGCTAATGTAACAGTCAGTGATTTTCCTGTTAAATACTCAAAATAATTAAATTTAAATATTTGTAACTTTGAGACTACATTCACAAAATTTTAATTTTCTCTTTTTTTTTTCTGTGGTTTCTCCAATTCTTCTCATTTTATCTTTTTTTCTCTTTCAGTATAAATATGATATTAATGTTATCTGTGGTACTGTAAAGGAATTTTTAAGATCTTTAAGTGAGCCTTTAATTACTCGCAATGCTTGGCAAGAATTTGCAAATGCAGCAGGTATGTTTGTTTAATTTAAAATCTTGTTAAAATATATTTTTCTTGTTGTTACACTTGGAAATTATTGGAACTCTTTCAATTCTTATTTTACTGAGGATTCCTGAGGTATCAGTAATTATTCCTGGAAGTATTCTGTATTTGAGTTTTTCACACATAATATCACAAAAGTATAAAAAAATCTCATTGTTACTAAAACAGTTATTTGTATAATTTTTATTAAATATTGAATAACATACCTGAAAACTACATTGCTTTAACCGATTTATGCCTAATGTCCCTCTTCTGAGACGTCATTTTCGCTATCAGTCAAAAACGTTATTAATTGTTCCTATCCTTTATCCACAAGTATTGGACCTCAACTCCACAAAATATTTTAACATGGCCAAGTACGATGTTAACATTTCAATTTTTGTATACAATGATTTAAAAAGAAATCACCCTTTGTTCAAGAAGTTGACATGAGAAATTTATCATTATTGCTGGTATTAGCAAGAATAAGAAAGTCGCAAAAATATCTGTGCACAAATGAGTTAATGGATATAACAAAACACTTTTTGATGTAAAAAAGTATGAAAGTAGAATCTTAATATGTAAAGGACTGTATGCCTGCTCCTTGGGGCGGGGGTGAATCCTTTAAATCACATTATCAAGAATGGTAAGAATCCAGTGTCCAGAAGTGTTCTTAGTGAGTCATAAAGATGAATATCTATTTATACGAGGTGCTTTGAAGTTATAACACCTCCTACCATTTCCCAGGACCGATGGAAATATGCAGTTTATTTTATAATTAATATACTACACTCATAGTGAGTCTGTGACAGGAAGTGGCACCACTGTACAGCATGCAGAAAAGTAGCAGCAGTTACAAGGACTGTATTTGATACTTACAATGGTGATGTCATTACAAGAACAGTGTGTGATCATTCATTTTATCCATTTATGTGGTGTGAAATTCCCATATATATTTAGAGTACAAGATGAACCTTTACTTTAAAAGATTAATAAAAAAATAAAGAACCCTAGTATAAGCCAAATATAAAAATGCAATTACTCTTTTTAGCTCTCGCCTTTCTCTGCCACTGATTGCTTTTAAAATGAATCCCAACATAATAAGTGTCAAATTAATAAAAAACATCAAAAATTATTGCACAACATTCAATACTTTAAGTAATTCTCTGATGGCTATCTCATTACGTAATCAGCTTCAGCTGCAGCTTGAAGAAAAATATTTATTTTGACCGGAGCGCAGAGCCTCTCCTGTTTTCATGGTAGCTTTGCCTTTGAAAAATAAACAATTTTAATAAACGTACTTGCTTTGCTGGAAGTTCTAATAAATTATGCTGTATCAGCAATGTTATGGACGGCAGTGAGGATGATGCAATTTTTTGACAACGGGCATATTTTGGAGGCCGAGAAATATGACAAGGCGTGCTTATGACAGAGGCAGAATTCAACAAGCTGTTTCGAAACTGAGAACAATTGGGACTTTGGTGGGTTTTAAGTGACTATTTCCAGTGCCAAAAAAGGATGTCCATTTTTATGGGGGGAAAATTAATAAAAATGGGGATTTGCAAGGTTTTTTTTTTTTTACCCGTGTACAAGCCCCGACTTTCTAATCAAAATTTTGACCAAAATGTCTCAGTCTATACTGTAACTGAAATTCATCACCAGTTGAGTGAGACATGTGGTGGTGTCATGGATGTATCTAATATGCGTTCGCGGGTGTGACAGTTCAAATAAGGCAACGTCATATGACAACAAACCAAGACAATCTCGATCTTGCACCAATTGGTCTGACGACATGATCAAGCGAATGAGGAAAGTTGTTTTGGAGAATTTCCAAAAGAGAGTGGATAAATCTCATTCGAACTTGTAATTCCCATGGGATGTGTGCACATAATTCTGAATAAAGATTGGTAAATGAGAAGTGTCCTCCATGTGGAGGGTGCTACAAATGCTGATGGCCAACCATAATGATACTGATATGAAATAAATTTAAAAAGAAAAAAAACTCAAATTTTACTAGCTCATTTTTTTTTTCTTAAAATCAAAACAAAAGTATTTTAACAGAGTTGGTAGTGGAAGATCTCAGCTTCTAAATATGTAACTGTTTTAAACTTGAAAAACAAGACTTTAAAAATACCTTCAGATTGTTTATTTAACAAAAAACAGGATGATTGCTGATGAAAATATACATACAATGCTGGAGAGGACAAATACTTCAGGAAAAAATATCTTTCACTTATGAATAATCATACATCTGGTACTTTGAAATTCCAACAATATGCATCTCAAATTCCAGCCTGGCAACTTCTCTTGGGAAAATAAGCACAACATCAAAAAATTTTTTGACTGAACAGCTGTATGCTTCTAGAACGAACAATGCAGAGCATGATGTCGGACAAGACTGCTAACACACAGCAAAAACAGCAGACTGGAAAGACCTTGCCCTTTTTATGCTTGCCAGTAAATGCAATACAGAAATGTATATCTGCATAGGGAAAAAAAGTTTTTTATTTTATGCAAAACGAAACAATGTGTCATCTAACGGTAGTAAGGAAGTACATCATATGTGTACACTGCTGTTTTTAAACATTAATGAACTTACGTTTTAACTTGCAAATCTTTTAAAGTAAGCTTGATAGAAGCACACGGACTCGGCAACATTTCGGGTAAATGCGTGTGCTGAAAAAATGATGGTGGCCATGTTCTGGGAAAGCACTGGTATAAACCTTACTTATTGCACTCCAAAAGGCACTATAATGGCAAGTACATTCTACCAAGATGTTTTGAAAAACAAGCTCCTCCTAGCATTGCACCAAAAGTGCCCAGAAAAAACTGCATGTGTGCTGTTTCACAAGACAGTGTAGCGAGCTCTTGAGCCAAAGTGATACTGAAATTTCTTCATGAAAATAATGCTGAAGTCAATTCTCATGCTCCCTACTCACTTCACCTACCTCCTAGTGACTTTATCTGTTTCCAACGATGACAATTTTCATGGTCTTGAATTCACTAGCCTTGCCATTATTGCATCAGTGATTATTCAGTGGTGAAAACAGACTCCTAAAGCATTTGCAGTAGCCATGGAATATTGACATTGACTTAGTAAAAATTGTGTACAACTGCAGGGATATTATGTCAAGAAGTGACAAAAGTTAGTTTTCATGTGATTAGTTCATGAGAAAAAAGTTTTAGGTGTTATAACTTGAATGTACCTCATATTAATGAATACATTTAATTTTCATCTTAAGGAAAACTGAGGAAATGACGAATCTTTTTGGCTGCATTTCATTCACAATACTCTCTAATACTGTAGGCCCTCCATAATTGCGTGGCCCCCCCTCTCACTTTTTGTTCCATTCCACATATATACACTGGTATAAGAAATTAAGAGAATTTGCAGACTTTGTCGATTATCTCTAGAACTACTGGACCAATTTTAATTAAATTTGATATGTACATACGTTGATACAATACAAAACAAATAGCCATTCAATAATTGTAATTTACATGCATGATGGTGCATAACACATGTTGGAGTCAGAAGGTATGAAACAGCAGTTGCAGAATAAACAAAAAAAATGGGTTAATGGGGGGTATGGTCCCCTCTTACAGATATACAGATCTCATAGCGTGATTTCATACTTGAAATAAAGCAGTTTAATTTCCTGTGGCAATTGATCCTACTCGTTCAGCAATACTATTTTCATTCCCTGGGTGGTTCTTGGGGACTGGGGGGGGGGGGGAGTTGCAAGCTACAATTGCCCTCCCCAGAGCATCCCAGACATGCTCTATAAAGTCTAGAGATCTGGATGGCCAATCCATCCAGCGAATATCCTAACTCTCTAGAAATTCGTCAACCAGAAGAGCTGCATGTGACCTCGTGTTATTGTCCATTAAAATGATCTCAGGGCCAACTGCACCCCTGAAAAGATGAACATAGGGCTCCAAGACCTCATCTCTGTACCTCAGACCAGCCGCATGGCCTCTTTCAAATACATGGAGAGTTGTGCAGCCATCAGACATGTCTGCCCAGACCATTAAACCTCCTCTGCCATAATGGTCAATTTCGCAGACATTGGAGGGTAGGTAGCGGGTCCCTGACTCTCGCCATATGAATGTATGGCAAAAATCGGTGTTTAGGCTGACCTGGGACTCATCAGCAAAGAGAACGGTCGCCCATTGATCCATACTCCAATCTATGCTCTCTGCGTCATGCTCCTGTTCGTAGAAGTGAGTGGGGTGCAAACAGCAGGTCTTCTTGCAAACAACCCTCTCTCATAAAGTTTTTTGGAAACAGTCACCCTTCATACACAGCTCCTGTGGCTGCATACAAGTCACAAAAGAGCTGAGAAGCTGTAGCACTCCTATTATGCCTCGCTGCAATGGTGGACAAATGGCAATCTTCTCTGGCTGTCGTGGTTCTTGGACCACCTCACCCAGGCTTTCTCTCAATGGATCCGGTATCCTGTTACTGTTTCCTTAAGTTACACACATGACACTGGGCATTAAATTGAACTCTACAAATCTGGACTTGAGATTGGCCTGCTTCGAACCTCGCCACCTCATTTCATCATCTAAATGTTGGTGGTTCCTCATTTTTACTGTCACAATTTGAAATCAACAGATTGCTGCAAAATAACACCTCAGAAATTACGGTATGTCAGAAATCACGCTCAAGAAATTCGCCGAGGTGTGCTAGCAAAGAAATTTCTTAACTTATGCGCGCTTATAAAGCTTTTTTCTCTACTGGCTCTGCCTACACACTTGTACGCTTATGTATTTGATGTACAAGATTTGCATTTTTTTGTAGAAGCAGTGGTTTTACATTGCTCTTTTCATGAAATTCGGTAAAATATGCAAATTCTCCTAATTTATTTCACCAGTATAAATAACAAATATTGCAGTTTTTTGAGGCCCCAATTTTTTTACTATAGGCCTTATGGGCCTATTCAGTATTTAGGCATTGCACAATATCTGTCTTGTTAGCAAAATTGCCTTTTATTTATCAGTTAGCTTAAATTTTGGTGTCAGGCTGAGACTTTAATATCTTTTAGTTGTGAGCTTTAACAAATGAGCTGGAACTCATCTAGATCCCATCATTGCTTCCTATGCATTAGGGTGTATCACGAAAAATTTTTTTTTGGAAAATCAAACTTTCAAGTAGATAAAAAGTTGTCACTATCATCACATATCAACCAAAAATTTTTTTTGAAATCGAAAAATATTTAGGTCTCCCGGAATTAACTTGAAATTCAACTTTTTTGACCTAAAATGTGTATTTTTAAATATATATATATATATATATATATATATATATATATATATATACATGAATATAAAGTATATTTATATTTTTTAAGTACAAACACTTGAAGTTTAGAAGGACAACAGACTTCGAAAAATTCATTTGTACCATTAACTATATTAGTCTGCCGGAATCTAATTTTAAAAACCTTGCTATTTTATCAAATATTCAAAAAATTCCAGACGATATTTTACAATGGTAAACTTCTAGCAACAGTGCAAATAAAATGTATATTAATTTTTCATTAGTTTATTAGTTTCTCAGTTTCTTTTTTATTCTGGGGGGGGGGAGGGGGGGTGACATTAGAAATAATTACACATTTGAAAAAAAATTTTGGAGGAACAAAAATATATATCAGAAAGTGTGATCTTTAGATGAAAAAGGTTACAAAAGATATAAACAAACACATAAAGGTTACAAATAAAGAACATTGAATATGTAAGTTTATTCAAAATAAATCTTGATTTCACTGTCTATTTATTTTGATAATTGTAGGCATCGCATCACAAATGCAAGTAGCTTTTCCAACCTGCAACCTGATCCATTAGAAACTCCAGTGTTTGTGGGCGTACCATCACACCCAAGAACTTTGATAGTTACATTCCATGCGTTTCATTATTCATGATACAATGTCT
Source organism: Cheiracanthium punctorium (assembly GCA_038373885.1). Lineage (NCBI taxonomy): Eukaryota > Metazoa > Arthropoda > Arachnida > Araneae > Cheiracanthiidae > Cheiracanthium > Cheiracanthium punctorium. The sequence goes on along the minus strand of JAWZYV010013855.1, from coordinate 44,508 downwards.
TTCTCAGAAACACTGTCTGCAGTTACATGACCAAGATATATTGAACCTGGTTCTTCAACCAAAGATGCGTGTTCTTCTTGTATAGTTTTCCGGCCTGATTTACCACGTGCATTTTCTTTGACTATAGTTTCATCTTTCCGACCATCAAAATAGAGAGAAATTATTTCTGTCGTGCCAGTTGCAATACTTTCACGGTACTTTACTCTCTCACGAAAAACTTTCGATTTATCAATTACCACCATCTGATTTTCTGGTGTCACAACTTTTAAATCCTGTAAAAGAGCACTTGCTAGTTGTGATCCCGCTCTATTGGAAATTGCTCTGCGATCACATGCTCTGGAAAATGATGGCAGATCTACACGCTTAAATCTATTGAGTAAAATAATAATCAAACGGAGTATATTTTTACTCAATTTTTCACTTTCAAACAGCCATTCTCCCGATTGAGTAAAATTTGCTCAATTCATCGACAAAAATCAATGGAGCGAAAAATTCTCAATTTTTGAGCATTATACAACAGCTCCATTTATGCTAAATAATAATCAAAAATGAGGAGTGTCTGTCCGTTTTTGGTTAATATAACTGTACTCAATTATGATTATTATTTAAGCTATAGAATGAGCGTTTTTGCAAAATCGGCCCTTTTTTAATTAACATCTATACTCAATTAAGATTATTATTTTAAGCTAGAAAAAGGGTGTTTTATTAAAATTTGCTGTTTTTGATTAATATATTGATTGATTCGTTTTCTTCATTTTTTATTATCAGAGCTGTAATCTATGATTATAAGCCCGAGAAAATAAATTTTAAATCAAGGCAAATACATTACATATATCTTAATACACTATAAAAAAGAATTTTTTTTAATAAATAGAATATAATTTCACTATAGTCTCTCGTTATAAAACGAATTCACAGTACAGTCAGAATACAGAAATGCAATCATGGTTAAACCAGCTGTGAGATTTAATGAAAGCAGTAACCCAATTTATTGACATGAAAAAGGTAAAATACTGCTTACTCACTTTGGGTGGAGATATCATATCTTCATTTGTTTTACAACAGCTTTTTATAATCCAATCGTCCCAATTATAATCCAATCCCTCCATATCTAGGCTGAATTTATTTCACAACTCTGAATATGAAAAAGATGCATTTGGTATTCGGATATAACATAAAACTGTCACCAGCGAATAGCGAATACACACACACTTATGCCCGCGTTTTTACTATGAACCATTATCCGTTAAGAGCGTTAGTCACTTGATAGTAATAGGATATGGGTCGTGGGGGAGAAGTCAGAATTCTCCAATAGACAAGATTTTTGCGGAAAATGAGTTAAATAGAATATAGCGGATGGGGAGTGCTGGGGCGAATTGAGGCATTCACAAATTATTGTCTTGAATGAGTATTTTTTGGCGTAAAAGGCTTTAAATCGGCCGATAAGAAATTTAATCAATAAATGAGTGTTAGTTTTAATCAATAGATTTAAGCGTGTACTGGAAGGACTTGCTTTACTGAAACGCTAGAATTTTCCTTTTTATTTTCTGGTATTTTATTTTTTATAGCTAAAACACTTTCATGACTTGAATCCTGTTGAATGGAATCTCTGTCAGTGTCACTAACAATGCCTTCATGTCGTAAAGTAGGGATATTTATTGATTGGAGACTTCAGTTTAAATCGAATTGTATGGACTTTTCCTTTCTTTTAGCACGTTTCTCGGTATTTTTTACACTCTGTGTCAATTCCTCCTATATGCATAAGCCTCAGGTTTTGTTTGTCATTCAAGAACTTGTGTTCCAGTTGTGGAACCTTCCTTTGCGCGGGACACAAACATTTCTCTAAATCTCCACATTTGCATGAACAAATATCAAAAAGATTATTTACAATGTCAGATTTTGAACTTTTCAACAGACGCTTTAAAGCTCTTGGCAGTTTTTGCGTGACACACTGACTTTTTCAGATCTCTCGTGTAGTTTTAAAATCATAAAAACAATGTTGCTTACAGATGAAACAGGAATACAAGTCTTCTTCCATATTTCTTCTAGCTTACGAGCCACGCGCATTGCAACTACTTTTTCTTTGGTTGATGACATCCTCCAGACTTCAACTGATTTCTTACCCATTCAAAATAATGTAGTACATCAATTTTAGTAGGTAAAACATTGCTATCACTTATATCTAGAAGTTGGCCGACAATTGGATTGTCAGTAGTTTTCCTTGTTGATGAAGAATGAGTTTTTCTACTCATGATGGTAAAACAACAAAACCAAATTGAACTCTATCACAAATCAAAAACATAAATGCTCACTAAATGGATGCTTCGTACATTAAAAAAACGCTAAAAACAAACTGAAAAAGAAAGGAAGGGTGGACGAGGGAGAGAGAAATAATCATGTGATGGTCTTGTACTTACCTTTATCTCCAAAATCATGGGGGAACTACAGTTTTATCACCTTGAAATCTGAGCCCATATTCGCCTACAAAAATATTCTTGCTATTTCGGAAAGCTGCGCTGTACTGCAGTGTCTGTATTATAAATACAGTGATTGAAAATTTGAAAGATTCTTAATTGAAAGATTGACATTTCTTAAATATGGCTATTTGACAAAAAATTGGAGATTTTCATTACGATTCCGGGAGATCTAAATGTTCAATTTCAGTCGCAATGCATTTTTTACTGATAGATTCTATCTGAAATTGCCCATTTTTGCTGTTGAATATTTAATTTTGATTTATATATACTTTATAAAAAAAATGTTTAAAAATATCGTTTTGACTAAAAAACTGATAACTTCAGGGTCATTCCAGGAGACCTAAATATTTTTAGATTTCAAAAAAAATTTTTTTGGTAGGTGTGTGATGACAGTAACAACTTTTTATCAACTTGAAAGTTTGATTTTCCAAAAAAAAAATTTTCGTGATACACCCTACTATGCATGCTGGTAAGCGATTCATGCAGTATACACCTTTTTACTCTCAATAGATACCATATATCGTGAGTAGGGCATATGATAATGCACATGCCAGTAATGAATAAAAATGTCTTTGAAATTAATGCTTTTTTATATTGGAGTACAGACAGAAACTAAATTCATAGACACTTCATACAAAAGTGTTAGCGAAGTTATTGAAATTGTTCTATTAAAAAGAGCCATCTCTAATTTTGATGGTCATAAAAGATTTTTGCTGAAATATTTTGTACATTTTTATATCAGCTGGAACCTTGCAAAATAAAAATCTTGCTCTTTTGATCTTAGTAGATAAAAAATAATACAAAACTACTGTCCAATCTGCAGCTTTCAATAAAAGTTCCCCAATCATTATCAATTTTATTTTATACTTAGCAAATTCCATGTTGGCAATCAGTTTATTTTGTTTGTGAGTCATTATGAAATTTAAACCAATATGGAAGTTTTAATCACGGCCAGTTTGTCAAATCCGAGCTTTATATATAAAATGCAATTTTAGCAATGAAATTAATGGTATGAACATCTCTTTAAGAGCTTTGTCATGAAGTGATCCAATGTCAAATTTGTTACTAAAATAAGTTGGATAAGTTGGGACTTATTAAAATTCAGAAACCTTCTTTTAATCAATATCTGGCTAACAAATATCTGGGTAGTTACAGCTTCTTCCTGTAATGAAGTTTCATTCCAGAAATTCTGCAATACCACATTTAGAATGCAGCAATTTGTTTGTAATAGTGTTTAAATACTTTAGATTGTTATTCATTATTAAAATAACCTATTACACATTAAGGGAAAAATGAAATTTTAGAAAATGTTAATTTGTTGTTTTAAATGCAATTAGTTTTAATTTATTCTAAATAGAGAATACTTTTCTTTCATAGATCTATCAAATGACAGTCAAAGTTTAAAGACCATATATGATATTGTCCGTACCCTTCCTCCAGCTAATCGTGACACGCTGGCTTTCTTGATTTTACATTTACAAAGGTTTGTTCTTTTTCTGTGTTAATCTAAATAATAAAAGCTGTTGTATGTAACGATTCCGGTATCGACTCATCACTCCGGTGCATCTGTTGCCATGTTGAAATTTTGATAAAAACGACATTTTTATCTCTAACTAAAAGCTAAAACTTTTTATACAGTTCGAAAGATCTCTAAAAAATTAACCTTTAACTTGTAGCTTCTTTCAAATCTAAATATCTAGTGGGATACCCCGCCCACAACAGGAACATAGAAAACATTAGGAACATTTAGGAGTTTTTACAGCTGCTATACATATTCTCTCTAAACTCATTACTATTCTCTTCTGCATGCGGCCCACGTTTTCTTTTATGTTTTACAGGTTTTCCATAGATATTTTTAAAAAATTATAATTGCAAACTTTTAGGAGCGTTTTCATGGATTTAGAAATTTTAACGTAGTTATTATCAATTAACAGCTAGGAAAAGTTAGTTTATACTTTTTTTTTTCTTTTTTAAAAAGTTGCTATATTAAGAAATGGTGAAATGATTATTTTCTAGGTTTTAGATATCTGTGTGTTAAGTAGAAATTTGAAGTCCTTGAATTTTTTACATTCTCAGTGTGAGTTTTTATGTTTATGGCAAACCTTTGCAGTAGAAAACCACTCTTTTATTTTGTTACTTTTTTTTTTGGGGGGGGGGGGACAATTATCTTTTCCAAAACTAATAAAGATTTATGAAAGATTTGGAAGGATTTGAAATTTTTAAGAAATTTGATCTCAAACACATAAATATTAGAATAAAATGAGTTATTTTATATTGCTTTAACTCTCTTTGATTTATCCAGACTTCAAAAAAGTAATTTGACACATTTTTTGTAATCGTTTCATCTCTTGGATTAAGATTAATTTTACAACTAGCATAGAATATATACATGCGATAGTGCATCAGCAGTCAATTTGTGTACTTCACGATTTTTGCATGGGATTTTTAAAAAAAACTTTTACGATAGCGATCTTTTGATGCCGAATTTGCTCTGATTCATCACGATATGTGTATTGTCAATCATATTCATGAAAGAATTTGGAGTTTTAGCTCATCAATTTTGTATTGTTTTATTTTGTTAATGTTAAAAGTAAAGTTTACTTATTAAAAAATTCTGGTGCTTAGTGTAAAATTAGAATTTTATTATAACTGGTAGACTCAAAAACATGACGTACTGCAAAGTTTGACAACCTAGAACAGGTAAGTTTTCTAAAAACACTGGTAGAACTTTTCAAGGGATTCTAATGCATATTCAAGATGCATCTGGAGAAAATCACCTAAAACTCTAGACCGTTCAATCGATAGCCATGCGAGGAGAAAGAATCCCAAACTTCTACACTTCAGACATTTCCCAATGTTCAGCATTTTATAAATTCGGCCATTCGTCAGCATGTTTTTTAGTACAAAAGAAGTGTAGTTCCAGTAGAAAAGAAGGACTATAAATACTGTACACTCACTTCAATGTATTCACTGCTTTTTCTTTTTATATAATGCTTTCTATTGGGTTCAAATTTTCATCTATGGACTCATCATGGTGCCATTCATTTTAACAAGAACTGCACTCTCGTTACAGTAACTGCCCACAGATGTAGATTTAAATGACATTAAATCATGTAAAGTATCGGTATCGGCCGATACAATAACTTTAAAGTATCGGCTATTTCTAAAAATGAATCCATAGGTAAAGTATCGTTTATCAGTGAAGATGTGGTATCAGTCGATCCTTACAATGAAGACGTCAAGCATTATAAGAAGCAGCCAATCATAGAAAGCTTTGTATTTTTCTGTTTCACTGCATCAAATCCCAAAGATGCACTTGCTCTTTTGACACAGATGGATACGATTGCTTTGTCTGCTATCTCCTTGTACTCTCAGTTTCTTTTGCGCTGCGTAATCTCTGTTTTCGCATGGATCTGCTTGTTATTTCAATTCTGATGAATTTAAGTTTGCAATGTCATTTTAATACTAAAACCAGAAGCATTATTCTCGTTAATAGAATAGTGTCAGGCAGGTCCTAACGTGGTTTTAAAAAAAAGTAGAACATAATTATAAAAATTGCTGGGCATACCACCAGTAAATGACAAACAAGCACTTCAAAAATAAAACACTGGAATTCATGCGAGGCAAAAGCACATTTGTGGGATCCAACATGGGCCAGAACGTCTGCTGTTAAAATGGAAGAGCGAAAAATGTAAAGGAGAGGAGGGGAGGAAAGTTAAAGTAAACATTCAGGCTGGAAGCAAGCTGATTATGTAATATGACCATGTGAGCATGCATCGAATTGTTTTAAGCTTCGAATCCAGTGTGATGATATTTTAGTTTTCTTTTGATATTTATTACATTTGAATTCATTTTAAGAGTGATTTTTATCGGTGTTTCCTGAACATGCCAATTAATAACTTTTACTGAAGAAATACAATAAGGGAGAGTTTATTCAGTATTAAATGATACATCAGGGACATATTTAAAAAGGGGGCCAAGGCATTACCCTCTTAAAAGACTAAGGCCATAGGACAGGATTTTGATGTCATCGCCAGTAGTCCCTCTGAAGAAAAGAGCTTTCGTATTTCCTGTATTTCTTAGCTACTATATTTCAGTAAAAACTGTAAATAAGTCTTTTAACAATTTATATTATAGCTTTGAAAAGATCGTTTTACTGAATGTCCCAGAAGCTGAAAAATAATTTCTTTTTTATGAATGTTATTTGCAAATTATCTTTTTAACTGCTTTAAAAATGTGTTTATATTACACCAAATAAAAATTACTTTTCACCCTGATAGTGTAGAATTAAGTCTTACTTTGTTTTGAATTATTTTTATTGGATTTTCAGAAAGCAGAAATTACATTTTTACTTTAAAGATTGATTTCATACAGTTTGCATTGTTAAGAAGAAAATAATGAAATATGATATCAGACTGCAATTCATTTAATTAGGCATTTTCATTTTAAATATTCAACATATTATGGCTTGAAAAAAAAAAAATATATATATATATATAATCATTTAATAAAAATTACTTGAAAACATGTAGAACAGAAAAAATTTCACTGATAGTATTAAATTAAAAATCTTACTGTACTTGATTTCAAATAATTTTATTGAAGTTTCAGGTAGAATAAAACAAGAGAAAAAATATTTTTATTTTAAAAATTCATTTTCCTCGGTATGTTAAGAAAAATGAATGAAACATGATATCCCACTGCAATTCATTTAAGTATTTTCATTAGAAGTGCTCTAGCTAGATTTGCTAGTAGGTGTTTCTCTACAGCTTTTAGGAGTAGAAAAATATTCCGAACACCCAGGGAATAAGGATGAAATGGCATCTTCTTTTAATTTTGCTCGATATAATTTTGCAGAAATATTTCGACCAGTCTTTTGATCCTAAACGCTGGTGGTAGTGATTATCTCATCAGAATTAAAATGATTTTCAGAAACCTAAATAATGAAAATAATATTTTCAGTATAAAGCTAAAGTATTTTAAAAGTTCAAATTACTGAAACTTGCATAATAGCTATATGTTTATCGCTTTTTACAGTTTGTTGTAGTACAGCTTGTGAAAAGATTAAACAAACAGTCAAGACCCTGGCATAATTATTTTGTTTCAAATTAAAAGTAATTATTTTTTCTTTCAAAATGTAGTATTAATAATTATATAATATTGTCAGTGCAGTGAAAATACCGAAAGCTGGACATGACACAGAAATATTAATAAAGTTTCTGCACAAACTGTTCTACGCAGTGACTGTTCTGTTATAAAGAGGGACGTATAATGCCTTCAGGGGGCAATAAAAACTCTAAAGTAAAATAGGACATAGATAATTAAAAATTGACAGCAGTTTAAAAAAAAAAAAATTAAAACAATAACTGTACTGATGGCCATTACCGTGTAAATGGAAAGCAAAAAATAAAAATAACATGAAATGCAAACTTTTTTAAAGATTGTAGAGCATGCCCTAATATTATAGTGATACACACAAAAAATACTACTGAAAAACTTTAGAAAAAAATTAAATAACATCTACCAAATTTACACTTGAATATATATTATTAAAAATGACATCATTAATATTTCAATTAATAAATATGTCAAGACAATAATTTTGTAACAATAAAACAATAAATAGCTGAAGTAATTTTCCAGTTACAGTTAATCTCTCTCTCTCTCTCTCTCTCTCTATATATATATATATATATATATATATATATATATATAATTAAACGGTTTAATGCAATATTTATCTGAAAATTTATTAGTAAGTGTGCCACATGCACATATTAAAAACATATTATATATTCGGCTTCTCTCTTCTAAATGAGGAATTTCAATTAAGAAGTTACTAAAATCTTGTTAAAGTTTTCAGAAGAGCAGCCTATTAAATTTTATATTCAACAGATACATTGTAAAGACTTCACTGAAAACTTAGTAGCCCATTGATTGATATACCATAAAAATGAGAGAAAGCTTAGTTGAATATAACAAAATAAAACAATTTTCTGATAATACTAATTGACATAGAAAAAATATAAGATCTAACTTGATAGTTTTTACATGCTGTTATTATTTATTATTTTACAAATTGCCGGGGGTGGGGGAGTATAGTGATGAAATTGATGTTTTCATTAAAAAAAAAAACATGCAGATATATTTACGTTAGGAACTGACCATAAATCATATAAAAATAAAATTTACTCACCCTTGCAGTTTTAGAGGGCTTGACATTTTTTCCTTGGTATCTTTTTAATCCATTGCTCTCGTAATTTCTCATCAGCTGGAAATTGAAATACCTGCACTTTCGGGCCTTTATCATAATTACTGCTACAAGCGTTACGCAACACCTGCATTTTACTATAGTAATAGTAATGATTAAAGTAATTAAGAAGAGAAGAAAAATAAAATATTGAAGCAATCGTTCACCACGTGGCTGAAAATCGAGGAGAGAAAATACAATCATTCCTTTTCGCAGGCAAAATAACAAGTGACTAAACACTTCTCTCCCTAGGAGGGAAAACTAGAAGAGTGGGTTTTAGGACTAGATATCGTGATGTCAAAACCTGCTTGAAGACCTGTCCTATGGCCTCGAGTCTCTTCTAAGAGGGTAATGGCCAAGGCCTTTTCTGAAAATGTAAAGCAATTATAAAACAGCAATTTTAAAGCATTTATATTAATTCTAGTAACTAGATTTAAAATACTGGATTGCTCCCCTCCCCCCCCCCTCCAAAAATGAAACCTATATGTGCTACTGATATACCTAGATGGGGGTGCTTTTGCAGAACTTTTTATAGTTGATATTACAGAGTTTCTGTAATTCGGAATCAGTAAAGTCCCAGCAGTTCTGGATTTGAGAATTTCTGCTATCTTCAGATTTTTGTTTTGATGCAGACTTCAGTTTGTTTTCCATTAGACAAGTGACTTTTGTTTTGCTAATGGGACAGTGCCTCAGGCAGATGCTAAGGAGTTGTCAAAATTGGTTATGCATCCATGGGAGTGGTTACCTTAAAGGTTTGTCCCAGGTGGCAAACTCTAGTTGCGGCACTGATTACCGTACTTACCCGCGTATAAGTAGAGAAATTTTGGACAAAAAAAAGGCTTTAAAGTGGGGGGATCGACTTATACGAGGGTCCTTTATATATTTTTATCAGAAGTCAAAAATGTCTCTTTGAAAGACAATTGTTCTGTTCCCACATTCCATAACACAGTGACATCGATTTCCATACTAGAAAGAATGTAGCGATACAGAGATTAAAAACGTTTATTATGATGAGCCGATGATGACGAAGGAATTTTGTGAATTGTTTGGCAAGTCCATTACTGAATCGGATCTTAAATCAGTTTAACTTTATATATTACTACTTTACAGTTGTGTCATTTATTACTATTAATTATCAGTTTAATTTTGTATACTACTTTGTATATTGTTATTATTATTGCATATTTAGTGCTTTCTTTTTATCCAGATGATTTTGAATAAATGTATTATAAAAGAAAATTTAATTTCTTGACCGAGAAATTGGAGGGTCGACTTAGACGGGATTTTAAAAAATTCAAATTTCTTGATCGGGAAAGTGGGGGTTCGACTTGTACATGCGGGATCGATGTATACACGGGTAAATACAGTACATGTACTAAGATACTTGCCTGTCCTTGTTACATAGCTAATGGTCATAAGACGGGTGCATGCCCAGATACACCCACCGGGAATTTTCCCGATGGGCCGATCACTTTAATATATATTGTATTTATATATTATACACTTATGCATCATGTGTACATATGTTAAAAGAAAATGTAAGTGGGCTGCCGTAGACATGAATTTGCCAGGCCAGTAGGATGGGTTATATCCATCCTTGGATGGGTGATATAGGGAACAAAGAGAACAACTTCAGTCATCTTCAACAAACATGGCTAGTCGTGAAATCTTACTAATGAAGAAATTATTCAACTTTTGCATGAATTGGAATGAGAATGAATCGGAAGAAACATTTGAAAAGTATGAAAAATTCCTTCCAGAAAAACTTGAAACATCAGGTTTTGATTATACCCATCAAATTAACACCATTTTGTCTTTTTAATAAGAAAAAAGTTCGTCTTTCTAGTGGTAAGGCTTTTGAAACCTTCAAATTCTTTTACTTCTTCCTAAATTACTCTTATTTTCTTCTTGAATATTTGAGCTCTTCACAGTACAGTAATATCCCAAACTTATGCAATTGGTGGGACAGAGCAATAAGTGCATAAGTCAGGATATAATTTCGCATGTAAATATACATACAAATTATTTTTAATCTAAGCCGGAGACAAAATAATAGTTTAGCAAAGAAATTTTTAATAACTTATATAATACATATGTAAAATAAAATTGTTATTAAAATCATAAAGCAATATTATTTTGGAAGTAAACAAAAGACAAATCAACAAATTTAAAATCATGCAAGTTGAGGTATTACTGTACTATCAGCTAACCAGACAAAATTCTTATTCACATAAACATAAATTTTATATGCATGATAAATGTGTTTTTTTTTCGTTGTTGTTGTTGTTTATCTACAAATTGAATAATCTGCTCATGGATAAACAAGAGAGTGCTATATTTTTTACAAGTTATTTAAATCCTTAGAAAAATAAAATCCCTTCATTTTATTTTATAAAAAAGGGTTACAGTAAAGATAGCCCAGATAAGTGTTGACTAATAGGGTTTTCTATTTGTATGCTAGTAATTCTTAAAAAGTTTTTAAGCCATTGATATTTTTTGACTGTATTTTACAAAAAGTGGTAATTTTAAATTGCAAAAAAACTCGTATTACATAATTGACCCTTTACTTTCGGTGTATAAAATAGTGCTGTCAAAGAGTGTATGCATGCTAGATATCAAAATAAAGTTTTTCTTCTTCAATTCATTTTGTACATTTTATCACTCTTATTGTTCGATGAATATAGAATTGCTGAATCTCCTGAATGTAAAATGCCCATTTCAAACCTTGCAAAAATATTTGGTCCAACTGTAATTGGCTACTCAGTCTCTGCTCCTGTTGGCATGAATGTTGTTAAAGAAGTAAAAGATCAGTGTAAAGTAAGCATTCATTTTCTTTTTTCTGTCTGTTAAAAATTTTAGAAATCTGTTAATAAATTGAAAGATCTGCGATTGACAGATTAGGTAATGTTTTTCTAGGTAGGCGAAGAAGTTCATTGTCATTTGAGATTATCACTGCACAAGTTTTTTTTTCAATGGGGAGGGCAGAGAATAGTAAAAGAATAGATGCATGTGATTTTCTGAAAGTTACAAACTCTTTGAATTTTTAGAATATAAGAGGGAAATGTTTGCAGATGTTCAAAGACAGTGCTACAGGAACTTGCTTACTTTGTAGGATTATATTTGAACTTTAACTATCATGCTATATTCTCCCTATAAATGGTAAAGCAGAGTAAAATATTCACTGAAAAAGCGACATATTAATTGAATTAAGAATTGGTGTTCTTGTGGATGAATAGGCACACTGTTTCAAATTAAAAAATATTCTTCTGTCTCTAACCAGATTAAAGTTAATTTCATCTGGTGCAGAACTGAAGCAGAAAAAAAAAAAAAAACTAACAGAAATATATAAAAATTATACCAAATTTGTTAAAATTTCAATTTACTCCTAAAAGTTTAGTAACAGATTAGTAAAAATCAGGCATGAAGATCTTCAGTCTTTCGGCAGATTTCCGCCTTTTTTTTTTTTTTTTTTTTTTTGGCAGACTTCCACTTTCTGAAAATGTTTTAAAACCTTTCCACTTTTTCAAAAAAAATGCGATTGCCGAACCTAAAGCAAAAAATGTCCCAAATTGACGACGTACTTAGCGGAACAAACATAGCAGAGTAATTTTGATTGAGGAAAAGAGGGGGGGAGGTGCAAACAGGAAAGCAATACTAGGCAAAATTTGGATTAGTTTAGAAGCCTCTGCACAAAAATGAGTTTGCAAGATTGCTATCTTTCACCGCCAGCAAGAGGGCAGTAATGCACACCTGGGATGTATGTTTTCACTGCATCTCGCACCGAATTTAGCCAAGAATCAACTACAGTACAATGTATCCTGATTTCCTCGTTTCGTAAATTCAAAACTTATTTCAGAGGGGCAAATTCTTATTTTAGATTCATGAAGTTTTGAAAGGTATATGCTACATAATTATGTACTTGGCGAACTACTACACAACAACAATTATCTATCAGGACTTTTCCCCACTGTAAAACATTTACCGGTGAGCTATTGTTGCTCATGGCGTGTTTTTATTACTGTTATGTGCACTTGATGAATCTATATATTTTTCCCAGTTTTGCATTCATAAAATATCTAGAATTTTTGTTTAAATAAAGCAAACTGACAGTCTGCACGACTTGTATGAAAGTGCAGCTTTTAGTAATGGTATTTAAAATAATAAATCTTATATTCTTTTAGTCTTCAACATGCAAAGGAAGTAAAATAATTTATGGTAGTTAAAATATATTTATTTCTTAAATAAATGAATTATTATTAATAATAATAAAACAGAATAGTGTATTAGCTCCAATAAATAAATAAATCAATATTTATAGCTATTAGAATGCACACACATCTTTATTTTCATCTGTATAAAAGAATAATGCTTTTCTTTAATGTGAAGGTATTGTTCAGAAATCCGTAAGAGAAAGGAAAACCAAAATTTTCCAAGTTTCGGCTACTTTTTTTGCATTTTCTTTTTTAAACAGTTCAGATTTTACTTAAAAATATGTACCGTAACTTTGTAAAAAGTTAACTAATGGTAAGACCATGGACGGATTAAAGGGGTTGGGGGGGAGCGATTACTTCTCCGCTAGAGAAAAAAGAAATACATAAAAAGTGCAAGAAGAAATTTTATTTTACTTCCATAAAATATACAAATTTCAACTAGCTGCCCATAAAATTGCATTAATCCATCTCTGGGCAAGATCTATCATCCCCTTAAATAAATTAAAAGATTAATTTTACTAATCATTTATCAAAATGTATATATAAAAAAATGATTACTAATTATAATGGGTCAAGCCACATAATACTAAATTTCAAACAACATTCAATTGATACTCTCTCTGGGTTAAAAGTAATGAAATATAAAATTTAAAAATGCTGTTTATTAAGAATTCGCTCACGCAATTGAAAAAAAAAAAGAAAGAAAGAAAGAAATAGAGGCCAAAAACATAAGTGGGGTTTTTCTCCATTTTAATGTCTCAGCAGAATTCGCTCTCTTTCTCCACTAGCCAGCTCGCCAAGTGAAGACAAAACAATAACAAGCTTCTCAATGACTCGGCAGGGCATCGGCTGACAGTACCTTGGTTTGTAAAGGTCCACTTTCCCCGTATTATATAATTTAATTTTTTAAAAAGATCATTCACAATTTTATTCTTCTGTATATTGGACTGAAGTATTTCCAAAATGATTTCACGAAGTTTGTCCGCACCTGTAACTACGTCAATGTCTTAATGACATAATGGGAAAAAAATTCGAATGCTCCCTGCATGCCGACGTGCCGTCACTTGAAATGCATCTATGTGCTTTATTTTCTACGGAAATAAATTTTGCTAGCATCAACTTCACTGGAGCTTGTGCACTAACTACCGATCAAAAAGCAAGATCGATATACTAAATTTTTTGGCATAAGAAATTTATTCCAGGCAGATAGTCTGCCTCCTGGGGGGGGGGGGAATCCCTTTTTGACATGCATAGCGGACTATACGCACGAATTTATCCCATTATCGCCTAACTTCTTTCAGCACATTCTCAAATTTATGTTGATGCCAGAAGTGATAAATAAATTTCCGACATTTGTGTGGTATGAAGAATGTAAGTCGTTTTTTAAAAATGTGAATAAGACAGGGAAATATTCTCATTTAAACTTGTCATCTCTGAGTATTTTGTGGAAATTGATTTATTATTCAAGAAAGTAAACTAGGAAAATAAACTAGTGCTTAAATATTTGAGTGACTTACAAATTTCACGACTGTCTAAAAATAGGTCACTGGGCATTTGGGTTACAGTAACTATCTCCGATCTCTGTGTTCCATATCTGCCAATTAAACTTCAATCTTTTTCATCCTTTTGGTAAATGGATGTTTTACATTTTGTTTTTAAAGTTGCAGTTTTTACATTCATGTCCATAAATTAAGGATAATTCAGAATCACACAGAAATTGATCTCTAAAATAAAAATTTCACCTGTGGAATGATCACACACATCTTGAAGAAGAATATGCAAATTACAGGAAACCACCAGATGGCGTGGATGGTACGTCACAATGATGAGAGTGTAAGAGAGGGGTATAAGGAATGGTGGCAAAGAGGGGTAAGGAATGGTGGCAAAGAGGGGTATAAGGAATGGTGGCAAAGAAGTAAAATTGTTCACAAGCGCTGTGAAAGCCTTTCAGTGCAAAAACCGCATAGTTATGGCACAAAGGAGGCATTTGGATGATGTTTTACGTGGCAGAATTATCGGGCGACTGGAATGTGGACGTACCCAGCTGGAAATATCCGAGGAACTTGGAATCGCCCAGAGTGTCATCTCCAGGCTTTGGCAACGATTCCAAGATGATGGTAATGTGAGTAGACGTTACAGCACAGGTCGCCCCCGAGTTACAATGCCGAATGAGGACCGCTATTTGGCAGTTACTGCCAAAAGAAACAGACGGAGTACAGCATCAGACCTGTCTCGTCAGCTCTCTTCAGCTACCGGTACGACAGTTTCAAGGCAGACCGTGTACAGACGCTTTGGGCACATTGGTCCATATGCTTGTAGGCCTGTCAGATGTGTTCCACTTACCGCAACTCACTGTCGCCTGCGATTAACCTGGAGTAGAGAGCATGCATTGTGGACACCGCAACAGTGGTCTTGTGTGATGTTTTCCGACGAGTCCAGGTCAGGGATGCTACAGTCAAAACCTCAGTTTGTCTCAGCATCGTCTCAGTGAAAATCCCTTTTTGTCTCAGTTTGTCTCAATCAAAATCCCTTTTTGTCTCAGTTTGTCGCAATCAAAATTCCTTTTTTTCTCGGTATGTCTCAACTAAAATTCGTTTTTTCAAGTTTGTCTCTCAACCAATTTTATTTGTTTGTTTGTTTGTTTATGTGTGTTAAGGCAAACCTGCACGTGGGGTATCTGCCTAGCATGGAGTGTGCCTTGGTAGGAGGACTTTCTAAGGGGTTCTAACGCGTATTCACGTTACATTTGGAGAAAACCTACCAAAACTCCAGATCCCAATTTTATTTATTTTATCTCAGTTTTTCGCTAAAATAATTTTTCCCCCATCAATTTGATAATTAAAAGAAAGTTCAAGAAAAAAGAACCAAACAGTACGACGATTCTTAGGCTTAAACCAGGGATGACAATATTTAGCATGCCAGAGAATTTGAAATGCAATAAAAATAAATTAGGGGACTCGAGGGGATTTTTAACAGGGATGTGATTGGCCAAGAAAAAAGTTAGCTGAAATTTTTTTGGTCTCCAGGGGGGGGGGGGGGGAGAGAACAAAAATTTTGAAAATTTTAAAAGGTATAATGTATATTAGCACAGTGATATCAAATAATCATGTTTTCATATTAAATGAAGTCAGCGGTCTCCCAATATGGAATTAATGATAAAAATTACATATTAGGTATATAAGTACAGCATAGGACCGATTATCCGATTCGAAATCCGGAATGGCCGCCAGTCCCTTTTTTTTTCCGATCATCATAATGAAATAGGAAAAAAAAAAGGTCTTAAAAATTTAAAGCAATCCGAAGTTGACCGGCAAAACGGAGGGGGGAGACGCACGTACATACAGACATGCCCTCCAACTGCTACGGATTATCCGTAGTTTATACGGATAAGTAGCATGAACTACGGAGCTACGGATGGTACGAAAAAACTACGGAATTGAGCAAATGTTTACTTTTTTTAGGGCATTATGCCTGCACGGAGGTGCGGTTTGCAACCCTAGCTGCTTTGTTGTGAGTCAACACTCCTGTGTGTCGGCGCCGATCGTGAAAGAAGGGAATTCAACATTCTCCCTCGGCGCCGGCAGCCATGAGCGAACTTGTGTCCGCGAAAGTGTGGTGTGCGTGGGAAGGGGGGGGGATGCCGTTAGCTGCTCCTTCGCTTGTTACGTCACATCTCCTCTCGCATTTCCCGTCACCCTATCTTGCTCCGTCCTGTGTTTGGATGTAAGCTTAGCACTTTTGTGGAAGGAAAGTGCAGCGCACGTTGTTTTCTTTGTTCACATGGATCGTTTTTTAAAACGTGATAGTACTACTGATAATTTAAAAAACCTCTAATAATGATGTTGCAGGGTGTCTACCGCTCTTGAAAGTCTGGTAAAAGCCGGGAATCGGAAAATGGGTTCGGAAAATTCACCAAATGAATCAATTTTTTTCATGTCTTTGTTTTTTCTACACTTTCTCTCTGATTGTCAGACTGGAAACCGAAGGCAACTGCAACGCATTTTTCGGACCGCGAAAGCATCAAGCGATGTGTTTGTATAAGGAGGAGAAAATGGGGGACTCATCAATCGTGACGTGAGGGTAAAAGACAAATTAGCTTACTTGGTAACTTATATATTAGTTCTGTATTTCCAAGAACAGTTAGTTAATTCTATCAGAAAGTGCAACTACTTCTGTTTCTCAATGGATGAAAGCTTAATCCTGTATACTTTAGTCAAAATTGATTTAAAGAAGTTGTACAAAATATGCAAATATAAAGACAAGCATTGTGCAATTTCCCTAAGTAAAATGCATTGTTCAGGAGTTTTTTTCCCGGGACCTCCCAAAAGTCAGAAAATTGACTTTCAGAAATTTGGTAATCACCCAGTGTTGAGAACCTCTAAAAAGCGGGGGAGGGGTTATGACTACTTCAACTCATATATATGTATAGGTGTTTGTGACAAGGGAGTGAAGAATATACATTTTGTATGGCAAAAAATTCCTCATGAGGGGGGGGGGTTATGACTCCCCTAACACCCCCCCCCCCGGCGATATCGTGTAAGTGCTACTGATGAGGTGAAGACCAATGTTGGAGGGTATGTACAGATATATTTTTATTTAGGTATTTTTTAAACAAAGTTTTTAATTTATGTGTTTGAATCTGTTGGAAGAATAATAAAAATAAAAAATAATACAAGAGAATGATTAAAAAAAAAAGAAAATCGAATGTAGTTCTGTGTTTCCTACCTTTTGCGTTTCTGCTTATGCGATAACATAATTGAATCATTGGAATGTCGAGCCGGAAAGTAGGTCATGACTCACTAGAATTAAATAATCCGTTATCAGCCTTTCTGCTCTTGGTTTTTTTTTTTTTTTTTTTTTTTTTTTTCGTGCTGCTGCCTTGGAATCTTTAAGATTTAAATAAATAGAGCCAGCTGGCCAGGGATTTTTTTTTCCCCTCCCCATCCTCTCTTATATACTAGCGCCGCAGCTGTAAAATATTTGTGTTTTTATTATGCATCTGTGGTAATTTGAGAGCATAGAATCCATCACGTGCAGTTAATCCATTCTGACAAAGGAATAATGCGTTCAGGTAGAGATTTGTCTAATTTCGAATGACGTATTTGGATGGATATTGGCTAGATGGGGGGGGGGAAGAGGCAGTAAGAGGAAAAGAATTTCTTTCCTCCCCACGTGGTAGGTACGAAATGAGCGTGGTTGCTGCAGTAGGTGTAACGTAGACCGGAAACTCAACTGTGAACCCACCCACCCCCCTTTACACCGGGAGCTTTTCTTTCTCCAATACCGGCCGGTGGTTTATTTTGAGGACCGGAATGTTCGGCACAACACTCAACACGTGGTCGCGCTCCCGTGAGTCAGATTCAAAATTACTCATGTTCGCTGTTTTGGCGCAGAATTGCGCAGCAACGGCCAAAATCGTACCGAATGTCGCAAAATGGCGCAGGCCGGCGGTTTTGTCTCAGTTCGTCGCAAATGTCGCAGGTGTAGCATCCCTGCCAGGTTTAGTTTGGAGTCTGATTCTCGCTGGACATTCATCTGGAGAGCACCAGGTACCCGTTACCACCAAGAGAACACCATTGAAAGACACCGTTACGGTGGTGCAGGATGGCTCGTTTGGGGTGGAATTATTCTTGATTCCAGAACTGACCTGCATGTTCAGAGTGTAACGATGACAGGCCACATCTATCGGGATGTCATTCTCGAACAACATGTACGTTTGTTTCGGGGCGCCATGGGTGCTGAATTTGTGTTTATGGATGACAACGCCCATCCTCACCGTGCAAACATTGTAGACGAATGCCTTCAATCGGAGGATATCACCCGTATGCATTGGCCAGCATACTCACCGGACTTGAATCCAATAGAGCATGTGTGGGATATGCTTGGCCGACGAATTGCAGCCCGTCAACCCCCTCCCACCTGTCTACCGGAACTTCGAAGTGTATTGCTTGATGAGTGGTGTAATATTCCCCAAGATCAGATTGATCATTTGATACTCAGCATGCCTAGGCGTTGTCAGGCCTGTATTGCATCGTCCGGGAGACATACTCCGTATTAACCATCCTACTAACCATGTTATACTGTTTTTTGTAAATAGGTTCTTTTTTTTAAATTTTGGTCGAGGGAGTAAAACTTGCAATTTTTATTAATTATGTCAAACATATAGCATCTTTTTTGCTCTTTACTTTTTGTTTAATAAATAGACTTTACAAATAAGTCAAATTTGTTTTGCTTCTTTCTCTTTCTTTGCCTGAACTTCATTATCCTTAATTTATGGACATGAGTGTAATATTCTATTGTTAAATTAAAATGGAAGGCATTTTAGTAACTCATCTCAACAGAAAAGTATTATTTTTCCCATATGTTTATTGATTTCTATATCATTTTCCCTTCAATTTTAAGATCAGGAGAATTGATATTTTGTTTTATTTTCATGTGCAGGTGTTTTCTTTTTACAGTTAATTTTAAAAAGCTTAATCTTGTGAGTTGGTATTTTGCAGCTATTAGGAAGGAGCATAACATATGTCCTTATCATAAGTTCCACTTCTGTGTGCTGATGTGCTCCAAGACTGCTAAGATTCTAAAATTTTACCTGAAAAAAATATTTTAGACATTTATTAAAGAATTATTCTTTTTCCAATAAAACAAGAAAACTGCACTTCTATTCTATCATTTAAATGCTTATTTTAGAAAATGCAAATGCCATATGTATAATTTTTCATTCAATTTCTGATCAAAATTTAAAAAAAAAAAGTCTTAATTTTTTTTTTTTTTTCAGAATCAGTTTTATTTTTATATCAGAAGAATAGTCTGAAATTTGGATGTGACACTTATGATTTGTTTTTATCTTGAATTTTACGATATTGCTTAAGATAATCATTTTAAATAATTATAGCCTGTTTTCTTTTATTAAATGTTATGTATCTAAAACTGATTTTTAAACATTTACAGTACATATTTTCTTAAGGATAACAGTCAATTTGTTTGTGGTTGAAATTTAAATGGTAGAAATTATTTAGTACACCATATAATTTAACAGTGGTTGAATTTAAACTCGCACAGTATTCCCCTGTTCCATATTTTTGCATTATCAACCTTGTTATATGTGCCTGCAAATACATGTACGTAAATTTTTCAATTTTTGCTGGAAAATAAGTCTACATATATTTCCTCTTTTTTGCTCTTCAGCTGTTTTCATGGCTGAAAAAGAAGTGCATTTTTCCTAAGGTTGCCTTTTGCTGCAGGTTACTAGGAAAACATTAAGTATTGTAATTTTCACTCTATCTAATTTATCTTCAATATATTCATGATACTGATAAAAGAAACTGTTTTGCACATGTCAAAACTTTGTTTCTTGAAATCAGAAAAATGTGCTATTTAAATATAAAATGTTTAATGTTTTTTTGAATTTTATGCATAAGTCCATACAGTTTAATTTGTTGTTAATTTTGAATTTTCTATACAAGCATCCAGCAGAATTTTTGACTGCATTAAAAATATCAAGATGTTTTGTAAACAGTAACATTTGAGGTATATCATATAATTCTTGAAAATCATTTCCATTGAATTTATTTTTGACGAACACTGTTAACTAAGACTAGAGATGAGGAAAAACTTTTTTTCAAAAAAAAAAAAAAAGTCATTCCTGTTCATTTCTGAAAAACAGCTTTTTAACCATCAACCCTGGTTACAGCTCTGCCTATAAGATTATTATATTGGTTTAGGTTTATCACTGCATAGCAACTATATATATTGCATATTTTAAAAAAAATTTGAGGATTTATAAAAATTACTTGAATTAAAATGTACAATGCTGACGGCATGCTTGAAGACATTTTCAGGTTAATAAATGTTTGGTTGTAAGGAAAAATAAATTTAAAAATTCATTATAATTAACGTCTAAATCCTAGAGCCTTAGTAAAATGGCTATTTCTTCATGGACTAAGTGAAGTTGTGAAATTGGACCTGAGGAATACACAAGAAAAGGAGTTGAGGATTCAATATCCTAGGGTTAACAGACGTCTGGTATTAGCCTGGACATTCCTGGTTTTTCAGTGCTGTCTGGGGTTATTGAAATTCGAGCTGCAGGCATCATCATCCTGTTTTTAAATCTGAGAATGACGTCACTAAGTAAGTCTCCTAGTAGAGAACAAATATTCTACTCGAACACTGCTGTACTACACTTTGTGACATCAAATTTAATTTTGAACTTTTGTGAGATTTTGAAGGAATTTCAAAAATCCTGCAAAACTTAACAAACAGTTTTTATAAATATTTCAGATTAACAATAAAATACTTTTATTAAAGAAATCATTAGAACCAATTAAATCAATGAAATTTCATGCTAATGATTTATCAGAATTACAAGTTTAATTTTCTCTTGAAATTCATTTAACGAGATTTCAGTGTGAAGTCCAGGGTTTATTCTGGATTGGATCCCCCAAAAATATAGTTTTGTCCTGGGTTGGACTTAAAAATATATGGTAAGCCTACAATACCCCTAAATAACTAAGTCTTCATGTTAACTTAATGATCATGCTTTAAATGTATGGATTATGTTTGACCTTTTCTCTCCATAAAAGAATTCTGCATACCAGTGGAAAACATTTTTAATCCTGAGATCCCATAAGAATTTTGTGGAAGTTTGTATCATTGCTCACAGCATTTTTATTGTATTATTTGTATGTTTGATTTATTTTGCTGGTATCAGCATATTTACTATTATGTCTAAGATTTTGAATTTTCTGTAACTAATTTGCTCTTTCATTAGCATCTCTACATTCTTTTCTTTTTGTCTTAATTTAATGATCAATATATTGATATCTAATTTACCAAGCTGCATGCAACAAATTTCAGAATTTAATTATTTTATGCATAGAACATGAATTTTAAACTAAGCCCCAAAAGAACAGATTATTACAAAAACTTAGTAACAATATATTTAAGTATTAGTACTTAAGAAGTCAACATTGTATACTATATAATTTTTGTGCTTCAGTTTTGATATTTTTCTTTTTATGATATATTTATTGAATTTAAGGCCCTATCAGAAATCAATTGTAATATGTTTAAACAATACCAGTGGTCTCCTCGGAAATTTTATTTAGCCAGACAGCATTATGAAGCTGCAATATGTAGTTCTATTGAATTAAAGCATTTGAAATGATATTCTGATTTTTCTGCTGGGCGGTCAGTAAAACTTGCTGGCTGAAGCACCTGGCTAGAAAGGCCTGGGAGAACCCTGAGTGGTTATCAAAATTATATACATACGGAAATCTTGTGCAAGAAAGTGGCCACCTTTTGTAAAATGTCCTGCCCTGTTTATTGCTCCCAAGGGTGGTCACTCACTTTGGACAGATTTCACTATACTATTATTTGAAATGAGTATAATTATTTTTTAAATGCAGTATGCAGTCCCAAAATATATTTTTTATTAAAATTGTGACCAAGTAAATAAAATCTTATTCAACATGTTTAACATTTCAGATAGGGATGGTTAATTAAGCTTAACATTTTACTGTGCTTTTAAAAAATTATTAATCTTAAAATACTATATTTCTGTGTTTATTTAGTGATTTTTTAAAATAGGTAATGGAACAGCTTTTATTAATACCAACTGATTTATGGCAAAACTTGCTGAATATTGAGCCTGAAGTTTTTGCTAGCAACTCCAAAAAAACTCCTGAAAATACCCCTGGTAATTTTTTTAATAATTTATTATTAAAAAATAAAGGTATTTAAAAGTTTAACATATCATTAACTTTATTTTGTGATTGAGTAAAAGTTAAAGTTTTTGTGATCCTCCTATCTAGTGCCTAAAGCAACGCGTCTTGGTCCTCTCCATCCTCCTGGACAAAAAGGTAAAGGTGTTAATTTCAACAGAACCCCCCTCACTGGAAGGTATGATTTACAGGCTATGAAATATTTTCTTGCTAAAATTAGGTTAGTTGAAAATGAACCTTTTATGGTAGTTTTTAAATTCTATGCATCACATTTTAATGCTCCAGGTTAAAATTACTTGATAAGTCTCATAGTCATATAAGGCTGTAACTTGCAGGTAATGTTCAGAGTTAGAACTGCAATTGAGTGTTATTATTTTAGGTTTTAAATGACCACTCATTCAAGGGAAAAAATTTGTATATGCATCTATGTATGTGTTTCTTGTTGTATGCTGAAACTAAGTATTAATAAATGATTTATTGAAAAGGCATTTGTTGTTTTCTCTCCTAGGAATCCAATGTACAATAGATCTGCGAAAACGAGGTTTGCTTCCCCATTGATGAAATAGTGAATCATGCTATACAATATCTTTTCCTTTGTTTTAATGTGGTTTATTACTTTTATTGTTGGAAGTTAATTCCTTCCCCTCCCCCAGATTCATTCTTTTATTTTACTTTTGTAATTCAGTGTTCTTGATCAATACATTACATATAGATGCTGCATTGAATTTGTATATTAAGAGATTATATAGTGTGAATAGAAAAATCAAAGGATTTTTATGTTTTTAACTTGCTCAACCTTAGTGAAAAGTTTTAAATTTTTAAATAGTTGAAATGATTTTGTTATATTTTATGCACAATTAAAGTCATACTTAAACTAAAATCCTGAATTTTAGATGTTTATTTACAGTTTTCTGTGTGCCAGATTTGTAATTATCACCTGTGCCAAAGATTTTTAAAATGCACTTTATTATTTAGTGTTTTATTTTTCTCAAAATTTGGAAGAAATGCTTCATTTGTAAAAATTCTTGTATATAGTTACATAAATGCTCATGACAGAATTGCTTGTTGATGAAACTTCTAAACTGGTTAATCAAAATTTTTTTTTTTCGCATTCTTTCCATATATCCTGTAATAAAGAGCTGGTAATGTAACTCTGTATGCATGCTTTACACTTAATCCCTTTACTAAATTATTTTTCATATTCTTAATTTAAACAGTTCTAAAACTGTGTATATGGAGATTTGTGTGAAGTTTTATTTATTAGTTTTCTGTATGTTTTATACTATATTTATATGAATATGAGCTTCTGCAGCTATATAAAATTAACAGAAAATGTTTTTGGTGTTTTATAAGTAAAAGAAAGATTATTTAGCATGCTGTTATGTAATTATCAGAGCACTTTATTTGATTAAATCCAGCCAATTTTAATCTAGTATCTAGGATACAATATTTATAACTTGTTTCAAAACTGTGATATAAATGTTGAAATACTTCAGTGACAAGAATATTGTATATGTAGTTTTTATATTTAAATAAATAGTTTTTGTTACCTTTGTATTCTTTTTCTGTGTTTATCCTCTTGCTCATCATAGAAAATAATGGAACAGCTTTTATTAATACCATCTGATTTATGGCAAAACTTGCTGAATATTGAGGCTGAAGTTAAATAAATTTATACTTATAGTGTGCCATTGGGAAAACCAAATATTCAGTCATCTCTCAAATATAAATTTGTATATAATGTTAGATGTAATGATGGGTGTTCCTTCAAATGGTTTCATATTCAGTAATACCCTCGCCAAGTCTTGATGTGTCCATGCGATGTCATTAGAGAGAAAAAAAAATGCAATTATATACAAATGCCTATGCTATTATCTGAAGTAAAAAGCATCACAGAACACTGCCAAAAGAGAATTCAAAAACTTGTCAGCCTTGAAAGATGTATTATAATACTAAGTGTTTCAAATTGTTTGATTAATGCAACATTTTGTGAGCTATCAACTGTAGAACTATATTTCCAGTTAAAAAAAAAAAAAAAAAAAAAAATTCTTATGACATGCAGTTTCTTTGACATACATTTTATAAGGGTTCATGCATTTAAAAAAAAAAAAGTCCACTAAATAAAATAAAGATCAGAGCTGTAAAGACATTTCCTAAGAAACTGCTTGTATGTAATTTTAATATTCACGGAGTTATCAATCGTGCTAAGGTATAATTCCTAAATTGCTAGAACATAAATTAAGTGCAAAGTAAAAGAAATATTTTTATGATTTAGGACTGTGCAGAAAAATAGGTGAAGATAAGTATCTGCTTATTGTAATTTGAAAGCTGATATTGTAGTTTGTTTAGATTTGTAAAATGTTTCAGCTATTGAACATGACTTTTGTTGTTACAATTGTTCCTTATTTTACTGACAAAGATGTGTAATACTAGTAAAACTTATAGGGTTAAAATAAAACTCAGTATTATCTGGTTAGTGCTTTGTAGGATTTCATTGAAAAGATACTTAAGTCTGTATTGTTTTCAAAAATACATTTCTTGTTATGTCTAATTCTGCTATTAAATGTGTTACGAGAATATACACTGCTGGCCATCGTAAATGCAACACCCTGAAGGAAGCATGCAAATAATATGAAATTTACAACATGCATTAGCTGAGGTGAGATATGCAAATGATTAGAATTTCAGCGCAGACGCACATCAAGCGCGCCTGTGGCGCCACCTCAAAGCGCTATTTAAGGCTTGGAGATTTCGACGGTTTCAAGTACAGCAATTGTGTTTTTCTTGCTTTTTTTTCAAAAAAACGATAAATTATGCCTCGTAGGAAACAACGATCATCTTTTGATCAAGTATCCGAGTTTGACAGAGGAAGGATAGTGGCATACCGAGATTGTGGGTTATCTTTCAGGGAAATCGGTCGTCGTATTGGACGAAACCAAACAACTGTGATACGGATATGTGATCGTTGGGTGCAGGAGGGTACGACGGACAGACGTGATCGACCGCATCGACCTCAGTGCACCACGTCACGTGATGACAGGCAGATTGTACGCATGGCAGTGACGGACCGCTCAGTCACATCACGAACCATATCACAGCAGATTCAGTCTGTAACGCATCATCCAGTGTCTGCGCGTACCATTCGACGTCGTTTACAGCAGAATGGTCTGTCCGCAAGACGTCCGTTGCTTTGTCTACCTCTGACGCGGAACCACAGACGTCTCCGCCGCCAATGGTGCGATGAAAGAAGGATGTGGACGACAGAATGGAATGAAATTCTCTTTACTGACGAGTCACGCTTCTGTATGCAACACCACGACGGTCGGATTCGAGTCTGGAGACACCGTGGAGAGAGGATGCTGAACAGCTGCCTTATGCACCGTCACACTGGTCCTGCACCGGGTATTATGGTATGGGGCGGTATCGGATATCTCTCTCGCACTCCTCTAGTACGCATTGCCGGTACTTTAACCAGCCAGCGCTACATCTCCGAGGTGTTGGAGCCAGTTGTCCTTTCTTACCTTCAGGGCTTGCCAACAGCCATATTTCAGCAGGATAATGCACGGCCACACGTGGCACGCATTGTCCAAGGGTTCTTCGTCAATCACCAGATTGAATTGCTTCCCTGGCCGGCGCGCTCTCCGGATCTTTCGCCGATAGAAAACATGTGGTCCATGGTTGCTCAACGACTGACCCAGAGTTCATCCCCAGCTGTCACACCAGATCAACTTTGGCAACGTGTGGAAGCTGCTTGGTCTGCTGTACCCCAAGAACACATTCAAAGTCTCTTTGAATCAATGCCGAGGCGTGTGGCAGCTGTGATCTCCAACAACGGCGGCTACTCTGGGTACTGATTTTGGCAGGAACCACGCTTCATAGAATGCTGTAAATTTAATCATTTGTTACTTGGTCAACATGTTATCTACACAATAAATTTTGTTGTGATATCTCTTGTTTTTCTTGGTGTTGCAATTTGGGTGGCCAGCAGTGTAAATAAGTTATGGTATATTTGTATTGCATGTTAAAGGTACCTATGAAATATTTAATCAGTGGTAGATATAGGATTGTATAAAGAGACAGAGTATAAAGTTATTGGGGATTCAATAATTTGAAATAATATTTATGTAGTGCAATATTACTGTCAGATTGGGAAATTTGTATAATTCCAGTAGTCCCTGTTACCATAGATTCAAAACTGTGTATGAGGTTTCTAGTCTTAACAATGATCAATAGCCAAATCATCAGTTATAGATATGCACATTGCCATTATAAAAATATTAAAAATAAGGTTAAAGAATCATTTTAATAATATTTGACTTAAGAAAATTAAGACTTAATTTTTAGTTTTGTTCTGCAAGTTTTGTCAGTAAATCGCTGATGCACAAACATGTCTGAAGAAAAATAGAGCAGTTTAATTTTTTTATGGTTAAAACCAGGGATTGACAAAAGTTATAAAATCTGAGTAGCCGGTATAAATTTTTAAGAGCCATTTTATAATGAATTAAATTAATTTAAAAAGCTAATTGCCAAGGGACACTTTTTAGTTGCCTGGACAACCATACACCCAGGTTTTTTCAAACCCTAGTTAAAACTAAGAGCTGCGACATTTTGAATTTCCTTAACTTTTTCATTTTCAATATTGAAAATGAATCTTTGTGTCAGACTTTTAGCAGGCAATAAAATAATAATCCAGATTCTTTTGGCCTCTTTTCTAATTTGATTTAATTACAAAACATTGAGGATGCTTGTGATATATTGTTAAATAAATTTTTATTAGTAGTATTATGGTAAAATTCAGTTACATGTAAATTTTGTTCATAACTAATCCTTTATTTGTCAGTTTTTATTTTTCTCAATGTTACCAGCTCTTAATTATTACTCATGAATTCAGAGTTGAAAAATATTTTGTAATAGTTATAAAATGTTTTTCATAATATTTTTAAAAATCCTTGATGATTCTGTTAAAAATGCTTAAATAGTAAGTGACAATTATAAAATTGTTTTCTCCACCAGGATCACTTATTTCTATAGCATAGCAAATTTTCCAATCCAACCTGCCAGTGAATGAACAATTTCTCCAAGCACGAGCTTGCCAGACAAACAGCATGTTTCCATATGGGAGGGATGCATTTTCAGGGAGCACTATATTTGCAAGCTAACAATGATTCATGGAGCTGGCAGCTATCTTGGACTTCAGTAAAACTCAATGTAAGCTAATGCTGTTTCATAACAACATGAAATTGCTGGCAAATGAAATGAGTCCATAGAGTAAGTTTAGTTGCAACTCTAAAAATTGACCTTGGTTTCATTTTCAGAAGAACATGTTATTTAAATTGATAGATAAGCTGCTTTATAATTCTAAACTCATTAAATTGATCTAATGGCTTGGTGCTTTTTCAAGTTTCATGTGTAAAAAAAACTTTTTCCAATGAATGCTTCTTCGAATAGTTAAAAACTTAAATTTATTTGTAAATTACATGCCTTTTATGCAGGAATCCTTGCATTTCAAAAAATTAAATTGGGTGGTGGATTTCTGTTGGTCTAATTTTTCAGAACTCAAGCATCCATGTAACTGTTGTCTTACAATATAATGTATTGTAAATCTCATTGTTATCCAGCGTTTAATTTAGATTCTTTTAACTAAAATTTAACTGCCAGTCTTTTTCTATGTGGGTACTATCAAGTATAGAGTCTAGAGCCTGAACAAAAACTCTAAGGCTAGTAAAAAATTTTTGAAAAAATGGAAAAATCTTAAACTGAGGATTAAAATATCATTTGATTGATAATTAACCTTAAGTACAAGTAAAAAATGTAGCAAAATTCCTTTGTAAATATTTTATCAGAAAATTTGACACACATCAATATTCAAGCCTGAGCAAAACTTTAAGGCCAACATAGAAAAGAGCATGTAAGACCTCCAAAAAGAAAAACCACAAACTTTCAGAAGCTTGCGTAGGAGCCATTTCTTCGAATTACTTCACATATTCTTTTTTTCATGGATGAAACTAGTTTTTGACAAAATCAAGGGTTTGTTCTATACCATTCATCTTCGATACTAGATATCTGCTCTACTGATGATTTTAAAATATCTCCCATTGGCATAAACTCTTCTTGCTAAGTCACACCCATAAGTTCTCTATTAGGTTGAGATCTAGAGAGTGTCAACATTGTTGACTTGGAACCAATGTTTTGTATTGTTACTCAATTAGATATGTGTACTGTCTTGGTGATATTTTCAGTTTTCTCCAGCAAGATACTTTGCATTTGGTAAAAGATGACTTGCTAGGACACTTGATATGCTTGTAAATTCATTTTACTTGAAACTAATGCAATTGAACCCACATTATTGTAAGCAAAGCATCCTCTGGTCATCAGTCTTCACCTAATTGGCACTTTGGGGTTATTTTCTCTTTTCTTAATCATGCCAATAGTACTTCCATTGGTCTGGTCCATTCATATTCTCATTTTTTTCCCCCATTAGAAAAAAATTATTTCTATCCATTGGTTATCCCAGGTCATTACTTGCTGCCTGAAGTTCAAATTATCTTTTTTGTGTTTCTACAGAAACCGAGTCTTAGCCAATTTTGCTGCATAAGTGTAACTTCCAGACCTCCTAATTGTGTTATACATAGCACAAATGTTCAAACCCGTTACCAGAATAAGTTTCCTGGTTGAATACTTTCCAGTAGATGAAAGTCTACTAGTTATTTCATCATGCTAGGACAAAGCTTTAGGTCTTCCTCCGGTATTCTTTTTACCATAATAGTCTTTCAGACTTAAAAAATTGTTGATTATAGTCTTTGATCTTCCATGTCTTTGTTGCAATAGTATGGCTACTCCTTCCTGTTGAAGAAACAGCTTCAATCTGCCCTCTTTCATGATCAGTTAACTTTTTACCTTTCATAATCTTCACAAAGAGCACCAAAACTTTGAAGAAATGCAAGATAAATTTGCAAACTGAAGTGCTGTCACAATCTTAGTAATTTCAGTAATATTTAAACAAGTGTATGAATATTTATTTTAAAAAAATTACTTGTGGCCTTAGTTTTTACTCAAGCTGAATATACCAGTTTTGTATTTGACTTTTTTCTGATAATTACATAATTTGCAATTTCTGTTTGCTGCATTATTTCTTAACATTGAACTTTAATAATTAATAATATAATATTTGAATCTTGTATCATTTTTCCACTTATAATTTTTTACTGGCCTCATTGTTAGGGGCAATTTAGTTTTCATGAGAGTGTAGTTCTATAAATAAGTTCCCCTTGTGAAATTTCATCTAATACATAGATGCAAATTTTTCATGTTAAGTATATTTTGTACTACAGTGGAACCCCGATATATCGTTCCCGCATTCATCGTTTTCCCGTATTGATCGTTTTATTTCTATGGTCCCTGCACAAACTGTATTCAAATAACATTAACAAAACCCGCATGTACCGTTCGTCAAAAATTTGCTTTCCCGCGTTCATCATTGTAAAATGTTTCTTCTGACCGAAATAAAACTGAATGTCAAGTGGATCAATATGGCTTACAAATTTAATTACTTCCTGGTATGATATCTTGAGTTGATGATGGTATAGATGAAGAGTTCTTACATGCAGTAGGGATGTGTATGGTGTGAAATGCAGTGATTATATTGCCATTGATTTAGAAGTAGCAAAGTGCGGTATCCTAAGAATGGAAGAAATGTGATGCAAAAAATGAAAATAATGAAAGAAGCTAAGAATAATATGCATGCGGATGAGACTGAGCCAACACTAGTGCCTAGTTTATCCTACACAATAACAGTATTTGAAATTGTATGACTTTTATATACAAAAAATGAATACACATAAAAATACTGTAAATCTTACAAATTTTATTTTGTTAAAAGATTAATGAAAAAGCCAGTGTAAAATTACGGATTTTTTTACAAATAAGTATCACTTAATTTCTACACAACTTCAATTTCTTTTATTTACAGTTTGGTAACAAATTTAGTATTTTTGGTATACTGCATACATTGTGTATATTCATAAATACTGTTTTCTTCATATTTTGACTTTAACCTGCGTTCGTCGTTTTCCCGCATGCATCGTTTTTTACTATGCACCCCTTGAAAAACGATAGATCGAGGTTCTACTGTACTTTTGAATGTATAAAGAGCAATCAAAAGAAAACTGGTCTGATGTAGGGGAAAAAATGAAGAATTCATAAGTAACGCAACTCTTAATGTTATTGCAACTGTTAATACATCTTTCTCCCACTGTGAAATAACATGGTCACTATGGAAATGCTTGGTGTTGCCTATGTAACCTAAGTATGCACCTCTTCGTCATAAACAAATCAACACATGCAAATGTCTTTCTTCAGGTCTAAAAAATTATGGAAGCCACATGGGGAGAAATCTGGACTGTATTAAAGATGTATAAAGCATCCCAATGAAACTACTACAGTGTAATTGAAACAATGCTGGGAACATGTAGGCTGGCACTATCATGCAACAGAATATTGCCATCCTCTTAAACACATGCTCAAATGCAGCACAGTGTTTGCCTTATACAGCAGACATTCAATTCCTAACAGGCCTGTCACAGTCAAAAAATGCATTACATCTCGTGTTTCACCAAAAAATGCACTGCATCCTGTGTTTCATAATTGATGCATCCGACCCAATTTATCATGCTGCTTGCATTGGAAAATGTTCCCTAATCAATGCAATCGACCTGATTTATCATTCTGCTCCTGCATGTTGAAAAGTATATTGTGTAATTAATGTTTATTGCCTCTGGGCCTTGTGCATGATCCTTGCTTGTTTTCCAATATTAAATTGTATTCACAAATGAAGAGGGAGGATATTGTTAAGATTCCATTTTTCAACCAACACATGACCCTCAACCTATTAACTGCAATAATAGAATCTGTTGACCATGGAGTTAGAGTGAGAAGGAGGTTTATCCACAATGGCATTCCTTCTGCAAAAATTGACCTAATGCCAGTTCGGTAGACAGATGGCGCTGTTCTACCATCTGGCTGGTCTTTAGCATAGTATTGCTATGAAAGAATTTTCATTTTTTTTTTTTTAAATCAGTGGTTTATTTTTCAATTTGAAATGCCTTTGGTCAGTGTATCAGCATATATTTTCTATGAATACATACTTATTTTAGGATTTTATCCCTTTGAGACCTGGACTTTTTTTTTTCTACACTCGCAAAAAGTATCATATCCGAATGTTCATTTAAGCAAACGTTCGGATTTGTGATGTGATTCAAAGCATATGCCAGAATGTAAACATGCAGCAAGGAAATTCTGCATTTAAAGCTCTACCATCCCTTGCAGAATACCAACATACATTACCAGGTTGCACAAAAACGTCAGTTTGACATTACACATCCAAATGTTCATTTAAACGTAAATAGCAAAATAGACCCCCAAGTGTAAGATAAATTTCTTATTTTAATATTTGTGAATAATTCATTAGGTTTTTCAAATGATACACAGCTCAAAAGAAATATGAGAAAGTACTATTTTATATCTGATTTGCTTTTTATGTAATTTTTTTTTTCCTCCCCAATGCAGCAGGCGATTACTTTATCCTTATGCCATACAGAGATCAGAGGAACACAAAACAAACTAAGAATATTTAAAACATTAAAAGCACTAAAAACATAAAATTGGGTAACTGAACTGTTCAAAGAATCTCTAGCCTCCCAGTATCGGGAATAGATACAGCTCTTAGTTAGAGCTGAGCAAACGAGGATATGACCGGCATTCATCGTTGCACCACTGTGGCAGAGGGGGCAGGCAGGACTATCCACCAAATTGAAGCAGTAAAGATGGGCATACAGTCATGTCCAGATGCCAGTCGAAAGGCAGCCACTGCATTACTTCTGAGACAGTTGGGGAGATTGAGGATTGCATTTCTTCACGCTTTTTCCTTCGTTCGATCTTTTAGTAATGACATATATATTGTCTTAAACATTTAATTCTTGATGAGACTGACTTATAGCTAACCAGATTGCATGGGACCTGATTAACAAAACAGCCCTTTTTGGCCAGCTCATCTTTTTCGTTACCTGGGATAGGATTCATTGTAAAACAATCGTTTTATATTTATTGTGCATCTCTCTTATTAAAGATCCACATTGCACTATATATATAGTGCCAAGAGCCTGAAGGCAGTTGGCAATGGCTAGAATAGCAGCCTGAGAATCTGAAAAAATGACAACCAGGCCCTGTTCGGAGAAGGGCAAGTGTCTAGATGGGCTAGAGCTACTTTAATTGCCTCGACTTCACCATCAAAAGCGGTCTTGTATGTTACCAATGAAAGAAAATGAGCAAAATGCTCGCAGTAAATACCAGCTCCGGCCACACCATCAGTCTAAAGCTTTGAGTTGTCAGTATATATATGTAGCCATGCCTCAACAGGAAAGCGATTGTGAATAGTCTCCATCCCCGTGCTGAACGAAGCTTCAGGATTTTAAAACTGGACTCACAAGGTCTAGATGATATATTTCTCCTGCATCCAGTGGGTTCAATGGGGGCAGTAAAGGCTCGATCCGGGGTGGGATATCACGTCCATTTTATGTAGAATAAGATATTATATATGAAATCAACTTGGGAAATATGACTTACACTCAAGTACTTTTATAGAGGATGTACTAGGTCACCTACACAACTGTGTGGGTCAGGGTTTAAAGGGATAAAGTATGCAGATGCCAAAATATACATAGCTCGGGCCTTGTTTATGCCTAGAGCATGTTGTGAACAGTTAGACCACATAAAAATTTATATTCACTAAGCCAGCTCCTTAGTGTCAAGCCATCACTAATATATTTAGTAATTTGTGCTGATACTTGTAATGGATGAATACATTTTCTACATCAGTAGTTAATTTTTTTTCTGAAAAATATGTAATATATATAATATGTCATAAATGCAATTTAAATATGTGAATAGAAAAGCATTTTCTATAAAGTACGTATGGCAAATCAGTTGGATTCTATCTTTGAAAACATAAAAATACAATAATGTCTTTGAAACATAAAATAAAATAAATATTTCAATTAAATTTACGAGAAACTTCTCTGCGAAATTAGTTCCAATTATTACTGTTAGATGGCTGCAACAGACTAGTATTGCATCTCTAAACTCAGCTTGATTCATTTTCATAACATTGTGTTTGCCCACCTTATTGACATGTGATTGAAATTGCCTCGTATTAATATCATCCATTCATGTCCACAAAATAAAAAAATAAAGTTGTTCTGACTGTACACCCTCTCAAAAAAGTATTTGAGTCTAAGCAAATTTTCCTATTTTAGCTTTGTGAATAATTTTGATCGTAGGAAGTTTATCTGTATCTTCATGTTTGAGATCTACTAATCTTACTCTAAACTATTAATTACTTTAATCACAGAAGTGTACTTATGAAGAACATTAAGCTGGGTTCATACTGGCCAAACCGTGCCGCCAAGACGTTGCGTGGCAGAGTAATGCGGATCCTGTGCAGAGATAGCCAAGAGTTTGCAGAATGTCTGGCATGAACAGATATTCCACAGCGACAGCCAATTAGAGAACAGCTTTTCTAGATAATTTTTGTTGACAAAACTCGTGTGTGTGCGTGTTTCCCAGCCATCTTATCTTCTCTTCACGTGAAGTGTATATTATTTGGTTTAAATGCAAAATGGATTATTTCAAATTGCTTTTGTTCAGCAAAATGAATGCTTATATAATAAAAGCAAATTCGAGTACATGGTACAGAGAAAAAATATTTGGGCAGCAATTGGCACTGCTTTAAATATCTCGGGTAAGTTATTCTTATGAAATTTCCATTGAAAATATCCGTAATCAGAGTTATAAACTATTCTCACTGTAATGCCACTAGGCATTTCCTGCAGCCTCTTTCATATGATTTTTCTTGGTTTTCTGAGTTATAAGGAAAGTTTTCAACTATAGAGATGTTAAGTATTTTTTACTGATTAATGGAATTATAAATACTCAAATTAAACATGTTTGTCTTTGGTATTATAAATTAGTACAGCTAATGTAACCCATTTTTATTTAGTTAACTTATCTACATATTTCTGTTTTATAATAAATATTTGAATTATTTTGTTTATATTGTTATTTTCAAAGTTAATTTACATGTTTAGTTATTAGTTTATGGAATGTGATTTTTTGTTTTGTTTGTTTTTTAATGGACAGAAATTAGAAATTCCATGCAAAGCCCAACTAAGCCTAGTGTAGGCGTCACTCATGAGGGTACCTTTCATGTTGATATAAGCATATGCATTCACATGTACATAATATATAGTTTTTTGTGTATACTGATCATATTTGTACAATGCACAGGCATTTCTTACATAGACAATAGTACTGTTTATTATTTTGCACTATGAATTCATAATTTCTAAATGATGATTTGTTTGCATTCTTGTTTTCCTTTAACATTGTATCCATTTTATTTTTAGAATGTAATTGAGGCAGAAGTTCATATTTTTTCATGCCTAATGAGTGCTTGTACAATTCTGCTGTACATTTGAAGCAGCAGCATTGTACTTGTACTTTTTTGGCTTTTAAAAGAGTATGACAAGTCATCTGCCCACTTGTACAAGTTGCAAGGGAAAAAGAAATTCCTATAGGGAAGTGCCGAAGACAGATGAGAATTGGGATCCCTTTGTGTGAGTAGGACTATTCATTGAAACAAATTTATAAATCTATGTATTTGTAAATAAAAAAAGTTTGTTATCCGTTAGGACAAAACTAGAGAGTATTTTATCATATCTGAATGAAGGCAGATTTTCAACAGAAGAAAGTTACAAAGTTCATAAAAAAACTTATAAAAAGTATTACAAATTTGTAGAAGTAATATTGAAAAAGAAAACGATGATATTCAGTTCACAGAAAAATCTAAACTAAATACAAGAAAAAAAACCAAACAATAAGGATATTTTTCTCCTAAAAAGAAGTTAATTAACAGTAGTACATTTTCTAATCGTACAGTTAAAGAGTCGGAAAATATAAAAAAAAAAGTTTACTGTCAAATGATGAAATAATTTTCATTAATACAGACTGATCATTTGTATTCAAAAAAGTGATAGTAAATTTTAAATTAATTTTACAAATGTAAATAAATTTAAAGTTTTTTTTTAAGTTTTTCAATAAATGTGTTTTAAGCCTTTTGATTTATCTAATTGCTTTTTCTTGCCACATACATTTTTGATCACCTAATTCTTTGTTAAACAAATTATTACTTTAAATGAACAAGTGTGATTGAAAATAATTTTATCCCATTTTATGCTATAAAGGTATAAATTTTCATTAAAAAATTAAGTTATAGTATTTTCTCTGATGAAAACAAAAAATTTTACCCTCGTTAATATAGAATTATAGTATGTATCAATGAATTACTTAATATTTAATGAAATTTCATAATTTTTTTAAATATTGCTCGTTATTAACAATGGAGAAAAAACAGCAAAAAAAGGAAGTTCAAAGAAACAAATTCTCAAAAATAAACTGTTATTGATTTTTCACAGACAATATATTTATTAAAAAAATAGTTGTAAAAGAATTATATAATTTAAGTTTTAAAATTTTAATTTAGGATAAATACTGAATTTTTATTTAAAAATTTTGTACCAATAAATTGTAATTCTGCAATTTTAAATTTGAATTATTTCACATATAATAAATATGAAAAAATAAATTTTTTTCATTATACACGGGCAGTCAAAAAGTTCTCAAAAAACCCCCACCACTATTTTGTTACTACCAGAATTCATAACAGGCAGTATGACGTATGAGGGAAGAGTAGCTGAAGTTAGTTGTAGGAGTGTGTGGTAATCAGTTGGCATGATGTCGAACTTCAAGCAAAATGTAAACACGAATATAGTTGACATTGTTAAAATACCTATTTCCGACGTATGAATGAGATATATTTCGGCTGCCGCCAAGGAGGTTTAACATATGGAGGCGCCCATGTGCCCGGTTTTTGAAGCCAACGACCACGACAGGGGGGGGGGATATCGGGATATATCCCCCCCCCCCTCCCCGAAAAATTTTCCTGGCTACGTGCCTGGACCATGCCCCCTCACTATCCCAGAACATCCGATATCATCATTGGCATGCATGTAAATTTTTAAGAACAAAACTGCTGTATTTCTCATTTTTTACTGATTGTATGTAAGTTTATCTTAAAGCCACATCTTTAGGCATAATTCTAATCTTAATTCTGTAATACTTTTACTGTTTATTTTTAAATAATCAATTATTTTTAAACACGTATTAATTTACAGTATAGAATATACCTCGGCAGCTGCATTAAATTCGTTGATAGAAGATTTGTTTCCTTCTTTAAACGAGCATATGCTTCAAAATGAAGTCATGGATAACCATCTTCTTCATCTGATAAAATCATCGATCAATATTTACATGTGCGATATCACTATTTTAGTAAGCGCTTAAGTAGGAATAATAAAAATGAGAAAAATGTCCGACAATTATATACAGGGATGTTAACTCCAACACTAGATTTGGGAGCACCCCGGGAGCAGAAAAAATTTCATTTGGGAGCACCTCGGGAGCAGAAAAATTCCATTTGGGAGCACAAAAAAATAGTTTCCGAGAGGAAAACTAAGATTCGAGATCAGAATTAACATGATTTTGGAGCATAAAATTGAAGATTTAGGAACACAGTAAATGCATACAAGAAAAGCAAAGTTTGCGAGCAAACACCATTTGCTAGAAGCAAAACACTATTTGAAAGCACTTTTAGGAAAGCTCTGGAAAAAAAAAAGGTGTATACAGGCTATGCTATCAGCAACTTGGTAAAAACAATACATATCAGGAGTCAGCAACCTTTCTGTGGTTAAGTCATTTTTTCCCTACTCAAGAACCATGAGTATGATTTGTATGCGGCTTGCGAGCCACAGGTTGCCAATCCCTGTCCCTTTTTTTTTTCTTTTTCAAAATCATTTAGGGAATCTTCCTCTCGAAAAAGAGAGCACAAATAAAATGAAAACTAAATTTTAAAACAAAAAGCTATCTCATTCTTTGGTTCTATTACAAATCACAAGTAGTACTAAATGGAGATTTTTGAAAACCTAAATATTATACGTCTTATACAACAACACGTAATTGGTAAGCAGTATCGAAAACAAAATAAATTCAATGTAAGGTAAGCATCCATGTTAGTATCTTCCTACCATGTTATAAGTTAAAAATGGAAACAAAGTAAAAAATCCAAAGGAGGAAAAAAAAAAAAACATTTTCGATGAGATAGTGCATTTTAGACACATCTGAACTTTTCTTCATTTCATACTTTACATTGCATAACCTGATTTTAATTAACCAGAGTCTGGCGAGAGCAGCTTATGGTAACGTGTGTTACGTGGCATCACAATGAATACTAAATCATGATTGAAATCAAAAGAAGAAAATTTTTAAAAGTACAAGTAAAGGTTTTTTTATAAACGTTTGTAAATAGTGTGAAATACTTTTTTTTGTGTTAGTATAAATTATTGGGTGGGCTCAGCCCCTATTCACAATTTATTGGGGGGGGCTCGAGCCCCACGGGCCCATATAACTCTACGCCTATGAGTGAATTGCCTTATTTTTGTCTAATATTAAAGATATGAAGCAATTTATAAAACCCTATGGGAAATTAACATGGGAACACAATGTTTTGATGCCCAGAGCCCGGCTGTTCTACACCAGTGTTTCCAGAAAGTTTTGAACAAAAATCGCAAGAGGTTGATAGAAAAGTTGCAAAGGTGACGAGTGACGTCATAGTATGACGTCGGATCAAGTAATGCCATGAAAAATCATTGTGCCGATTTGTCTGGTCAGTCCATTGGTTTTGATACGTAGTTTTATACAGTGTAATAATCCCCCCCCCTCAATACCACACCCGCATGTCTAAAATAAACATATCACATTTACAGGTGATTGTGTTTTTTATTTCTTTTTGTAGGTAAATAATTTCGAATTAGAAACCAAGTTCCATATAATTGTTCCATTTCTTATCATTTCTAAGCCAAGGCCCGATTAAATGGGAGGGAGGAGGAGATAGAAAGAGAGAGAAAATTGTAAGACTGTTTCTTGTTTGCGATTTTCTTCAGGTTTCTGACTACAATCTCGAGGACTGTCTTATACCACTGAATATCCGGCTTAATATTATATATTTCCAAATAACATTTACAGACAAAGAAAACAGAAGTACAAACATAGAAGAAAGAAGACCTCCCGCACGAAGGCAGGTGACGGAGATGAGGGCGCAAACCCACAGAGCTATGGCCTGTTAGAAGCAAGAAAGGCTCAATGTACATAAAAATGTTACTAATTAAAAAGAGAATTCTTTTTTTCCTGAAAAATACTTAAAATTCGCGAAATCAAAAAAAGTAGCAAGAAAGTAGCAATATCGCAAAATCATAAAATTTAGTCGCATGATGCTTTCAAAAGTAGCAACATTTGCGAAAAGTCGCAAGATCTGGCAACACTGTTCTACACAAGCGTCTCGCCCCCGATGGGGCTACTTCGGCACCATTCAATGCGCATGCTCGTAGACTTCATACGGGGTTCAAAATTCGATCCGCTCAGGAAATGAATGGTGTTGCCATCTAGTGATTACTTTTGGAAACTTTGTATTTCTCATAATAATAAGAAATTTTGAAATATTTAGGATTAGCTTTGAACTTGTGTTTATTTTTCATTTTGTATTATAAAAAAAATTCTTCAAATATTTATTCTTTCTGATGATCTTAGAATTACCAATTGCTTGTTAATTAAAATTATGTATTAAGTAATTTTTACATAAGTTAATTATTTTTTTGATATATTATATAGTAAATAATTTTGCAGATTTTCGAATATTTAGTTTTAAATAAGAATGGCCTCACACACACAATCTCGTTTTTATTTTTATATCCCAAATGTCCCCCATCTAGTGATTAATTTTGGAAACTTTGATTGTATTTCTCCGTAATAAAAAGAAAATATATCAAATAGTTATATTCTTTACTGATAATCTATAATTAGCAATATTGTAGCTGTTTAATATTCCTACATAAGTCAATTATTTTTAAAGTAGTTTATTAAGTCAATTATTTTTAAAATAGTTTAATAGTTTATTAAGTAAATGATTTTAGCAGATTTTGAAATATTT
Source organism: Cheiracanthium punctorium (assembly GCA_038373885.1). Taxonomy (NCBI): domain Eukaryota; kingdom Metazoa; phylum Arthropoda; class Arachnida; order Araneae; family Cheiracanthiidae; genus Cheiracanthium; species Cheiracanthium punctorium. The sequence continues at coordinate 4,696 of JAWZYV010013855.1, read as the reverse complement.
ACCATTGGCCTTGAACTTATTTTTATAGCAGTTTTGTATTTGTGTTAAGTTAAAAAAAAAATAATACTGCATATCATTTCCTGCCCCCCCCCCCCCCGATCTTTAATTTTATCACGATATATCCCCTTTCAATTTTTTTTTCTGCCTGATTAAAATAATTTATTTATAAATAACACATGAGTAATTATTCACTAAACATGATTTACATACATATTTTTAGAATTCCTAAATACATTATAAGCGTTCACTTACCTTTACATTCAGAGCAAAATGTTCGAATTTTAGGATAAATTTTCATGAAAGAAAATGGCGGAAGATATACAAAACGATTGCCTACATCTAAAGTTCTTTAGTACGACAAAAGTATAAAAAAATTGTTTTAAAATAATAAAATAATATAACATTTATAATACTTAGAATAATAAAATAGAATACTGTCACTGGGGAAAACAGGCCTCAATGATAAACTCATTTTTAGCGATGGCAACTCATAAGCAGGCCCGTTGCTTAGCGATGGCCCCGGGTGATCGCGCGCGGTCGCGTAATTCGAAATTGCCCCTCATTCACGCACTTTGGCGAAAAACTAGGCGAGATTGTAAAATGGGAGAAAAATCTGGTAGACAGACTGGATCATGCCTCCTGCTGTTTAAGCTGTGCTTTCTGCTTTGGCTTCGAGTGAAAGCGCAGTGGGTGCAGTGCAGTAAGAGGAAAACAACAAAGTAGCTTAGTTTATTATTAAAAATTTATTTGATTTGATCCATCTCTGAAATAAAAGTGACGTTTTCCAAATGTTTGTTTATTAATTATTTGGTGTAGTCTATTTCTCTTTCTTTGCTCACTTTTAGTATGTACGTATATTTCGGTTATCTGTTGTTTTTACCTTGTAATGCACTACAAAAGATTTCACGGCTCAGGTACGGCAGCCGCCCTGCGGCGCGAAACAAGCATGCCAAGCACTGCCAATGCTATGCGCATGAGGATGCGCGTAAGCACCTGCTGCTTGGCAATGTTTGTGGCGCTATCTCGATTGGATTAAGGTTTACTGTACTCAGAAAGGGAGAAAGAAAAGATGATTTTCCCGATGTGCGTGAATGGAGTAAAGACTGGGGATTATTCTTCTGGGTGAAATTTGTTCGAGGTCGAGGTTTTGGTTTTCGTTTGTGCGGATGGAGTGAAGACAGGGGATGATGATTCTTCTGTGTTGTTCTTTGTGTAAAGAAATGATTTCGAGGTTTTCGTTTAAGAACAGATCATTTAAGGCGCATGTACCTTTTACGAATTCGAAGTTTAAAGAGGATTTTCTTTTTAATATTTGAATAAAGGAATTTAAATATAATATTAAAGATGAGTAGATGTAAATATGAATTATTATTTAACGTATTATTTTAAGAGGCGTGACCTTTGTACGAATTCAGATAATAAAGATGAGTAGATGTAAATATGAATTATTATTTAACGTACTATTTTAAGAGGCGTGACCTTTGTACGAATTTAGTCCATAGGAAATTGATTCAAGAAGGTTTTCCATTTACATCTGAATAAATGTACCGTGTTTACTCGTGTAAAAGTAGCGCTTCTTTTTTTGCCAATTTTTTCATAGTGAAAGTGTAGGTACTACTGTTATGTGAGGAAGTTTACTACATAATATTGCACTCTCTAATGCTGGAAAATTACTGGTATTACCGTGTTTACTTGTGTAATAGTACATACAACGAATCACGGAAAAAAGCGCACCTGGAAAAAACGTATAGTATTGAATGGACTTTTTTTTGGGGGGGGGGGGGTTAGAGGGACTTAAGCATTCTTTGTTTTCTAATATACACCAGGAAGGTATTTAATTGGATCTTATGCCTAAATTTCTTTGGTTTTGGAGTAAAGGAGTACATTTTAATGCAGTTCAGTAGGTCTGGGAGAGGAGATAACCTTCTTTAGAAATCTATTGTTTTTCTAGGTTTTTCTACCAAAATTTTATTTTTAGCATTTGTTTGACGGGTCATTTTAACCATTCCATTTAAAAAACGAAAAGGAACTCCAGTCTGTGTCTTAACAAAATATTTTTTTAAGTTCACTGTCAGGGTTGCTTAATGTATACAAGGTTATTTTTTAACCGCTTGGTTTAAACAATTTTCCGCATTCCCAATCTGTTGTACTGGTTTTAAATTCTTTCTAAATATTAGGATTTCTTTAAAATATTTTTTTAAATGAAATACAAACTATTTTATGCAAAAAGTTTTATTTGGTGAACAAAAGTGATTAATATTTTCCCTTTTCTTAATTGAGTAATTCTCACAGTTACATCAAGTTATAAAAATCGTTATGAAACATTTGCTGCATCTTTTTTTTTTTTTTTTTTTCTTGCTCTATTTTCTTCATACTCGTGTAAAAGTCGCGCAATATTCGATAATTTATCCATCTAATTTTGTTAGATATCCTCATTCTTGCGTATTTCAGCAAGTTTTAATTTTAAAGTTAAATAAGTTTTGTGAAGAGTAACAGTTTAGAGGATATAAGGTGTTTTTTGACATTTTACATTATGGTATAAATACTCTTTACGAATTTCATGACAATTTGGTAAACGGCTGAAGTATCTAGCTCTAGATTTCTGACCTACCGCGCATCTGTTTTCCCCAGACGCTTCAGAACCCCGCAAAAAGTCCTCTGTCCAAGGCATACCTTATTTAAGCAGACAGCCTCCGTGTAGATCTGTCTTAACCCTTTAACGCGCAGTGTTCCCGCTTTGGGAACCCCAAACTCTGACGTTTTGACTGTTGCCAGTCACGAAGAATAAATTTATGATTTCTATAAAAATAGTTGCGGGTGACATAGCTCCAAGAGAATCCTTTACTTTTTAGCACGCCATTTCCCGCTAAAAAAGTGTCACGATTATTTTTAACAGCACTGACATCTGCTGAAAAATGGAAGGATGCGAGAACAGCTGGATAGATTGCCCAATGCTGAAAAAAGGGCAACCGTTGCCGTCGCTCGACTTAACTATCAGCAAGATGGCGGACAGTCGAAACGTTCATCGCGTGCCACACATCTATAGACCCCTTTTTGACGCAGCTGGCTGTGCCGCACAGTAATTTTGTGCACTGTGCCGCACAGCCAGCTGCGCCAAAAAAGGGTTTCTAGATCTGTCGTACGCGATGAACGTTTCGACCGTCCGCCATCTTGCTGATAGTTAAGTCGAGCGATGGCAACGGCTGCCCTTTTTTCAGCATTGGGAAAGGGTTGCGCCTCAAAGGGTTAACCACAAAACAAAAATAATTTTAATGATAATTTACACTGAAAGTAAGAAGTTTAATATTTTTTTTATATTAAATAAAAATCATAAATCACTTCCAATCTATAATATAGAGTGTGCCTAAAAAACACTAACCTAGTGTTTTCTTCATTATATATCGACCTTAGAAATATGGAATTAATTATAAAGTTACTTTATGGTGCCGAATAAAAATGCCAGGAGATTAAATCTAAATAAATACAAAAGACCTCTATACATTAATGAAGTGATGTAGGAGTTTCAGTTTTTCTCATAAAAAAGGCTTAAGATTCAGTGCAATATAGATTATGTTTGCCATATTGGAAAGAAGAGAAAAGCAGGGAAATAATTAAATTAAGAATAAAAATCCAGCATAATATAAATATAAAAATAAAAATTACTATATAAAAATTCAGGGAGGCGCAAGTGCCTCCACGCTCTATGCTGCCGATGCCCATAGTTAAAAAACGAACCGTTACTGTTTAATTTTTTTGCTTAAATCGAACAGTCTTCAACGCTCTAAGTAAATTAATTTTTACAGGACGCGCCTCGACAGTTTCTGTATACAGGGTGTCCCAAAAAGGTGGTAATGGGATTTAATTCCTTACTTCTTAGAGATAACTGGGTAGTGTAAATTGGAATAATGTTCAAAATAAGGTCGGAAATAATACTCTGTTAAGAAAAACATCCTCTCGTTACCCACGTATCTCTCATAGATAAAGAATTAAAGCCCATTACCACCTTTCCGGGACACCCTGTAGAAATTTACTATGTTTGAAAAGTTTAGGTGGCACGAATTATTTTTAATAAATATTTCTTTAGCGTGAATGTGTACGTTATGAAAACCTATTTTTAAAAACTCGTATAGTATTTCTCTGTAGCTATTGAAAATGAGCAACGTGAAATTTTAAAATTCGGCTAGACTAATCGACATTTTAATTATTTTAAAAAGAAATGTATTGAAAGTAAACCAGTTGAATAAGTATCTTCTTAATTGCATTACGAACATTATTAATTTTTTTCATAAGGTTAATTACATCATTAACATAACGAAAAAAAAATCATTACTTCAGCAAGCTATTCATTCTAAGAATTATTATTTAAAACCAAAGAGTTAAGAAGATAAATTACCATGAATCAGAATAAACTCTTGCACTTAAAACGAAAACCAGTAATAATAAGCCATAGCTGATTACAAATCAGACTGAATGTGATTACATATTACAGAGAATGTGCATGTTAAATCTGTCTAGTCTTAGACTCTTTATTTGCCTGTTAGGTGAGAGATGGTATTTAAAATATTCGAAACTGCTATAATTTGTTACTGAATGACTAGTTCTGGACTTTGTCCTAAGAATACAACAAACAAAAAAACAAACAACAAAACAATACCACTCTAATATACAAACATCTCTGAAATACACAAATACAAGT
>JAWZYV010013854.1:0-125645 GCA_038373885.1 Cheiracanthium punctorium | reverse complement strand
GTTTTTTTTTGTTTTTTTTTGTTGTTGTTTTATAAATGCACGTCTCCATAGTTTTTTTTTTTTTTTTCTTTCTTTCTTAAATTTTCACCGGGCATTAGCGAATGTGCGATAAATGTGCCGGACAGTACGTTTTCGGATTTGAATTATATTTTTTTTTTTTTTTTTTTTAAAGAATAAACTAATGTTCCCAAAAAAGTTTTTGCAAGAAAAAAAAATCCTACCTTTTTTTAAAGAAAGATGAATAAAAAATGTAGTAGAACTGTTTAATGTGCATCTACTCTCCTGTATCTATCTTGGCAGATGTTTAGGGATCAAAGTCTTTAGCGCCTTAGTTTTTAGGCACTAGGGTCGCACTCGCATAATATTGATAATAGATGGGAATTGTGACTGCAGCTGAGGAAGTTGGCAGCGAAGTAACCATTAAAGCAAGGGTAGATTTAATTTAATATTGTCGTTTGATGTGGCTGTCCGCATGATAGTAGCAATTTATACGTATGAATGGGTCTTTTTTTGTAATAGAATAATCGCCAAAGTATTTGTAACTGATTCGTTTGAAATGGGTTTTTCAGTAGTCTTCACATCACGATGATTTCGTGGGGTTATTTTTAATTAGTGATTTTAAACGGCTAGTTTTATTTTTATTTTATTTTATTATTAACTGAGATGGTCCGCTTTTTAAAAGTTAATGCTTAAAAGTTATTTGGTAAAAGCTAAGACATGGACTTTTGCAAAATATACAGGCTATTGTTAGAATCATTACTATTTTTTGGCCAATTCTTCTTGTTACACATTGGGGGGGGGTTTTTTTTTTCTTAAATTCTTTTCAGAAAACTAATATTTTTAAGTTTAAAGTCTAGCGATAGGTTTGTAGTCTGAACAGTTTATATCTTGTTGTCAAAATATAGGAAACTTATTGTTTTGTTGATTTTTGTTGTCAGCTAAAGGCTTACTTTAGCTGTTAAATATTTGATCTATCAACGCCAAGGCCCAGCATGATTATAGGTGTATATATCGAAAAACAAGAAACGATATCATTTTGGTTTTCTGTACGCTGGTAGTATAGAATCGATGTACAAAGAACCGCAACTTCTTTCATGGCGCAACAGGTCGCGCGCGCAGTCTTTATATCTAAGATTATAGGTGGGTGGAGGAGCAGCGAGTTTGTCGGATTGTATGAGAGCCTACACAGAACGCGGTTTCTCGGGTGGGTACGACGCAAGCTGGTGCGAGACCGTAGCCGGGAGGGATAGGGTAGAACGCATCGCAGTGGAGGGGCACGCACACTAATACTCTTAGTCTTTACATAGTGTGACGTAGGTTTATTGGCTTTACATTTTGAGTGTGCGCATGTTGTTTAAAGTAGTATTAAGATACAGCAAATAAATAAACAAGTTTGTCGTCTTTAATCTGCCCTAAATACTTTCTCGCTTGGACCAAACTGTGTGTGTGGTTTAAGGGATGAGGGGCGCGCATTATTGGTACTTCGCTCCACTTAGAAAAATCATAGAAAAATCGGGCAGGCACAATATTAAATACTATAATTCGATAAATATTGTAGCATCCAGAAGCCCCATCAAGCTAAAAACTGGGGCCCAGGGCCAAATATGCCATTCGGGCCCTACCCCTTTCTTTTAATACTATTACAACTTTTTTTAAAATTTTGATGCATCACAGTATATCACAATTAACATATAAATCAGGACTAATTACATTAATTGCTTGATTTTACTATACTTATTAGACAAAAAACTAAACTGTGCCAAATTTAATGAAATAATATTTTATGAAATATTTGTACATTTTTTAATTAAAACATTAAAACTAAAAAACAAAGTGGCCCCTGATAATCATCGGCCCCTGGGCCGTGGCCGTGCGTTAATCAGGCCTGTTAGCATCTCAGCCAAGCTTTTGTCTTTGGCTTCAGGGTTGATAAACTATAACTACACGAAAATAACATTCTCTGTGCTATTTTTGAAATTTTCATTTTATCATTACATTTTGTACAAAAAAAAAAAGAAAAAAAAATACTTACTACCCTCCCCCCTTCTAAGTAATTTTTTTAAAGTGGTCTGCCTGTGGGTAAACTGGAAGTGGAGAAGTGGCCCGCGAGTGAAATTGAGTTGGGAACCACTGCACCCCTCCCAAACAAAAATCCTGGTGGCGCCACTGCATTCAACAGAGGACTCCCTGAACACACACATTCAACAGGATCTGTGTAAAACACACTCAACAGGGACTTCCAGAACACACACATTCAACAGAGGACTCTGCGTAAACACACACCTTCAACAGAGGACTTCCTGAACACACACATTCAACAGAGGACTTCCTGAACACACACCTTCAACAGAGGACTTCCTGAACACACACATTCAACAGAGGACTTCCTGAACACACACATTCAACAGAGGACTTCCTGAACACATACATTCAAAGAGGACTCCACGTAAACACACACATTCAACAGAGGACTTCCTAATCACACACATTCAATAGATGACTCTTAACACATACATTCAAAAGAGGACTCCACGTAAACACACGCATTCATTAGAGGACTTCTAAATACATGCATTCAACAGAGGACTTTACCAGACTTGTGTCTTACGGTTAATTTTTCTTTTTCGCCTTAATACAACGCGTAAAAATGTTAATATTAATGACTTTGCTTAATATAAAATGCCTAAGAAATATTTATTTATTGACTTATTTGGTCTATCTATATATATTTTTTTTTAATTTCTGGAATTTTCGAATTTTTACTCCTCAACTATGGGCCCGTACGGGCCGGGCCGTGATGTTTGTTTCAAATGTGTTACGGGCTCGGGCCGGGCCTACAAATTCAAGAATCATCGGGCTCGGGTAGGTCCGGAACTCAATTTTTAGGCCCGTGCAGGTCTCTAAGTTGCGGACCTACCACAGGCTGGGGTTAGTTTTACTGGTGAACGGAAAAAACGCCACTTTTAATGGTACTCTAATTTTAATAGTTTTATGATGTAATATAGTCGTTATATGCTAGTTGATGATGCAAGGAGCGTAGCCAGAAATTTTTTTCGGGGGGGGGGGGGTTGTATAATTTGTATTGATAAACTTAATTTCTTATTGAAGACAAAAATCTGAAAGCTCTTAATAACTAATTTTGGAAGTTTCGGAGGGGGATATATCCCGATATCCCACTCCCTGGTTACGCTCCTGCAGTGACGTAGGAAAGGGGGGGGGAGGCATTGTGGCTCGAGCCTTCCCCCCATACCTTTGGAGGATGATAGAAAATAACCATATATCGGTGTCTTTTTCAGTGTTCAGAATTCATGAAAACATAGTGAGCCCCCCCCCCCCTTGCCCCAAAGCCACTGAATCGCTACGCTACTGAGCCCCTATTGGATTGAGGGAGACCTAGCGTTGGGCTATGGCTTATTATTACTGGTTTTCTTTTTAACGCAAGAGTTTATTCTGATACTTGGTAATTCAGGGCTTCCCAACGTGTGGTCCGCGGACCCCTTAGGGGTCCGCCGGATCTTTCTAGGGGGTCCGTGGTCACCTTTGAACAGCGGCTGCGGTTTCCAAGTGTTGACCCGCAGGTAGTTTAGTGCCGATGCTCGACTTTCTGAAAACTCCGGGGAGGGGGGGGGGGGTCCGCCGTGGATTTTTGCCTGAAAAAGGGGTCCGCCAGCTAAAAAGGTTGGGAAACCCTGTGGTAATTTATCCTTTTAGCTCTTTGTTTTTAATAAATTTTAGAATAAGAACGATTTATAAATATATATATTGATATATAAATATTTCTAGTTTTGAAAATATTCAATTTAAACAATGATACTCTTATTTAAAGATGCCTTTTTAAAAATTAAATTATGGTATCAATAAGTCAAAAACAACTTTTAAAAAATCTTCTTTAAATTAAATGTTAGTGTAATTGTAATGATTTGAAAAAAAATTTAAATGCTGAAAAATAAACACTTTTTCAAGGAAACTGATTTAAAATGATTTAAAACTCATTTCTTAAAATATAAAATATTGGCTATATATAACTGTGATTAAAATTAATAGTTAATTAGTTTTGTTAGAGTAGTTAATTGGTTTTTTATTGAAAACCTTATATCCCTCGCAGACTTTGATTAAACATCTGTAAGCCTTCTTATGACAAAGCTTAAACTTTCTACATCACCTCATTAATGTGAGGGAGTATATTTTACTTATTGGGAATTTCTGTAAGAGGGCTGTATAAAAAGTAAAAGTTTGTAATTCTTTACATTTAATTTCCTGAAAATTTTATTCGACACTATAAAGTAACTTTGTAATTATATATGTCTAAGATCAATATTTAAAGAAGAAAACCCTAGGTTCGTGCTTTTAACCCACCCTCTGTAATAGGGATTGGAAGAAATTATGATTTCTATTTAATTATTGTGTTCTATATAATTAATGTGCTAGGGCTGACTGCTTAATTAAGGCATGCCTTGTGCGGAGAACTTTTTGAGGGGTTATAACGCTTATTCGGGTTACAACTGGAGAAAACAGTTGCGCCGTAGACCAGGACCCTGGACCTGCACACTTCAGCCCTTTACCAAATTGTCATGAAATTAGTAAAAATTATTTATATTATAATGCAAAAGGTTAAAAATAATTTTTAAAGCTTTATAAGATAAATTTATATCTTATAAAGCTCTCTTTCTCTTGCCTCTCTTTGATATGCCAAAAAAAAAAAACATTAAACCATGAAAAAAATAAACCCTTCCCCCCCCTCCCCCCCACACACCTTTGTGTTAATTAAAATCCCAGTTTAATAGGGAATTTATTTCTTTGATATCTTAACACTTCTATGTCATCAGCGTACCTGAATGCAGTTTTGGGGTCATAGCCCCCTGAAAGCTTCATTTACTGTTAAGTAATTGGCAATATATATATATATATATATATATATATATATATATATATATATATATATATATTAACGGAAACCAAAAGCTTTCTAAAGGGAAAGTCTCCCCCACCCCTACTTAGCGCCAACGGAACTATGCCTAAATTGAATTATTGAATTAGACATGTGCCTTCCCCCATTTCTGGAAAACAAAGTACATTAAACCTCATAATTCAACTGAATACCCCATTCCACCCCCATTTTCTGCAAAACAAAAGAAATTTATTTCAAGTATTTAATTAAATTATTACACAAATACCTTTTCAGGTGGCGTTTTTTCCTACATTCAGTTTTACTACATTTTAGGAACCTACTTTTAGTTTTTGTAGGTCAGTAGTAAAGAGACAATACTCTTTTATGATCGTGCCCGACTCATTTGACTTGACAAAAGACAGATTGCTAATTCAAACGGGACGCAATTTCGGAAAACACAAAACCGGTCTGCGATTTTTTGATTTAGATCGCCTAGTGCCGCAACTAGAGGGGGCAGGCGGGGCACGTGCCCGGGACGCCGGGCTAAAAGGGGCGTTAAAATTATGGTTCCATGGGATGGTGGGGCAGTTCTATGGGAGGGGGCTATCTAATTAAGGTTTGTCCCAGGTGACGTAAACTCTCTCTAGTTGCGACACCATCTAATTTAGTGTTTCAATACCTTTAGTCCTCTTAGATTTTTATGCATTAGCAAGACGTAGCAACAAATTCACCTTATGACCTCTATATTCACAGCGTTGCTCCCTTGAAATACTGAGAAGTAACGTTCGACCCAGAAGGAAAATATTCACAGCTATTATAACGTTGCACATATAATTCTACTTTTCAGCGTTTAAAAAATTATTTTAAAAGTCTACTTTAGTTTAAGATAATATCTCATAATATTAGTTTTTTATTGTACATATTATATGTAGGAAGTGAAATAGCAAACACAGGGATAATACTGGGTCGGCGAAAAAAGTAATTGAGTTTTTTACATGAAATTCAAATAAATAACTTTAAAATCATGGAACCATTCTTCAAGTTCGACCGTAGCTGAGTAACATTAATGATTGCAGTCAGAAGAGAAGGGAACAGATTCTCACTCCTGGCAACATTTCACCTGTCTAAGAGAACGTTCAAGAGAAATACTCAATCACAATTTCAAAATTAGAAAGATTTTCAAAATCGTGAGCAGACGTTTTGCATTTTTCCTTTAAATCATGTGTACGAATCAAGGAAGTTATGGACTCATGGGTCATTTGGACCACTGACTAAATATGCTAAATTCTGCACCTGATAGTCTCAGTACAAAAAACTTTAAGACTAGAAACAGTATTTTCCGTGAAAATAATATTTATTTCTTTTAACCCTCGCGAGCGAAATTAATGAAAGGCGAAAAGTTCGGAACCTACGATTTGTAGCGTTTCAGCTACAAATAGCGTTTCTCAATTTGCAGAAAGTCCCTTAAAATCGCAACAAAAAAAAAATAATTCGCAATACCTCCGGAAATTATCGTAGAAAATTGCTGAAAATTTATATTTAGGGTAATTTGAAGGTTTGCTTTCGTTTAATAAAGTAGTATGTTGCCATTGAAAAAAACAAAGTTGATGCAGAATTAAATCTGAAGACGGCCCCTTACAGTGGCCCACCCAGGATTGTAGTTTAGGGGGGGCTGGGCTACATACAAATACTGCTGAACTCGGTCATAGTGACCTCGGTTAGTTACAACTCTCTTATAACGTCAAACTATTCGGTACCACTTGATTGTCCCATAGAACACAAGCAATGTAACTCATTATACAGTCATAAATAATTATCTGATCTTTTGATGCACGTTGTAACCGTGTGTAATAGTGTTTCAACTAACTGTAAGTAAGCATTTATTTAAAAACTGTTTTAAATAAATGTCTTTTTTGGTTAGAAATAATTTAAGACAATTAAAAAAAGAAAGAACTAAAAAAAATTAATTCATTAGTGACAATTTTCATATTTTTAACGCTTATCACTTCTAACTTTCTAACTTTAGGGGGGGCTTCAGCCCCCATAGCCCTCCCCCGTGGGTGCGCCTATGGCCCCTTATGTAAATTAAATTACTAGAAAATTAAAGTATACTTTATTTGCAAACGAATGGTATATATAACCAGTAGCGGATCCAGGGGGGGGGCTAAGGGGCTTCAGCCCCCCCCAAAATGAGATTACTTTAGACTAGATAGAATGACATTTACGGTATTCTTTACTGTCGTTTTTTGTGTGTGTGTTTTATTAGTTCACTATTAAAACACACGTTTTTAGATAACAATTATAATTTTTCTTAATGATATCGCATTTTGCATGTATTGCTTTAGAGAACAAAAATACGGTTTAGGTATCGTCTTGCCGAAAACCAGGAAGAACGAGAATGACTGATTACAAATCCAGTCACTAAAAATCGGGGTTGAAACGGGGGCTGTCTGTAAAATATTAATGTGTCTCTTCAGGTCTATTCCGGGGGTCTGGAAGGAGTCTTGTTTACGTAAAAAGGACTTTCATGTTCGGCCACATAAACGGAGGAAGTGACCGCTACATGACAGAGGTCAATGGGATCGTTTTTGTATAACCTTGGGTGTTTTGAGGGTGAGAAAACGTCATTAAGTTGTCCCTTCTCTTTGTACGATGGTGGGTGGAGGGTTTTCTTTCCCCTGTTTTTCTATAGGGTAAAAGACACTCGACAACCGCGATCTATTTGTCTGCAATCAGAAAATACACAAATTAAACTTATATAAATATAAAAGAAAACATGTTACAAAATCTCTGAAACGCTTTGCTTTTTAAGGTAATTTTTATTTTATTCCAATTTATTCTTTGCAACTTTGATGAATTTATACATTGCTTTCTTGCTATTCACTTTGCGACAATGTTCTAATTCAGAGCACTATAAATTCATCAAAGTTGCAAAGAATAAATTTGAATAAAATAAAAATTACCTTAAAAAGCAAAGCGATTCAAAGATTTTGTAACATGTTTGTAACATAAAGTTGAACATGCAACTTGAATTGCAGCATGACATTCAGTCATGCTGCAATCAGAATTCATGCATGATGAATTTCTTGCTATTCACTTATCATATCCAATAAATTAGCAAATTGATTAAAATTAGACTTATTACAAGATGTTAATAAAAAAGTTCATATACAATTAACAGATTTACTTGTTTCTTAAAGAGAATTTTATATTGGGTTGGCAAAAAAGTAATTGCGTTTTTCTGTATATTAATATTTTGTCTGGCCGAAACTACTGATGGTAATAATACAAAATTTGGTATGTACTTGAGTTCTTTAATATCGATGCTAGGTTAGAGAACATTTTCTAAAATTCATAACCTTATGCTTGCAAAAAGCTCTTTTGAAATACAACGCGTGATGTCGAAGATAAAAGGGACAAACTTTGTTTGTTGTAAAATACGGTATTTATAAATACATGCTTCAATTTTAGGACATTTTTTATATAGTGCTCCAGCCATATTTTATAAACAAACAAACAAACAAAAAATTATTAGTAAAATTCTTACTTTAAAATGTAACAAATATGAATCTATATTTTTTTTAAATTTGAAATTAAAAACTCTTTAAAAATGTATTTCTTTAAATTTCAAGAAAACATTACTTTCTCGCCAATCCAATAGTGGGTTTGTTCTAGTAAAGTGGCTTTTTAAGACTTGTTAAGTGAAAATCTTATTAAAATGTTTAAAAGAAAATTTTTAATTGGCAAGTAGCTGGAAAAATAGTTCAGAAGGACCCAAAAAGTGGAAAAGTTAGAAAGTTTCAAAGAGTAAAAAAAAGGAGTGATTGCTTTCATTTTGTCAAACAAAATCAAATTTCGCTGTCGGAGCACAACCTGGCCACGACTTCGATAAAAAAAATTAAGTTCTGCAATATAATTTTTTATATTTTTTCTGAAAAATTAATCATCTAATTTATGCTGTGTCGGGTTATTACTGTATGGTCAATCTAGGAAACTGGTAAAGATTACAAACATTTTGAGGTGAATTTGAAACTTTTATACCCCCTTTAACTCGCTAACCAATCAATGTAAAAACTGAAGAGACCCCCCCTCCCTTTTTTTGAATTTTTTTTTTCCCCATCAATTAATTTCAAGTTGCCTGTTAAGAGGCCTCTCTACTCACGGAAAAAATCACAAACGGTGGCTTCCTCTGAGATGCTCTGGAAATTGGGAAAGAGGGGAAAGCAATCTGTGACAGTTTTATTACTCTCTTGACCACACCTCTAGTCTTCATCTTACAGAAGACCCCCAGGAGTGAGGGGGCACACACAACAACCCCTGTTCCTCCTAGTTGTTTGGAAATAAGCTATTCATTATCACTTCCGTTTGAGAACTTGGACTGTATGGGATTTTTTCTTTTTACTATAAAAATGAGTAGTTTAAATGTTCTAAATATCACTTTGTTTGAAATGATTTTAAAATACTGAATATACACAAACACGACTCCGTAAAAATGTATATTTATGGAGGGATGTTTAATATATACTGTAGTATCAAAATATAATGTATATTATATAGCATAGTATTCTTTCAAATTATATTTATTCATGAAAACAACAATAATAATAATAAAATATTCAAAGTAACAATATTATGATTTGTGTGTGCATATATTAAAATACTGAATAAAATTTCCATTAGAAGTCAAATTAAGTAACATAAAAATATTACACATTATCTGCAATTCTGTTAGACAAAAAAGAGCGGTTTTTTTTTCCATTTTTTAATACGCATTCATGTTTTTATTTCAGAAATTGAAATGTGAAAATACAAGATTTTTAATAGCTCTTTTATTCAACAAGATAATATAAAGGTCATTACAAGAGACAATTAGATAGTTTATGATATCAATTATACCTCCATCCTCTCTCCTTCGAAAAAAAAAAAAAAAGAGAGAGAGAGAGGGAGGGGAGACAGAAAAGAGAGAGAGAACGAAAAGAAAAAAGAACACAATTATTGATCGAACAAAACGCACCGCCCCCCGCCTCCGAGAAAAAAGAAATTAATGTAAAATATCCTATTTTACTTCCATAAAATAGATGTATTTGTCAATCTTCTAATTAACCGCCCCCACAGACAAACTAATCGTTCACCCCCCCCCCGACAAACTTGTATTAATCCGCCACTGACAAAACGATCTATCTGTGGTTGCTATTTCATAAAAACAGTGGTCTAAAGAGATAAGTAATAAACGGTACAGGCACATTTTAGATTACGTTTTTGGCAGTAAAATTATAATTGTGAAAAATAACAAACTCAATTTTGTTTTGTTTGTTTGTGGGATTACGGCCGATTAGCTACGCGTGGGCTCTAGGCCGATGGGTGGGGTGCCCTCCGTGGGGGTCTTTCTAAGGGGTCCTAACCCGTATTTACGCTAAGTTTCGGAGAAAACCACGGAAAACTCCGAACGGTTAGGTCGACGGGCGCGCGATGGGACCCGAACTCGAGACCTTCATACTTCGCCAGTCTACCATTTCCAGTGGCATAACCACTGTGCCATGGTGAGGTCCAAACTCAATTTTCAAATCAAATACTTTAAAAAAGAATTAATTATTAATTTTAAAAATCTGATAAACACTACAAATTATACATAATTTTATCACAAATTAAGATAATGAAAAGAAATTGCGCCCAAAAATTACTATACTGATTACAAAATTAACACTCGAAATATAGGGACAACTAATTCACAGTATGACTTATTTTTAATACTGTTGCGCTTTCATCAGTCTTTTTTTCCCCCCCTGTTCTCGATATTTACTTCGTCTAGAGAGACAAGTAGTAAATTGTGCCTCTGTACATTTTATATTTTCCCTATATTAATTTCCATCATTATTTTCTAAATGCCAAACTCAGTTTTCAAATCGAATGTGCTTAGAAAAAAAAAAAAAAAAAAAAAAAAAAAACCTTTTAAAATCAAATAAACAAGTTGTACTATGCAAAAGAACTATTTATCACAAACCAATGAAAGGGAATTGCGCACAAAAATTATTATAAAGGTTGCAAAACTGACAGTTAAAAATTTCTTTCTGAAATAAAATATAAAATTATATAGACAACTAATTCACAGCAAATATTTATTTTTAATGCTATTGCACTTCGGGATTTTTATTTTCCGAACATGTACCATGTAAGGAAAGTATTGTAATCATGAAAAAAATTGGCTTCGAGATTTTGGTGTATTGACACGTTTTGAGGTCTTCTGAATTCAGTTATGCTGTTTTTTACGAGATGTGTGTGTGTGTGTGTGAACACGATAGCTCCTAAACGGAGCATTCGATTGAGCTCAAATTGGGTATATGTGTTATAAGCCACCGTCACAAGCAGAGCCTTATTATCGCATGGGCAGATCGGGACTTTGCCCAGGGCCCCCGGCTCGAGAAGGCCCCCAATTTCAAATATTGTTCTGAAATATATCAAAATTTTATGAAAAATAAAACAAATTTCATAGAATGGGGGCCCCCAAAATCATCAATGCCCGGGGCCCCCGCTGGTCATAATCAGGTTCTGGTCACAAGACCGGTATTGATTTTGGTGTATATAGGACTTATAGTTTTTCTACAGGGCTAAAGATTTCTTTTACATTATGGCCTATGGGGGGAAATTCTTGAAAGTGCGCTAGCGTTTAAACGGTACATTCGATTGTGCTCTAATTGGAAATATTTGTTATAAACCACCATCGTAAGACCGTTATTGATTTTGATGTTTATAGGACTTATAGCTTTTCTGCGGGGCTAGGACAAAGATTTCTTTTACATTATGGCCTACGGGAAGAAAGTCTTGAAAGTGCGCTAGCGTTTAAATGGTGCATTCGATTGAGTTTCAATTTGGTATACGTATATGTTTGAATTATTCATCGATTAAAATTTATTTAAATGATTGGTAATGATCTTAATCATAAGTGTTCGGAAAGTCGAGTGGAGTCACTCCAGATTTTTTTTTTTTTTTTTCTGTTCTCTATATTTAATTGGTGTATAGCAGGGTTGTCTAACATATGGCCCGCCGATTGTTTGAATCCTGCCCACTTACTTCTTTTTGAAAATCGCAGAAACAGTCTAGCAATCCTTTTTAGTAGTATTTCAAGTGGAAAAGCAAATAGTTCCAAGAAATGCTGTGGAGAATAAACTTAAATTCTGAGAATGCTATTAAGATCAGTTTTTGATTGTTGAAGAAATTGCGAAGGGGGAGACAAACCTTTATCTGATAGAAATTTTGTAAAAGACTACTCGAGCCTATTTACATCTGTCTCTTTTACTGTGTCTCATATTGCTGTGAGCAGCTATTTTCAAGGATGAAAACCGTGAAAACGAGATCTAGGTTTCTTTTGACCGAGGAACATCTTGTAGGAATTTTGCGTTAGCTATGTCAAGTGTACAGGCAGACATTGACTATTCGTTATGCAAGAGTAATGCCAACCCTCACATAATTCTATGTTTGGATGTAATGAAAATAAATGCGGTAATAAAACGGGGTTTCTACAGACCTGGAAAGTCAGGGAATATCAGAGAAAGTCAGGGATTTTGGAAAAAAGTCAGGGAAATTTGAAGAAATTGAAGAAAGGTCAGGGAAATGCAAGAATATGCGGCAAAATCAAGAAAATACTTCTTGTTCGAACCTAATTGTAGAAACTGTTTTATTTTCATTTTCTTATTTAACCTTATAAATAATTTTAAAATGTGTCCTTTATGAACATATCTTCTTCAGTTGAAATATGCTTAACTTGATCCTAAATTGTTATCAAACATGGTTTTTGTTAGAATCCAGTGATGTCAAATAATATTTTTGTGTATATTGATTTTATTATTATTATTATTTGTAAAAAAAGGGGCAAAATATATAAAAAGTTATTAATTAAAGGATGTAAAATTAAAAATAGAAACGCAAAATTAAGGAAAGCACGCTATTTAAAAAGTCAGGGAAGAGCATGATAGACGTCAGGGAAACAAAAGCTGTGAAATCCGTAGAAACCCTGTAAAAAAATGTAAGAAATTTTAATACCCAATTTTACGAATTATTTGTAATGTGTTTATTTTGTAGAACTCGTAAGGAAGGATTTATGATCACCACTTTAACGTCTTATCCTCAACTAGCATCCTCTTAATTTTTGAACTGGATTAAAAAATTGTGTTTTCCAAAAGTAAAATACGACCCTGTGGACTATCAACTACATCATTTCATAGAACTCCGTAGACACAAAACACAGTATTTACAGTACATAAAAATATTTACATTGCATGTGCTGAGAAAAAAAATATCAAACAAAACCTTAGGAAAAAAAAGCCGCTATTCTGGTTTAAATTCCGAAGATAACTATACTACCAATAAGTTGTAAACAAATAAGATAAATCAAGGGGTGCTGGTTTCACATCAGCTGTTTGTAATGTATAACATACAATAAATGAATTGGATTAAAAAATGAGTTTTCTAAAAGTAAAATATGACCCTCTGAACCAGTGGCGTCAATTTTCAACTTAACTATTACGCATTTTAACACAAAGTTATGTCTATAACCCCCCCCCCCCTCGAAGGAAGTCTGCATACGCCACTGCTCTGAACTATCAACTGCATCATTTCATAGAACTCCGTATTAGACACTCACATAAAGCGCAGTATTTACAGTACATAAAAATACACTTATTTACATTGCATTTGCTGAAAGAAAAAATACCATACAATACCATACAAAAAAAAAAAAAGGCTATAGATGGTTTTAATTTCATTTCTTGTTAATTTTTTTAAAATCTTTTTTATCTTCATTATGTTTAATTGCGTCAATAATGTAAAAAGGATTTCTGAATCGAAGAGACATTTTGTAAGGTGGATCAATGAGCTCCGAGAGAATGCACACTGCTCAAAGCAAGTATTCGACAGACTTGAGAGCAGTAAAATAACAACACTTTTTACTACAAAAGGCTATGCAAAAGGAACTGAACCAGATGATTTTACAGATACACACACAAACGAAAGTTGAAATGTGAAGAAAATGTTTCTGGAGGCACTGGGGTGGGAAGTGAGGACACCACAGGGGGTCAATTGGTCAATATACGCCCACCTCATCAATCACCGCAACTAATGGTTACCAAAGTGGGGGGATGAAATTCGCGTTGAAATCATGCATTTCATAGCATATAACGTTTACATTTAATTGAAAATAACGAAAAGTTGAATTTAAAAAAACACGAAAAAAGCATGTAAAAATAGTGAGATGGCTATACAATCTATTACGCGAGTTAAAATTTTGCTAAAGAGCGGGATTTTGAAATAACGGATCGTCAAAAATGAAAATAACGGTTTTAGAATTTGTGTTGCTTTTCAGATTGCAATAAAATCTCTTTCAGCTTAATTAACCCAAATCTGATTCACGCAATAATTGCGAACAGTTCTCAAGATTTACACAAGAAAATTTCATGTAAAAATACCAAATACTTTCCGAGAAAAATGATTAGGCGTTAAGGCACTTTTCTTCATAGGAAAGCATTGGGACGTGAATCTCCGCAAGCCGAGTATAGAGGCCTCTTAAGATAGTCTTGCTAGAGAGTGATAAAATATTCGACGAAACACGAAAATAGGAAGTTACTGAAATTGTCAGTGTTATAAAGTACTGGGCACTAATAGCATATATTATAATACTATTATTAAAAACATGTTGTTGTGTGTGATTATGGCAACACTACTTTAGGGCGATCTGCCAAGGGGGGGTGCCTTCGTAGGAGGACTTTCTAAGGGGTTCTAACGCGTATTCACGTTACATCTGGAGAAAACCTACCAAAACTCCAAACCGTTAGATCGACACCGTTAGTGATGGGACCCGAACCCGGGACCTTCACACTTCTCCATTGTCAGTGGCATAACCACTGTGCCATGGTGAGGCTATTAAAAAACATGATTGAATGAATTCAACTATTCACACACAGTGGCGTACCCAGGAATTGATTTTGGGGGGTGCATATCGTCATTACCATGAAAGAAGTAATGTACCACTTGGTGAATTTTAAAGAATATGCTATTATGGGCCCCATATAGGGGTTTGACTCGCATCCACCGGTATAATAAACAATTTTATAGCATACTGAAATCTTTCAAATTAATCAAGTTTTCAAGTGTTAGAAAACTTAAGATGAGCACCTCAAAATAAATACATGGGCGGCCCAAATTACCACCCATGTACACGTTTTTTGTTTCTCCCTTTCAAACCTGTTCACGAATTAATACAATTTTTATCAAGTTATTAAAAGTTACAAAATTGGAGATCATAGGAAAAAGTAGTAAAGATACCATAAGAACGAAAATTCGTATTTACCAGAACCGACGGACTCCAACATCAGTGAAAATTCAATAAAAGATTTAATGATTGAGAAAACAGCCATAATTTAAAGAATAGTAAAAAAAGGGGTTATAATAAAATGAAAAATTTCATACTTACTATTTTCTACAAGGTTATATTTATTCTACCTGTTTTTGCAAAATATTTAAGGCTTCCTCACTTACAAATATATTCTTTATATATGCATAACAGAGACCATTTAAACGCATTTCAAATGTATTGTTTCTTAAGTAGTTTTTTAAATATTTCATGGTTGAAAACGACCCTTCAGTGATACATGTTGTCACAGGCAAACTGACTAACCTTTTTAAAAGTTTATGGATATTCGGCAAAATATCAACGTTGCATGCTTATAAAGTTTCTACAGCAGTTAATCTAACCTGTTGTACCAGTCATTTCTTTTTCAATTGCTGATATTCTATAATCATTAAATCTTAGCATTTGTAGTTTGTTTTCATCTGTAGGTATGAGGTTATTTCCAGTGAAACTAAAATATTTATTTATCTCAAAATTTCTTTGTGTTTTCTGAATTTTTATTTAAGATCTAAAACTACAGCATTCAAAAATTTATTACTGTTACTTGAAATTGTTATTTAATGTACGCTTTTTTGCTTCAAATTGAAATTCAAATGATTGAATTCAATTGACAATTTGCTTCAAATTGTTTGGAATATTTCTTTCACCAGATTTAAGAAAACTTAAAAGCGACTACTGATTCCTTTAACTCATTCTCGGAATTAAAAAAAAATAACAAGAAGATTGAAACGAATTTAAAGTTATGAAATTATGAACTTAGCAATTCGAGCAAAAGAAAATGGATTGAACGAGATTTCCTGACTTCTCTCCGTTTATGAATAGGAAATCAGAGATTATTACTAACTGCTCGGAATTGGGGGGGGGGACATCTTCTATAGAAATAATATAATACTACATAGATAGTCTATAGGGATGCACCCTCCCCTTCTCTCTCCTCCTGCAAATTCTGACCATTGGCCTCGGCCTCATGAACACAAAGGCACATTTTTAGAATCATCAAAGACTTTCTATTAATTTTTCAAGAATTCACTTGGTTGGAATCATGTTTCCCTTTCATGATGAAAAAAATTTTTTGGGAAAAAATCGGGGTTTCCCCCCCCCCCACCTGAAATATTTCAATTTTGAGAAATCTTGGGGGGTGCATATGTCCCTTTGCACCCCCCCCCCTGGGTACGCCACTTCACACAAGTCCTTATTTTATCTTCAGGTACTCACATATGTATGTCTAATCATACGCAAAATATATACACGTATATTTTTAGAAGACTTTTGAGATTAACACTAGTTAGTAATAATTTAAATCTAATAATGAGAAATGGTTTAATTAATTAATAATTTTATGAAGTTTTCTTGACGATGTTACTTTAAGAAAAATTGAAGTATTAGTTTTAGTTTCTGTGATACACTATCAAACTTTTTATTGCATAAAATGTTATGTTAAATTAAAGTGCATGAATTATTTTATTCTTAAGCTTAAATTAATATTCTTAAGCTGTATTTCTGTATTAATAGAGATAAAAAAAATACGGATTTTCTCTAATTTTTATATCATTTCTTGTGTAAAAGACCTGCTTGAGTCAGTACAGACTTAGGAAATTTTTGTTCGTGCTTTTTCTTGATCAAAACCCCTGCCTCGATTTGATTATAAAATGCATTTGAAACACTTTAGCACAGCTGTATAAAGATACGCAAAAAAGTAAAATAAAACCATTTTGAGCAAATTGGAGGGTGAGTAAGGGGACAGAATTAAAGGTAGAAATTGAAAAATTTGAAATCCGGTGCCCCATTTAAAAGCTTATCGATAGGTTGAAAAAATACATAATTCTAATATCGTGATTGATTTATATAATGGTGTAAACAGTCCGCGTTGATGCTATTAAATTCTAAACATTATGTTACATTAAAATTCGTCAAAAATTACCTAATTTTTATAATTTTTTCGTTTTTATTTTAAAAGAGGGCGAAATGACTGTTTTATCATTTCCCAAAATATCAAAAAGTAATGACGGATAGAATTCAAGATGCGACAGTTTTAAAATTACTTTACGAAAATTTTTGCGAAATGCCCTTTTTAAATAAAAAATTCCTAAAAATCTGCAAATTATACTGCATATTCAGAAAAACTCTTTTTAAAAGAAAATTTTCTTCTCTGTCCGATGATGTAAATGTCGTTTTGCTGCGAGCGTAATTACCACCGTTATTACTAATTAGGTGAGAAAAAATGCGAAAAATCGCATAAAACATAAAAAACAAACATTGTAGGTCGAATTTTGTAAAAAGCGCTTCGAGGTGCACAACTTCATGAATACCAAATTTGGGGTTTCTAGGTGTAGCCGTTTGTCCGTAACGCCGACGGCAGACAGACAGACAGACAGACCACACACACACAGAGACATCTTCTTTTAAAATAAGTAGAGATTAGCATTAGGATGCTATTTCGATCAATCCCAGGTTTTTGTCTACGCGACTTTGTAGACATATTTGTAGACAAGTTTTGTAGACATGAACTGTCACGGTGAAGATCTTTTGAAATGCGTTTGCCTGATAATATGGAGATTGGGGGGGGGGGAGATTAACATCTTGGAAGTCGCACAAGATTTGCCATTTTTGATAATGGGTCGCCAAGTTTGCTGCCAAAAAATAACTTCAAAACGAACCAAGCTTGGCGATTTCTTCCGAATTTGGCTAGAAACAAGGAAAGTATAGTTAAAATATGCCTGGCGAAGATTGTAAAATAGTGTTAGTAGGCGATTTTAATAAGATTTCAATTCGAAACATGTGTTTTATGGAACAAGAAAGACAAACACGGCACACTCAAGAAATACACTGACATACACGAGTTTCAACGCTTCCTTAAGAACTAGATGAAAACTGAAGTGAAACAAATTAGCGATAAACGCACCAGTTAAGGAAATCAAAGACACTCAATTATTAAAACTACTTTAATTGGCAACCTCAATTAAATAAATAAGTAATGGAATGCTGTCCTTGCATGTAGTTCAAAATCGCCATTTTAATTCTAAATTACGGTTGACACATAAATACAAAAAATCTTCGTGGTAACTGCATATGTTTAATCATTGCCACCTTGGCGAGAGTCGGGCGTCAAAGTAGGAATCAACCCAAGAAAGACGAACACGACACATTCATGGATTATGGTGCACATTTTAAATATTATTTAAAACGGTGAAGTACAGCTGGGATATGCTTGCCGAAGATTGTAAAACAGTTTTAGTAGGCGAGTATAAGATAAGTTTCGATTCCAAAGATGTATTTTATAGAACAAGTGAGAAAAAAACCTAAAACCGGAGTTAAAATCTAATGTGGACAACACAAGACTTCCTTGCACGTCTATTAAATCAATAATATTTTCGGCGCACTTATACTAAACTTTACTGTCTTTGAAAGCGATAAAATACTGCTGTAATACTAAGGCTTAGCGATTTCTAGCCAAATATTTCCGATATCGCCCAGCTCGGTTCAATTTGAAAAATTTGTTTCTGACATTTAATTTGACGATATTTCGCCAAAAGTCGACAAGCTTGAGATAGTTTGCGAGATTTTGAAGATAGCCAAAATAGTCATTCACCACATTCTTTCAATGAATTGAATGTATCCATTTAAAGTCATTTAGGTGATCCTGTAAACAAATTACCCAGTCCATTGCAATTTGCAATCAAAAAAAGAGATGCACAGTTAGATGTTACGATAGTTCTAAATACAAAATTTGAACATTCTACAGGTAAAAGTTTTAGAGTTATGCGAAATGCAAATTTTTTTTCTGCAAATTGGGCGATATTTCGGGTATATGGTGCAATTTTACCAATCGGGCCTGTAATGTTTGTGTCCCTGCTTTAATTGCGCAATAGCCTAATGATTCAACTGTATTCCTATGACGTAATCAAAATTCGCGCTTTAAAGGGAATCTTCAAGAAATTTCTCCTGGCTTATGCGACACCTATAAATATGGACGCCCCTGTCGGAGTCAGTCTTGCGGTAGACTGCGAGCGATACCGACGTCAAACAGGGTGTTCTGCCCACTGCATTAGCCTGAGAATTTTGCTGTTATAAGCAATATTTTGCTTGATTCGAGAAACTCGTTTGCGAATGCTGTGTTTATGATTTTCCTCAAGTATTTCCACTGAATTTTAGCTTGTGGAACTGTTTTATTTTATGTGTGAATTACAGCATCTGTGAAAGATTCTGTACTCAGCGGATTGCAGTTACTGGCCGTTAGTTCCCGTGAATTTTGTACAGTTGATTGTTCGACTAAATTCTAGAAGGAATAAAATTCGAGTACCATCTTGACAAGTGGACTTTTTAATAGAACTTTCAACATATATTGCACTTTAGAAAAACGATCACAAGAATCATAGTTTTCTGCAACACTAGTTTGTTCACGTGATTGCAAAAAATAATTCTTATACATTACGATCTATGGACGAAAATCATTTAAAATGAGCTAGAGTCTATATGGTGCATTCGAAGAAGTTCAAATTGGTTATGTATATTGTAGGTCATCGTCACACAACATGTATAGATTTTGCTGAGTATAGGACTTATAGTTTTTTGACAGGGCAACAAATCGTTGTTGTTTTACATTATGGCCCATGTACAGAATTCCTGAAAGAGCGCTATAGTGTCTATAGGCTGCATTCGGTTGAGCCCAAATTGGGTATGTATATTATACGTCACGGTCTCATGATCTGTATAGATTTTTGTATGTGTAGAGCTGATAGTTCTTTCACAAACTCGCAAGAAGTAATTCTTACATATGTCGGCTTAAGGACGCACATCATTTAAAGTGAGCTAGTGTCTAAATGGTTCATTCGAGTGACATCAAATTAGGTGCGCATATTATAGGTCACTGTCTTACATACTGCATAAATTTTAGCGAGTGTACGCCTTACAGTTTTTTATATGGACACAAAAAAGTATTCTTATACATTCCGGCCTATACACTGAAATCATGTGCAATCAAATTAAGTGCACTAATGCCTGAACACTAGATCTGACTGATTTGAATGAAATTTATTTAAACGCATGGTATCAAGTGTTCGGAAAGTCGAGTGGAGTCACTCCAGATTTTTATTATTATAGATGGACATAAATTTGTTTTGTAATGAATGTGAAAATATTATTTAACTGGGTGTTGGGTGCTTTTTTTTTGCGCTGCATTGAAGGGATAAGACAGTTGCTTAATTTTAGTGGGAGTGCTTCCCTAAAAAGATTTTAGTATCCTCTAAATAAGGTAGATTATCTATTGATACAATAATAAATGGCGATCTTTAGGCGGCTCTACCCCCTCTTCCGTATAAATGTCTGTTTAAAACCTACAACTAAGCTCCCTGATGGGGTAGAAGCGCAAAATTTCGAAGCTTTGTCGAGCACAAAATAAAAATTTTCTTCGGGAAATTGGGAGTTAAATTGAAAGGGGGGGGGGATCTATAACTTTTTATTTTAGTCAGTTTTTTCTTTTATTGTTATTGATATCAAAATAAATGTGTTTTGAATTTGAAATTATATTTTTTGGGAGGCAAGCTTAGATTTTTAAAACAATTATTTATGAAAGCTTCAGAAAGTTATTTTTAATAACATTTTCTAAAATTTAAGTCTCCTTAAAAATGCCAATTTATTCCATCTATAATTTATCATTCAGCAGTCTGATATTTATTTAAATCTTAATATTACAAGCTAATCCATAATTAGAGTCAGGGGCGCTCTTAAGGAGTGTGCCGAGGGGTCCCGGCCCCCTCCCTAAATTGTAAAACATTCACTGAAAACCTGCCAGTTTAAAAAATTAATAATAACGCCATTAACAATGACATTTTAAATATACCGTAACTTAGAAACGTTATAAGCGCCAATATACACCACTATTTTTTTGTATTGTTACTGGATTGAAAACTATTACTTCACCGCTCTGACCATGTAGCTGGAGGTCGCAGGTCAAGATTTCCCCAACACGTGCAGGGGTCATAAACTTTCGATCACCGACACGAGCTTCCGGGGAGGAGTTTTTCGAGGGTGGCATAGATTGGAGGGGGGAGGGGGGGGGTTCTGCTTCGGACGGGACTCGTTTATTCAGATTTTTCGAAAGACTGATAACAGAGAAGTAATTTTTACAGGATCCCTCACTCCGGAGGAGAGCGGAGTGGGGACTGTCAAAATGTAGGGTCAAAAGGTCTTTTCGGCAAAATGATAACTACACGTTCTTTACTGGATTTTCCTCGAAAAAAATGTCTACCCCCATCTTTGAGGAAGTTTCCGGATGACCCTCTTTCTGTATCCACGGGGGGCGAGGGATCGGTTGAAAATTGCATCGTTGTATCCAGTCTTCCGAAAAATCTTCACGAGAGACGATCAATTAGCGCTTCTCCTCCCTCTCATGGATTTTCCCAGAAAATAGCCCAGCTGTAATCAGCCAGATGTGCCATCTGGCTCTTGGACGCTCTTTTGTGCAAAGAAATACCTGTACTTCAAAAATCCAACAGAATATCGAACTATAGAAAGATAAGTGTATTTTCTGAGACAGACTTCACTTGCTCGATACATACTTTCCTAAAGACAAGTATGAACGAAAACCGATATTTTAAAACAAACTACTTTTGCGTATGTTTTTTCCCCCTTTTATATTAAAATAATAATTTAATTTTTTATGAATCAGTTGCATATTAAGTTACAGAATTATTTTGAAATTTCTAATACTGATAATTTAGTATGTGCTCTTTGAATTTCTTTATTTTTAAAGCTGTTCTACCCCTGAATAGTAATCGCCGTCACAGGACTTTTGAACAGCTTTAAAAATTAACCAGTGATGTTAAATTCCCGAAAATAATAATAGTATTAATAATAATAATGCTTCTTCACCCGATGCACTATGGACTGGCACAAGCAGTAAAGCGCTATGTCACGTGCAACTGGCAGAAAAAAAAAATTCATAAGAAAACAAATCGTCTTCAAAAACGGGCTGATAATTTAACCGTTTTTCGAAATATTGCGAAATTCCCTACGTTTAACATTTTTCCTGAGTATTCTGTTCTGTAATTCTTATACACTACTGGCCAAAAGTATTGCAAGTTATAGAAATCTAACTCTTTTTAAGATTATGCCCCTTCTCTCATAAGCGTAGAGTTTTCAAAATTATTGGGGGGGCCGGGCCCCACAACCACATATATTCACGTCAGTGGCGTAGCCAAGGGAGGGGGTAAGGGGGTCATAACCACCCCCATGAGGAATTTTTTGCCATACAAAATGTATATTCTTCACTCCCTTATCATACATCCGTATACATATATGTGAGTTGCAGAAGTCGTAACCCCCCCCCCTGAAAAATTTCTGGCTACGCCACTGATTCACGTATATATAACTTACTCATAGCTGCCAACTACTACGGAATATATTTAACCATTTTTTCTACATGATTTTTCGGCTTAAAATATAGCAAAATTTTTGTGCTGCGCGCGCGAACTGGTTACTATTAGGTTGTAACGAAAGTTTTCCGCCACTCCAAGTATTACCTGCACAAGCAGTTCGCGTTGGTGTCTTTGCCAATATTTTGTAAAACGATTTTTGTTATTTGAAAGAAAAGACTTGTTTTAGAGCACTGTGTTGTGAAATCTGTAAAACAATATCGTTATGATTAAGTATAAGGTGTCTGAAATGGAACTGTCACGCTACCAGATTGATCCATCATTTACTCTCAGTTTTGTCGCAAAAAGTCAGCTACAGAATGACACTGAATCATGTGTACAGCTTAAGGTACTACTGTTGTATCATATGACACTGTGAAGATTTGGTACCGAAAGTTCAAAAACGAGGACTAGGACATTAAAGAAGCAGAGCGCCTACTGATGCTGATGAAGCCCGCCTACGAGAATGTGTGGAAGAAGATAAAATATTCATCCACTCGAGAGCTAGCTAAAAGAGTTAGACTTTAGTTCCATGTCCATTAGTCGCGCTAAGCATCGCATAAACGTGACATATAAGATCAATAGCTGGGTACCGCGTGAGCTGACTCAAGCAAATCTGGCGGAAAACTTTCGTTACAACCTGATATTTTGAAAAAAATAATTAAAAAATATACTGCTTGCAAAAAGTGGTTAATTATATTCCGTAGTAGTTGGTAGCTTTGACTTACTATATATAAATGTAAATTATTGGAAGTACTTGAGCTCTATGGGTCCATAGAATTCTACACCAATGTAAAGTAAGTATCCATGTTGGTATCTTCCTACCATGTTAAAAGTTAAAAATAGAAGCAAAGTAAAAAATCCAACGGAGAAAAAAAAAATATTTTCGATGAGATAGTGCATTTTAGACACATATGAACTTTTCTTCATTTCATACTTTTCATACTTTACATTGCATAATCTGATTTTAATTAACCAGAGCCTGGCGAGGGCAGCTTATAGTAACATTGTGTGTTACGTGGCGTCACAATGAATACTAAATCATGATTGAAATCAAAAGAAGAAAATTTTTAAAAGTAAAGTTTTTTTTTAAACGTTTGTAAATGGCGTGAATACTTTTTTTTATGTTAGTATAAATTAGTTTTCTGTATTTAGTGATAAATTATTGGGTGGGCTCAGCCCCTATTCACAATTTATTGGGGGGGCTCGAGCCCCACGGGCCCATATAACTCTACGCCTATGCCTTCTCTCTTGTCAAAAAGAAA
The DNA here is from genome assembly GCA_038373885.1 of Cheiracanthium punctorium. Classification (NCBI taxonomy): domain Eukaryota; kingdom Metazoa; phylum Arthropoda; class Arachnida; order Araneae; family Cheiracanthiidae; genus Cheiracanthium; species Cheiracanthium punctorium. Next base: position 101,681 of record JAWZYV010013854.1, on the reverse strand, counting down.
AATCAATATAATTGATATTTTTTAATGTCAACATATCAGATTAATTACTTCAAAGACAAGATAGCATTAAGTTAAAGAACAAAAATAATTATTGAATTTATTAAAAAGTAGCATAAAAAATACATACATTATTACAGAAATCATAATCCATTTTGGATCGTCGGAATAAAGAATTAATTTCAAGTTATTCTGCAAAAAGAGGATAATAAATAAATGCAATTGAACTAAAGATAATTTATTATTTTGCTGAGCAGCCTTCACACAGCCACTCTTTTAGATATGGAATCCACAATATTTTACAACACTTCTTTCGGTGTTTCATGGTGCCAACTTAAATTATGGGTTCCTGAAGCTCTAATTTTGTTTTTCGGTGATTTTCAGATGTATTGTTTCCAATTATACTAATAATCAAAAATATTTAAATCTGGCAAATTTCATGTCCATTCTTTTTGGGCTTATTCTGGAAAAGATGATTAGATTTCTCAAACTTCAATACTTTTGGTCAGTGTTGTAGGTTCAGCTCAGGTTGTAACAGCTTACAGTACAAGTTGTAAAGAGACATTCTAAATTTTTCCGAGTCGCTAGTGCAATTAATTTTTTTTTTTTTTTAACTGTTCAATAGTTGTATGACGTTTTAAGCTGTAAGATTAAAGTTAATTTCATATGACGAAAATTGAATGAATTATCTTATAAAGATGCTTAATTTCCCCATGTGTTACTTATCAACGTAATACATGGAGAAATTGCATCTGGAGAAAGTCGTCCAAAACTCCAGACAATTAGATTCGCAGCCACGGGAATCTAGCGGGTACTCGCGTTACATCAGAAAATAGCCTGAAAGTAGATTGTTAGACTGACAGTCGCGCGGTAGACCAGAACCCTGGACTGACACACTAAAAAGCAATCTATCATGTTCAGTGTCAATCACTCCGGGAAAAAACGCACAATACTGAAGGGGTTTATTTTTTTTGGATGAGTATGGGTGGGTTGGTTGGTTGGGGGGTTGGCGCTTGAAATAAAAAATGTAAGAAAGGAGTGGGCATCCGAAAGTGCGCTTTTTGGTGATGTGATTTTTTTTGTAGTATCATTTTTACACTAACATGCGTCACACTCTGAATGCCTCCCCCCCCTCCAATAGAAACACTTGTATTTTTACTTAGCCTTCAGTTAAATACTAGGTTAAAATTTGCAGAAGAGGCAGGTGAGGGCATTCAATTGACTTGTATAAAAAAAAAAAAAAAAAAAAAAAAACTTTATCAAAAGCTAAAGGGCAATGAGGCGTTTCGGACGGCCATGGGGCTACTGGAAAAGTTATCTGAATAACAATTTTCAATAGAGATAAATACAAAATACACTAATGTACCTCTGTTTACGCACTTTTGGACGCCCACTTGCTTCTCACATTTTTCATTTCACGCCCCCCCCCCCCCACCTCTCAACTAAAAAAATAAACCCATTCAAATCATGCGCTTTTTTTCCGGTGCGCATATTTAATCAAAGTTACTGAAAGGGAATAAGCTTTGCAATACTAATAATGGTAAAAATATAATTATTAAAACTATTTCAACAAAACTAATTAAACATTAATTTTAATTACAGTTATATATAGCCGATACTTTACATTTTAAGAAAGTAGTTTTAATCATTTTTAACCAGATTCTTTAAAAAGGGTTTTTTTAGCATTTAGAAATGAAAATTTGTTAAAAAAGTTTTTTAAGAGGGTTTTTTTAAATTGACTTATTAATACCATAATTTAATTCTGAAAATAAAGCACTTCTAAAATAAGAGAAGTAATATTTAAATTAAATACTTTCAAAAATAAAAATATTTATATGTAAATATATAAATCATTCACTCTAAGAATTATTATTTAAAACCAAAGAGTTAACAAGATAAATTAGTATGAATCAGAATAAATTCTTGCACTTATAAAAAGAAAACCAGTAATAACAAGCTACAGCTGATTACAAATTAGACTAAATGTGATAACATATTACAGAGAACGTGCATGTTAAATCTGGGGAGTCTTAGATTCTTTTTTTTAGGGTTGCCTGTTAGGTGAGAGATGGTATTTAAAATTTTCGAAACTGGTATAATTTGTTACTGAATGACTACTTTTGGACTTTGTCCAAAGAATACATACAAATTAAACTATTGAGAGGGGGAGAAGCGTCATTCAGATTATGAAAAATTTAGTATAAAACTGATACAAAAAATTCACAATATTAAAAAAAATTCATAAAACGGTAAAGGGCAATGAAGAGTTGCGGACGGCCATGGGCTACTCTGCGTCTGTATACTTAAAATCAGGCCACTGTTCTTGGAAAAGTTGTCTGAATGGCAATTTTCGATAGAGATAAATACAAAATACACTAATGTACCTCTGTTTACGCACTTTTGGATGCCCACTTGTTTCTCACATTTTTTTTTAAATTCATGACCCCCCCCCCCAAATCTTCTAAAAATACAAACCCATTCAATATTGTGCGTTTTTTTTCCGTGATTCATTAATTTCACAGTTGTAGTGAGGAGAGTACTCAGTATGTACTTCGTATTCAGCCTATTCAGTTAAATTTTGACCGAATACTCGGCTGATACAGATTATTTTATGGAATTTCAGCATTTTATAAACATTATGAAAATGATACGTAAATAATTAAGCAAATATAAATAATATATATAGTAAAATCTTAAAGGTATTGTTCGTAGAAAGGAAGTCTTCCTCACGGACTTTACGCACAAAGGGAAACAAAGTTTGCGCCAAATTTGGTTATGTAGTGTACTTAAATATTGAGAGATTTTAGTTTAGTGGTTAAGACAAAGCAATATGAAGTCTATCTACCTAAGGAGGGCATCTTGGGCACAGGATCTCTTTAAGGGTTTCTGACGCGTATTCATGCTACATCTGCACAAAATCGTCCAAAACTACAGAAAGTTAGATCCGCAGCCGTGGGATAGGCCAAAACCAAGGACCTTTACACTTCGGGGAGATTTAAGAGATAATCTTATAAAGATGCTGTGCATCGCCATTAATTTATTTTTCGGAGAACCTGTAGAAAAGTTTAAAATTCCCCCCCCCAACTTTTAACTGAAGTGTAAACAGTTATAAACGTTTATATACTGACTGTATTGTGCTAGAAAAGTATGGAAGGATGAATGTATCCGTATTGAAAGGCAGTAATGTATCGATATTCTTTTGAGTGCTCCTGTAGAACGCTACATACACTATTTTCTATCGAGGTCATTACATATATTAACTTTATTTTGTTTGAAACAGACGAATAAGTCTAAAACACAAATATGGGCACCCTCCGGCTCGCTCAACATATCGAAACCCCATATAAACCATTCAACCTCCCATATAAATCCCAATTATACGGCCTTCGACATCACTAACATCCTGAAGTTTGGTCCGCTACTTCGCTAAAATCCTGAAGTTTGTTGGCAAATTTTTCGAAGAGTGGCGTATTTTCTAAAATTTTGGATTTTTAAAAATTTCCTTTTAAAGTTCTCTAACTGATTCAGGTTTGTCAACCATTACATTGTACAGTCCATGAGTAAAACTTTTGAAGAGGCATCCTAAAAATTTTCAAGTCACTATACAACGAGTTATTGATTTTATGTATCATCAATAATAAAAAGGTTCTTTTAAACTACTCTTCAATAATACTTTATGAAATAAAAAGTTTGATAAGCATACTGCAGAAAAGTAAAACTAATACTTCTTTTCAGAGAAGCAACTAAGTCTTTAAACATACTTTTCAAATATAATAATTAGCTAATCAAAAACAATTCTAACTATTAGAAAAAATACAAACTAATAAATCCAGAAAAGTTATTTAAATCACATTTCTTACAAAAATAAAGCGATATAGCTAATGTCTGCGTATAAAATAGACATTCGTCATTTGTAAACTCATTTTAGATTTATGTTTCGTTTTAAACGTTATAATACGCATAAAATTTAATTTTTTAATTATAAATTATTTAATTAGCACGCCATTAATACATAAATGCAAGTCTACGAAAAAAAATTAAAACACAAGTGACAGTGTATTTTACATTTTTTTGGTGGACTTGCATTTATGTATTATATTTTACATACGCACATTTCATTCTGAATAATGTCTGTTATGTGAGAGAAAAAAAAAATTTTTTTTCAAAAAGAGATAGGAAATACAACTAATAGATATGTTAAGAAAAGAATAGAATCGAATGCATATTTTGGGAAATACTTCTTTGTCTACGAATGAGTCTCATTAACGATTATCATTCAGTTCAAAAACTACAAAATGACAGCAGCCAGTAACGAGTTAAAATGATTTAACAGTATTTAACTATTCGCCTTATTTAAAAAAAAAACATGATTTGGTCGAAAAAGAACATTATGATATTTTATATTGAATACATTACTGCAGCGTTTCTCAACCTGTGGGGCGCGACCCCCAAGGGGGGCGCAGAGCGTTTGCAGGGGGGGCACGAGAAAAACCAAAGAGCAAGTAGTGTTGCATATTTTTTAAAAAATCATCTTATTCTCATTTTTACTCAAAAATATATTCATTTTCGCTTAAAATGTTCATTTAAACTTTACTGATAACATTATTTTGTAGAAAATTTGACTAATTGTTCATTTTTAAAGATTAAAAAACTGAATGTATGCTGAAAAATGTGAGGCGGGGGGGGGCGCCACCGTAAGTTAGCTTTTGTTGGGGGGCACGAAGTTAAAAAGGTTGAGAACCGCTGAATTACTGTCTATCATTAATTCACACAGACGATTTTATTGGATTTTTCCACCTAAAAAGGTGCCTGCTGGACGCAAAAAGGAAATTTTCACTTATGCGTTTTTTGTCGATAGGAGAGAACAGTTAAAAAGGTGAAAGAGATTCTCAAATTTGAATATAAATGAAATGTTGGCCATACTGGCCATCTTTCAGATTTGATTCTTCAATAATGACTGCTCGGCACATTTTTTTTTTTTTTTTTTTTTTTTAAATATATGTAACATTTATATTGCTGTTTATAGCTGTGAGTGTATTTCTTATTTTCTGCAGCATATACCAATATTTTAAACAACCTTTTAGGATAATATTTACAACTAATCAGGATTTTGTAATAAGCATATACATATTCAATTTAAAATTTATTTTTAAATATTCTTTCTTCCAATTAATCAAAAAAATAACCACAGAATTTTAGATAATAGCTTTAATTATAGCTTTAATTATAGCTATAGATAATAGCTTTAAATAAGATTAATTTTTAAAACTGGACTTTTGGCAGCAATTCGTCTAAAAACTTCCTTTATAGAAGTAAATATTGTGCATCAATTGTTTATTAACTTTTTAAAACTTCTATGTAATTTAGCTTCTGGTGTGCGCTGTGTTAATTTGTTTATTTATTGAACATGGAAAGCTAATAGTAATGAAGCAATACACTAATTTAGAACTCTATATTCTTTGATTTAGAGGCGACAATACGTTATTTTATCCATCGTAAAAAAACAAAAATCATGCAATGCGGACTAACAAAATGCCAACTAACTGTAGAGTGTCTTCAAACAGAAAAACCGGAAAAAATATCTCTCCACTGACCCTCGCAGTTGACAAAGAGGAGAGGGGACAATTTAATGGCTTTTTAACGACCTTCAAATTGCCCGGTAACGACTTCATTGGCATCTGTTTACAAAGATCGGGAAACCGTATATCAGTTAGAAAGGATTGATCAGAAAATAGCACCTTCGCACTTCCTTAACGACCCCTATTTTGTTCCGACTTTTACTGACCAGATGTGTAAATGGCACCCTATATGCTTTCCCCCATTTTCGGGGAAAAGCGGATAAACCCTTTACAGAAAGTGGTTAATTATAATCTGTGAAGGTTGGAGACTGTAATATATACTCATTTTCAAAAGAATGCAAAGAACTTGGAAATAATAAATAAATAAATAAAACTGTATTTATCGTTCTCAAAACTTTCTAAGACCAGAGCCGACCCGATGGAGTCCCACGCTTGCAGATAAAGTTAGTATACAGTGTGTCCCAAAAATATAGAAGCACTAAAGTGTGTTTTCATCTTTTTAAGATGCCCTTTATACTAACTTTACCCGTTATTATTTACCTGTTAAAGATAAGTCATGACAGTAAATTTCAAAACATTTAAAATAAAATAAGAAATTAGACTACGTTCATGAAATAATCCTCCCATTAACTATCAATAAGTTACACTCCTTAAAATTTTTATTAACGACTAACGGTTGCTTATACTAATCATGATTACGACCTAACTTTTCAGTTCAGATTGATTGAATTCGATTTAAGCTTCAGTCGACCATTCAAATCCAAAATTATCCATCCGACCATCCAAATGGACAAAATTAATTCAAGCATTATTCGTTTTGACTGAATCTGACATTCAGGTGTGCCAAGGTCTGATATAGAAAGGTATACAATACTGATAAGGCTATAGTGACAGTCTTTTAAATATGGACCTTTAATTATGAATGCAATAATAATTTTTTATTCTTAAAGAATTTATTATCTTTAAAAAATTTGCTTGAAAGGGCAGACATATAAAAATATTGTTACAAAAGTTTATTTGTGAAAAAATCATTTATGTGATGAAGCATTTAGTGAAAGATTAACAGCGTGTGGGATTTCAATAAAACAAGTATTTGTCTATTTAAAAAAAAAAAAAAAAGTAGGAAATCCCCAAAGTAAATTTACGTACAACGTTAAATGCATTTATTTTAATTAATTATATTCATTGTTATACATAATCATTATATATTTTTTCCGATTATTTTCCATTCATTTTATGTGTATTCTCTTACTAAAAAGTTATAGTTTTTAAAACATTGCGTAACTTATTTATATAGAAAATGTCTTCAGAACCGCCTAAATTTTTCTGGAAAGAAGGCAAAGGGAAAAGGAAACCTAATGAGGTATTTATGGTTTTATTTATTAGTTTATTTCGATTTAGATATTTTTTACGGCCTGATATTGAAGAAATCCAATAACTTTTGCTATGAAGTATTCTAGCAAAACCCAAAATTTACTCACTAAGTATTCAAATTCTAATTTAAAGTCTTGTTACTGAAAAGTGAGACTGTTTGTAACTTTACATATCTTGCTTCTGTAAGATGTTTAATAACCGACTGATGATGACATCGAACAGTCTGCCCAAGTAATAATGGTTTTATTTATTAGTTTATTTTTATTTCGTTACGTATTTTTTAAGACCTGAAAAATTTAATTTTGCATTGGAGTATTTTATCAAAACCCTAAATTTACTAAGTAATTAAATTTTAATTTAAAGTCATATTACTGAAATATCAATATATATCTATAGAGTATATAGCCCCTCTTCAAAAAAAGAGAAAGAAACAACAAAGGATTTGACCATATTTATTAGTTTAACTATATTTAATTAGTTATTTTACTGGCCGATATTGAAAAAAATTTAAATTTGCATTGAAGTATTCTATCAAAACCCTAAATTTACTAAGTACCGTGTTTACTCGCGTAATAGTCGCACTTTTTTGCCAATTTTTCATGGTTAAAGTCTAGGTGCGAGTATTATGAGGGGAAAATTTACTACATAATATTCTAACTCTAAAGATATTTTTTCCGCTTCAAAACGGGGGTGCGAGATTATTATGCGAGGGCGACTATTACACGAGTAAACACGGTATTTGAATTATAACTTAAAGTAATATTACCGGAATGCCATCATATATCTTGTTTTTATAGAACAGGGTTATCCAACATACGGCCCGCGGGCCACAATCCGCTTACTGCGCTTACTTTTTGAAAATCGCAGTAACAGTATAGCAATCCTTTTTAACCCTTTGAGGCTCACTGTTCCCGCTCTGGGAACACCAAACTCTGATGTTTTGACTGTTGCCAGTCACGAAGAATAGATTGGATTTCTATAAAAATAGTTGCGGGTGACATAGCTCCACGAGAATCCCTTACTTTTTAGCACGTCATTTCCCGTAAAAAAACTGTCACGATTATTTTTAACATCACTGACATCTGCTGAAAAATGGAAGAATGGGAGAACAGCTGGATAGCTTGCCCAATGCTGAAAAAAAGTCAGCCGTTGCCATCGCTCGACGTGCACAGCCAGCTGTCGTCAAAAAAGAGTTTCTAGATCTGTGGCACGCGATGAACGTTTTCAGCAGATGTCAGTGCTGTTAAAAATAATCGTGACAATTTTTTTACGGGAAATGACGTGCTAAAAAGTAAAGGATTCTCGTGGAGCTATGTCACCCGCAACTATTTTTATAGAAATCAAATCTATTCTTCGTGACTGGCAACAGTCAAAACGTCAGAGCTGAAAAATGGAAGAATGCGAGAACAGCTGGATAGATTGCCCAATGCTGAAAAAAGGGCAGCCGTTGCTATCGCTCGACTTAACTACCAACAAGATGGCGGACGATCGAAACGTTCATCGCGTGCCACAAATCTAGGGACCCTTTGTTGAAGCAGCTGCCTGTGCCGGCACAGCCAGCTGTGGCACGCGATGAACGTTTCGATCGTCCGCCATCTTGCTAGTAGTTAAGTCGAGCGATGGCAACGGCTGCCCTTTTTTCAGCATTGGGAAAGGGTTGCGCCTCAAAGGGTTAACAATACCAAGAGGGAAAACAAATAGTTCCGAGAAATGTTGTGGAGAAGCGGTAGAGGGGACACAAAGATGTCACAGTCATCAGAGTTTTCGTTTTCTTCAGTCATTCAGGTGTCGAATGTCCATTTTTTCCATGCAAATCTGGTTCAAGCATCATGTAGGGAAATGCGTTAGCTTCTCATTCGAAAATAGTCTTTCCAATTCAACGGCAATGTCTTTTTTCCTTGTATTCTCGAGAAACTTTTTAAAAATACAATACTTAAAATATGGCGGCTCCAATAAATATACGCAAAAGAAGGAAAACTGATTCTGAATGTAGAACTTTTAAAGGTACTCGGACCAATGAACATTTTTTATACAAAACAGGAGAATATTGTATCTTATTTTTCAAGGGAGCATCGCTGTTGTAAAAAAATACAATATCAAGAGGCATTAGACATTGAAGCATTCTAGAGAATATGAATATCTCCACAGACCAGGTAAAAATTGATAAAGTGAACTCTCTCTTAAAAAAAAAAAAAGATATTGGGCAGTAGTTTTTTTTTCTAAAGCTACCAACTTAAATTCTGAGGATGTTATCAAGATCAGTTTTTTGCTTGTCGAAGTAATAGCCAAGAGAGACAAACTCTTATCTGATGGAGAATTTGTGAGACTGCTTGAGCCTGTTTAAATCTCTCGCATGTCCTGATTAAAAGTCCGTGATATAAACGAGTCTTTCACAACAGAGTAGAACAGGCCCGCCGGGAGGGGGGGGGGCAGGAGGGACAACTGCCCCCGGGCCTGGAGGACGTATGTTTCATAGAAACATTTATAAGCAACCAAATTTGCCGACTAACGTGTTTATTATTTCCTATTTTGCGCATTTGAAAAATAGGAGTATTGGAGTACTAGTTTAATATTCTCCAATATAAAAATTTGAGTTTTTTAAACTAATAACTAATTTGATAAATAAGGTAAATTTGCCTTAACCTCAGCAAAAACAACGTTGGCAAACACCAGTGACATTTAATGCCGCAAACCGGTTTCGGTAAATATGACTTACCATCATCAGAACGAGAATACATTCTTGCACTGATGTTGGTAAGTCATACTTACCGAAATCGGTCTGCAGCATTAACTCTCATTGGTGTTTGCTAACGTTTTTCTCACTGCGTTATTCATTTGGCTACGAATTTTATAATAACTCTGCTTTAGTTTTCAAACAACGAGAACTCAACATTTAAAAAAAGTCTTAGATTTAATTCTATCAAGTGATCCTCTGCATACATTAAGAAAGAATTTCAGGGTTATATGTACATTACTTTAAAGTAATTCTGATAAAATATACTTGCAATTTTTGATGGAAGTTTTATCGTGTACAAGGTTTGGTATATGTACCATAGATAGTAAATTTGAAGTGTACTAATTCCTTCCCTTCTCGCTCCCTTCAAAATCACGAGCTAAGCTGCTTTCTCCCCCTATTTCTCGTACCCGTGATATTTCTGGGCAATAGTGTTCAAAAGTTATGCTCCAAAAAGTTTAGAGTATATTTAGATTATTATGCATGGATTTTTTATATTATATATCATTTTACACAACGGATGACAATACCACTCTACTTTTAGCTTAATTGGAGTATTTTTAAATAGATCCTAGCACTACTCAAATACGTGTATTTGTGATATGTATTTTGCAATCATAGCTTACTTTTTTATTGTTCAAAGTGAGCTGACTGAGTGTTACTACGTGATAATGAAAATTTTAATTTTGCATTGAAGTATGCTGTCTGTCAAAATCCTACATTTACTGAGTATTTAAATTCTATTTAAAGTCATATTACTGAAATATTATTATATATCTTATTTCTATAGCCCATGCCCTGTAATACAAAAAGGGCGAAAAAAGACGATGAAATTCAGCAAACAGTTCGGGTATTTATACTTTTACTTATTAGTTTAACTATATTTAGTTAGTTATTTTACTGCCTGATATTGAAAAAAATATAAATATTTCCACTGAAATAACATAAAAGAGTATCCTAGTATAGAAACCTATTTTTAAAATAGTTTAAAAAACCAAAAAACACGCTTTTGTGATAAATTGAAGTAACTAAAAAGCGAAAAATAATTCTTAATATAGAAATAAATTAATATACGAAAAATAGTATTATTGTGAAAAAAGCGTGGGGCGCTTTGTGCTCTATTTTTTGTATCATTTTTGTACTAATCGTACCGATCGAATATTCTCAAGAACTGATATAGGGAGCACCCCACGCTTTTTTCACAATAGTACTATTTTTCGTTCATTAATTTATTTCTATATTAAGAATTATTTTTCGCTTTTTAGTTAGTTCAATTTATCACTAAAGCGTGTTTTTTGGTTTTTTTAAACTACATTTTTATTTTTCACTTTTTAGTTCGATTTGCTATAAAAGCATGTTTTTTAGTTTTTTTAAACTGTATGTATTTAAAATTTATTTTTAATTTTTGATATCTCTCATAAGACACCAAGGAACACTGGTTGGAAAGTACAAACTGTGAGATAATTTATTTTCACTGTGCACCAGTGGCGTAGCCAGGATGGGATGGGTATCAAATTTAAAGCGAAATGAGGAAATCATTTAATCTTGGCGATCCTGATCAGGATAATGAGATAAACTTATAAAATTATTGTATTGTCACCGGTTCTTCATAAATGTAAAAAGTTTAAATTAAATCTGACCGTTTAAAGTGTGCCAAATTTGAGTTCAAAGGAGTCGGTTACAAACATACAAACATACATACAGGTGAAGCTAATAAATAAAAGAGTGTTAAAATCAGGATAATGGGATAAACTTATCAAATTATTGTATTGTCATCGATCCTTGATATATCTACAAAGTTTAAATTAAATCTGACCGTTTAACGTGGATCAAAATCGAGTTCAAAGGAGTCGGTTACAAACATACAAGCATACAAACATGCATACAGGTGAAGCTAATAAAAGCGTGTTAAAAAAATCTAATAAAGGGTATCCCATTAGTGTAATTATAAAAAACTTTTAGAATAAACTTTTAGATCTCATTACCTTGATAAAGAAATATTTAACTTTTTTCTTTCTGAACTAAAAATCCGGAAGTTGTTCAAAATTCGGCCAATCAAAGCATTTTTTTTCCCTCTACGACAGAAGATGGTGGACTATGGAAATCCCCCAAGAAAAGGAAGTCTACCAAATAGAATTTTTAGATTCAGAATAGGATAGGATAAGATAAACCGCTCTTTAAAACAGACTGTCTCCTCAATTTTACGGTTTCAAAATAATAATAATAATTGTAACTGGATTGCTTTTACTTTTCTGAATATATCCACGCGTTCCAAGTAAGAACATGCTTCAGCGTTCCAAGTAAGAACGCTGAAGCTTTCTCCATTACAGAACCAGAGAGACTATTGTTTGTTATTGATACTTCCGATTGGACAGATATTAGTGTGGATCAGATATGATTCTATTGTAGCATGTATTGTTGGGCTCGATTTCAAACGAGCGCTGTTTCTTTCTTTCCTTTATTTTATTTTATAAATTCATATCTTAAAAGTTTTATTCATCAGATTCTAGATACTTAGTGGATTTTTAAGAACTAGTATTTTATTTTATTAATTTTTTATTTTGTGTTTATCTAATTGATTTTAAAAATAATTTCTGAAGGATTTCATATTCGAAAACACAAGTCGGATGTTTTGCTATTAGTATATCATAAGTTTTTTACTGCATTGTTTCATTTTTATTCAAAACCATCATGGTAGGTTATGCGTAGTCTTATTTATTTATTTATATTTTTTTTTGCGTGCATAACTTTTTTTTAGCAATAGTTATTCCCCCCCCCCCCCCAGTTATGACCAATTTTATGGTAGGTCTTGCTAAAGTAGAAATTGTCACTCATTCCGAAGTTTGAAAATAAAGACAAAATTCTGAGTTTTTTAAAGCGACAATATTTAAAAAAAAAAGGAAAACAGTCATTATCTATAAACAGTAGTCAATATTAGTATTCTAAAGCACATCACATATTAGGAAAATTTGCATACAAATTTTTCTAATATAAATACTATAATAGTCGTCCCGCTAAACTCCGTTCCCCTAAGAAAACGGCAAGTGAAGCAGTAACCGGCTTGCTTGGGTAGGGTCAACTCCCTCTCGGCTCGACTGCTGCGGGACCGTGTACGCTAATGGGAGCGGGTGCACGTAAAATCCGTCGTGGCTCCAGTCCTTCATGTTGTTAAAAGATACCTCTGGGGGGGGGGGTGCCGATTTCAGGGGAATTGGTCCCTCTTCTGAAATAGGTTCAAAATTTGGGACCAACGCAGAAATCCAAGCCCTTCGGGGGGGCAATAACACCCATCTTCCGGGAATAGTGCAGTCTTCTATCCCTGGACACGACAACAACTATAATAGTCATACATGTATTCATTATTTTTGTATACTTTTTAAAAGATATCTCATCTATTAAACTCTCAAAATTTAATTGTAAATTTAGTTCTTTAAAGCTTTTATCGAAATTTAAAGTTTATTAGCACTTTGAAAAAGAACATATGATTATGTATCATAATAAAATGTAAAAGGATATTTTTGTCAACTTCGCTATTTAATAATTAAAAACTCTTCATTTTTAGGCTGATGACCACAATATTTTTTTTTTACCTTTTAATGAAAATCGCTACCGAACTAACGATAAGTCATGGAATTGATAACCCTGCACATTTCTAGTAAATCAGTAGTTTGCGAGCTCAGTCCCAACAAACGTATACTCATAGTAATCACCGTTTTCGAGATGGAAACGTTAATTTTTACATTTACCACTACATTTTGTCGAAGCCCAACCTCATCATGTAGCGCATAGCCACTTCACTATGCCCAGTCACCATGTTTAAAGCATTCGCTGCGGCTCTCTGCAATTGCATTGACGGACAGAATTTTACTGGACACATAGTATGTATACACATCTCAAATTTAAGGTAGTGTTATTACGCGCGCTGGGTACAGCCGGGAAACCAAAAATACAACACAAAAGGGAAAAATTGTTATCAACCTCAACCCTATTTAAGAGTTACCCGTGAACAGAGTTATACTGGCAAAACATGTTTTCTCTTTAGTACTATACAGAAGAATTTCTTGGCATACTTCGCATTACTGATGTTACACAGGTGGAACATCAGTCAGGTTTTTTTGATTTCCCTTTATTTAAAAAAAGAAAAAAAAGATTTTTTATATTGAGAATGGATAACAGTATAGTACTTATTTATGATACTCTTGATTAATTTTAAATAAATAAATACATATATTTCAAGCCACTGGTGAATTTCAAAGGTAACAAATGTAGTAAAATTGTAACGCCATTCACCATGGAATGACCCTTATACACTTACCAACTTTATGAAGCAAGACAAGTAACACCGACGCATGGATTATGATACGCCTTCGTATATACAGCATTTTCGCATACTTAAAATATAAAAGTGTTTCAGAGTTTTTTCTTTCTTTCTGTTTAATGTCCATTTACAAAACGGGAAGACTAATTACAATGCAAATAAATTTTCGAGAAATTTAGAAGCATACGGGTATACGCGTGCACGTAGAAAAGTTAATAAGGTGCGATTTATTTAAACATTTTACAAGGGTATTCTTTTATTATTATTATTATTCCTTAGAATTTAAATTTCGTAAAAAGGAAAAAAAAATGTCATTGTTCACATTCTAAATTTTTATGTTTCGATTTATTTAATAGGAAACAATGGATTTCCTATTGACAGTAGTCTCGCCAATACAGCCCAATGTGATACCTAAAAAAGTCACCATGCTGAAGAAGCAGATGCGGAGGGGGCTGCTCACAGCCCAGATCGGCATGAGCGAGTTCAACGAGGCATGCAAAGAAGTGAGTTGTTTTAATTTGCCTTTTAATTGTTTTTACACACACACACATACAGGGTGTTCCAAAAACTTTTACCCTATGCTTTTATTCCTTAAACATTGATTATAGACATATACAGTAGACCCTCCTATAACATGGGTTCACATAGCACGGTGGAAAAATTGTGACCGTATTCGTATAACACGCTAAAAAAGGCTCGTACAACATGGTAAAAGAAGGGGATAGGTATTTCGATTTAAAGGTGCACTCCAGCACCAGCCTGCACACTATATGGTGTTTGGAAATTTCACATATGCCAAGGATTAGTACTTTGCTAGTACCGCATCAGTTATGAATTTACAGACAATTCAAATTTACGGACTGGTGAAATGGTCAGCCTGCACGCCATGGAGACGTGCCAAAATCGTCAAAACTGGAGGATTCTCAAAATTTCACAGAAATTTTAGTTTTAGGCAGTAATTCTGCATTACACGTTTCATGCTCTATGATTCGGATAGCTATATTTCAGTATCTTCTCTAAAAATATAATATATATATTAAATAGTATATTTTTAAATTCACTATTTGAAAATGTCATAAAAACCATGATAAAAAGAAAAATCATGTAAATTTTCCTATACATTGTAAAAAAAAAAAAATTACACACGGACAGCAAATGGCACTGAATTTTGAAATGACGCAGATACGTTCCGGGTTGTATGTATCCATGTTGTACAAGTCACTTAGATTATACAAGCACATAGCACATGAGTCACATCGTCATCTTAAGAAAAAATTAGGTAATAAACCAAACTTGACGACACAATATCAAACATACAATCATTTTTTTTTCTTTTATAATTTGTGTACAATCCCTCAAACGCGGTATTGTGACGATTTTTTTTTTCTGATCGAGAAACCTTGAAAGTGGTTTCAGTCATCATATATTTATTTTCATATCTCGAAGCCTTTTTATGATGAAAGGCTGAAATTTTGTCCATGACCTTAAATAGGTCATGCACAAAATTATGAATGGAGCTCAGTTTGCTTATTGGGATTTTTTAAGAGGCCGTATAAAAATTTAAATTTTGAATTTATTTAGATTTAATCTGCGGTAAATTTTAATCGATTCCACGAAATTCACATTTTTCTGCTTAATTACGCAATTTAGTGTACACTTCTAGTCTATGAACAAATTTATAGAAATAAAATACTAGGTCAGTGTTTTGGGACACTTTGTATATAGTTTGTAAACACACACAAGCTAAACATCTATGTCGGAAAATCATGTTTTAAAAAGACATAAATACACTTTTAAATACGTTGGCCTCATTATTAAAATAAATTGTGACGAAAGGCACTAGGGTAGGTGCACCAGTAACTGACACTATACTAGATAATATATTATAATAAGCTTTTATTTAAGAACGCCTAACAAATAGTGCTATCTAGTACCAAATTAGACGTTTATCTTTAATTTTATGCATTTATTTAACATCCAAAGGACTCTAGGTATCAAAAATTGAGATTCTAAACTCAGTGATAAAAAATTCTGATTCTCAGAAGCTGGCTATGCTGAAATTAAAATAGGTACATTTTCAACCTGTTTCTATTTGAAGCATATTTTTTTAGAATTAATTTAAATTGAATTGTATCAGATAATTGTACATAAAATAAGTCTGTAGAGTCCTTTTATTAATAAATGAGTTTATTTATTTAAGAAGGGGGTGTCATTTGATTGGGGAAAAAATCGATTTCACCAATAAGTGACATTCATGTCAGTTATTTGTGTTTCAGTCAAGGTCAATATAATTGTATAACATTTCTGGGAAATGCAAGTAATTTACGATAATTCCTATCAGAAAACATAAATTTATAGGGAACATCTTTAGTGCTATTGTAATTCTTATTTTTATCATCAAATAAACTTCATGCTGATGCCTGACGTTACATTTATGCAACAGCCTGTATTTTATAAAATATGCATAAATGTGTCTCGAAACTATTGAAGTATGTTATATTGTTCCATTAAAACATTTTTTAAAGTTAGATTCACGCTATTTAAAAAAAAAATAATAATAAATAAATAAATATTCAGGCTAATATGGGCTACACTGTTAAAACAAGTGGTTCAACGTTTCACCATTATATGGTGCTGAATTAGCTGCATCCTTCCCAAGGAGAAACATTATTCCATTTCTTGGTACTTTCTCCAAGACCATGATTAGGTAGAAGGTTGAACCATGATTTGGTAAAAAGTTTGAACCATGATTTGGTAAAAAGGTTGAACCATGTATTGGTAAAAAGTTCGAACCATGATTTGGTAAAAAGGTTGAACCATTATTTGGTAAAAAGGTTGAACCATTATTTGGTAAAAAGGTTGAACCATGATTTGGTAAAAAGGATGAACCATGATTTGGTAGATAGGTTGAATCATAATTTGAGAAATAATAGAACCATGCTTGTGTAGTAAGTTGAACCATGATTTGGAAAATAGGGGGGGGAAATCTGTGTCAGATGCAAAAAATTGCATAAATTTCATTCATAAAAATTATTTAGCACTGTAAAAATGTGTATATTTACCAAATATTTTCAAATACTTTACTTATAATTTTTTTTATATTTACCTTAATTACATATACTTCAATTAAAATTTTTAAAAAAATTATACTTTTTTTTCCTGAATTAACAGATTTTTTAAAAATATATTTTCCATTGATAAGGTATAAAATTAAAGTATTTGAAAATATTTGTTCAATTTATGTATTTTTTTATCAAGAGAAATTTTTATGAATAAATTGCTTGCAATTTTTTACATCTGGCACTGAGATTTCCCTCTTTATTGTCTGGAGATAAGAATCTATCTATTATCCAATCTTAAATCTAGGAATAAAAGGGAATTACTGTCAAACATCGATTGTGCAATATAAAACTTTTTTGGTGCTATCTTCTTTCTCAACCTGAAATTTGAATATGTTTCATAATAACGGGGTTTACAGTGTCTAAAATTCCTACTTCCATAGAAATTGGGAACATTTGAACATTTAAAGTATGATGCCTCGTTTACATTCAGCTCACTTTTGCGGCAGTAAGGAAGGGAAGTGAGAAATACTAAAATGTAAGCACCCCCTTCTACTCGTGCTGTCTCCCACTCCCTTCTAAACGGATTTTTTTGGGCAAGGCAAACTGCAGCATGAGGGGAGTGAGTATTTATACTCAACACGCTCGTTCATTTGGTGCCAATACTAGTCTTTTGACCCTGGGATTCTGATTGCTGTGTGTAAGAAGTGGGTTCGGGAAGGTGAGAAGAAAGTATGGCAGAATGCGAAACCCCCCCTCACTGCTACTCTATACTGCTGCAGAAATATTTCCGCGAGCCCGGGAGAAAATGGGAATGGTTGAATGTAAACGGGGTATTACAGTAACTGTTGAAAGTGTTTTTAGATATTAATTATGTATCAAATAATACATGCCAATTATTCTTAGTATTAGATCAATTAGGTACAACTTATATAAAGGTAGGAATTTTAGAAAAAGTAAAACCTGTTATATTATCAATCCCTATTATAATAATGATAAATCCACAAAAGTGGGAAGTAAATATTTTTTACAATGAAGGAATGATCTTGGTTCGTGTGACATGATCATGCAGCATGTTTATCTGGCATAGATGTTTTTAGTTTTATTTTTAAAAACATTTTCATACTTAACATAAAAGTACCCCCCCCCCCCGCTTTTTTTAAAGTTACAAAAAGCCCTTCCTAAAAAATCAAAAAGCTTTTAATTTTCAAGTTAGATTTCAAATAGTTTCCAAAATCATAAATATCTACATAGAATCACATTTTTAAAGCGGTGCAATGAAGTCTCCTATAGATACGAGTTGACTCATTCCTCCATGTTTTGCTGCGGACTGCCAGATTTAGCACCTCTTTTGGCACATTTCTCGAGAGATAAACTCATGCTGTGAAGCTGAACATGCACACTAGATTCCCCACCAATTTCGTTTTTCTGTCAATTTCAGTAGGAAATTCAAACATTATGCGATTTTAACTACGACAATTCAAATAATTGAAGGCTGAACAGCCATCCATACCCTATGATCTTTTGATTCAAGACCTAAAACAATGTTTTGTAACTTGAAATTGTAAGAACAAAAACTGTCCCGTGTTAAAGCAATGGCAGATGTGCAATAAATGGCATCCCTTTGGCAACAAAATATTGAATGCTTCAGCCTGTGTTACAGGAGCTCTAGGTGCAATATGCTTTTATAATCATACTCAATTAGTGAAAATTTGTTGCCCCACCCTAAGAAATACATTAATTTTACACATATATAATAACATTATTAAATTTATGTTAGATAATATTCACGAAAGTTGGAGCTCTGCTGCATGTATTAGCTCTAGAATTGCCACAGCTATATAAGTGGTAACGTATGATGCCAGGAAGGAAATGTACATCAAAATTACTTTGAGTCCCAACCTTATATATTTTTTAAGCTCATGCACAGACAGTGAAAATACAAAGAATACTACATATGTTTCAATTAAAGATAAAAATAATCAGCTTACTAACCCCGCCCCCTCTCTTCTTGACATCTTTGTAAGAATGTTTATATACATCCATAAATTTTTTAAATCAGATTAATCACTTGTATTCGACAACAATTTAAGGCATAAAAAAACAAACAAAACCCAAATGAGTTATTTTCAATTTTTTATTAAATATAAGAAATATTAAATTTAAAACAGTAGTAACATTCACACACTTTTATTGTACAATAGGCAAGATGGATTTCTTAAGCACGTAAATCCATGAAAGTGTATCTAAATGTTATGAATAAGTACAATTTAATGAACGTTCTTTAGTAAAATAAGAGTTATCATTTACACACAATAACTAGTAAAGAATGATGGGGGGAAAAAAGTTCTTTCTTTTTACTTTTATTAAATTTAAGACAAACACTTAATTTAAACCACCAGTTTTATACTACAATAAGGTGGTGGTTGTCAATGTGTCAAAGTGTCACACAATTTTATACTACCATTGGCAAAATAGAATTTTTAACAAGTAGAAAAAGACAATTTAATGTCTAAATAAAATTACTTTGTCTGAGACACACATAAAATAATAGCAATATACAACCTGTCAGACAGACATTGCAAGTCTGATGAAGTATTTCAGAAAAATTGCAATTTCTGAACAAATTCTTAACAAGCCTAAGAAAATAAAGAAAATTTCAGAGAGTTGACACGTCTGTCATTCAAATTACCAATATATGGCTGCCATTGCCTAGTCACACTATATCTACATCACAATATCTAGTACTTTTTCCAGGAAAAATTACATTTCCAAGTAAAAAATATATTCAAAATACTTTGTTGAATGAATTATTCTTTTGTATTAAATATCAAATACTTTGGAATTATTGTCATGGCCCTTTTATATTTATACAATGATAAAGGATAAATATCTATAAATCAAAGAGATTCAAAATTTTGACACCTATTGGATTTTTCAGTTTAAAGGCTCTTATATGAAAAATTGTGCTACTAATAAATGTTCGACAAATAAATTTTGTACATGAACCTTTACGAAGAATTATTAAAATTTTATCAAAAACTGGTTCATCTTTATCAAAACCAGATATAAGGCAATGCCTCTTTTGTAAGCAATTCCATTTATCTGTACCTTTGATAACGAATAAAAATTTTCACACCCTACAAGTAATTGTTTAATTTCTGCTGAATATCTGTTCACATTAATAAGTTCACTCCCTGAAACTATATAGCTTTTTCCTACTTATCTTGAATACTCCAAATTGTAATAGCACTGCATTTGCTGTAACAAAATCATCTGACTTCCTTTTTTGCCTATTTAATTTTACTTCTAAACATGAATCCTCTTGGCAGATTTTTTTAAGCTTATTAAAAGCTTTATTTCCCACCCTGCAGTACCCGAACCTACCAACATTTTTTAAATAGGGAAATTGTGAGACAAGAGCATCACAAATTTCTAAGCGTTCTGCTTTATTTGGATAGCACTTAAATTTGTATGCATAGCTAGCCAAATGGCTCACAAGCTCTGACGACAAACTCAACAATTTTTCATTAGTGAGGGCCTCTGCTAAAGGCTTTGAAAATTCACTAATTGGCAAATTTATTTGATGTGGCCATTGAGGTTTTAAGTTTAGCTGTACAGTAACATCTAAGTTTTTGCATGTTTGCTCTAACAAATCCTGAGTTAGAAGCGCATTTGAAAAAGGGGGGTTATCAGGACAATCTACTACTTTTTCTTGGATTGGATCTATTAAAGATGTAAAAAGTGGGCTATATGTTGCCTTAATAGGACAATCTATAACTTTAATGGTTTCTCTATCTTTTAGAGATGATATTTCTTCAACATCTAGATAAGTTTTGAAATCTGGATCATAGCCAGTGATCGCGATAACGCCTCTAGATGCGTATTTCATGCTTTAGAAATTCAGAATACGCCTTAAAAATTTCGGAATGCGTATTTTTACGCATTGCTTTTCCATATAAAATTAGGTATATTTTGATAAATAATTATGATTTGTTGATTTTAAATTTAAAAATCCAATTATTGCACTAGTTTTTGTTCAACTGACATTTATGTACCTTGACGTATAATTAGTTATTATTTATATGTCAAATGCAATTTAATTATATATTTGAATATTTAGCATAATTGTTCGTTGTTTAATTACTCCTTTGGAAAAGAAAATACTCTTTCTTAAAAGGTTAAGAAGTATTTTTACTCTTCTGAAAAAATCCTAGATCGATCACTGATCATAGCGTTGAAGAAAATAATCATCTCTGTTAAGCCCAAAGGCGGACTGCAAGACATCATAAATTTGTGCACCCTCACCCTGTAGGAAGGATGATGCCTTGATACATGTGAAGTAAACGAGGAGAACACAGAATACTCTTTTTTGCAATCATTTAGAGGACACAAAATTATGTCATGATTTTTAAAATGTGAAATAAATTTTGAAGGCAAGTAAGTTTGGAAATCACAGCTATTACATATTAATTTATTTACGCTTTTACCTTTAAACTCATTATGTGTAAACAAATGCTTCTTAAATTTTGAAAAACTATTAAATGTTAAAGGACAGTCTCTCAAACCACAAATATAGTTGAAGTTTGGATTATGTCTGAAAATTTCTTGTGAGACTTAGATATAAATAGATACAGTGGAACCCCGATCTATCGTTCCCGCATTCATCGTTTTCACGTATTGATCGTTTAATTTATATGGTCCCTGCACAAGTTGTATTTAAATAACGTTAACGAAACCCGCATTTATCGTTCGTCAAAAAATCCTTTTACCGCGTTGATCGTTGTAAAATATTTCTCCTGACTGAAATGAAAGCGAAATTCAGATGTATCCATATAGCATACAAACTTATTTATTTTCTGGTATGACTTCTTGGGTTGATAATGGTGTAGATGAAGAGTTGTTACATTATGCAGAGCATGTGGTGTGAAATTTAGCGATTATATTTCCTTTAATATAGACGTAGCGACGTATCCTAAGAATGGAAGAAATGTGTGGTGATGCAAAATATAAAAATAATGGCGAAGAAGCAGAGAGTAATATTCCTGCCGATGAGACAGCCTACACTAGTGCCAAGTTTATCGAATGAAATTACAGTATTTGGAATTGTATGAACTTTTATATACAAACATGAAGACACAGAAAAGGCGAGAAAAATATTGTAAATCTTTAAATTTTTCGGTTAATTAAAAAAATTAAGGAAAAACTCAGTGTAAAATTACTGATTTTTCAGAAATAAATATCACTTAATTTTCTTCAACTCCAATTTGTTTCTTTTACAGTTTAGTAACAAATTAGTATTTTTGGTATGAATATATTGTGTGCATTCATAAACATTGTTTTCTTCGCATTTTGTCTTAACCCGCATGCATCGTTTTTTTTTCTACGCACCCCTTGAAAAACGATAGATCGAGGTTCTACTGTAGTAACAAAATTTCTACTACATTTAAAACAATTAAACATTTTTAAGGAATAAATATTTCTCAAAGAGTGAAATTATTTAAATTCTGTAGGCAAAATTTTTGGATTTTTTTTTCCATAAATACATCAGACAGACAAAAAGGAAAAACTCTGGAAAAATTTTAGCAAGATTTTGAACATTCATTTGCATTCTGTTAGAAAAACATTTGAGCAATAATAATACTTACGAATTTCAAGTACTACAAATATTGTAACTGCAACAAAAGTAACATTTTTCTTTAAATAAACAGAAAAAAAATTAACGATATTTTTTAACCAACTTACTGTACAAAGTAAGTACTTTAGGGGGTACTTTACCACAATTAATTTTCAAGCAATAGTTCTGAATAAATATTAAAGTGCCATAAATTTCTTTGGGATATGATATACAGTTAAGAGCCAAAAATCCGCAAACGTCCGAAATCCTCACTCCTTCTCCGATGTAAATAATGAAATTTGCAGTCATCCGCCAGTGATGAAATTGTTGAAAAGTGTCTTGAATCCAAAGATAAATATCATTCTGATGATGATGATAAAAACTTTGGTAATAACAATATTAATAAAATCCGTTTAATAAAAGTTTAAAGTTTGGAGTAGAATACCTTAAATTTTTAGAACAGTAAAGTTCTGTAACAAAACAAGAATTAATGATAATATACAATTTACAAAAATAAATAAATAAAAGAAAGAAAGAATAGGAAAAGAAAAAAACTGAAAGCAGAAAAAAATAACATTTTAAAACAAATCACCATAGAACATGCTTTCAAAATTAGAAAAAGGAAATATTGAAACCATTTGCTTTGCTAGTCTTCACATATTTTTTTTCTTTTTTCTCCTATGCTTTTGTATTTAATGTGAAAATATAAGTTAAATACTTTTGACTGTGCTTTTATTTCATTGTAATTGTATTCTACTTTTTTAAAATTAGAAATGTAATGATTTATCTTTTATGGCCCGAAATCCACAAAATCCTAAAATCCGCACAAGCCATGGTCCCAAGCTGTGTGGATTTCTGGCTCTCTATACTGTATTTAACGTATAATAAAATGATAATAATAGACAAACAGCTGCAATAAAGTCTTTTGTCTGCACTAAGCAACGGTTTTCTGCGACAACACAGAAATTTCCATCAGTTACACTGCCAAGTGAAAATATCCTCGGAAATGCAGATTGAAATTCTGTATCAAAGCTTGAGACCTAAAAGAAAAATAATAATATTGTTGATTCCCTTTCTAAAAAGAAAAAAAAATGAAAAGAAAATTGAAACAATAGCACTAGAATGACTTTAAAAGGGGTATGTCTTTCTCCTGAAACAGTACACTCTCAAGTTAAAGTTGCCATATCTCTCTGCTAAATATTTAAAATTAGATAAAAATTATATTTGACTTTTATTTTAAATTCTAGAATACTTGCTTTATCATGATAAATTATCCCTCATTACTTTGTTATTATTCAATTTATGTATTTAAAAATTAACTTTAAGACTTTTTACTTATTCATGGAAGTGTCAAGTACCATAAAAATCGGGAGAAGGGCCGCGGCTCATACGAAAAAAAAGTTAAACTTTTTCAGGGTGAGGCCCATCTGATATTTTTCCCCCCTCCAACTTTAAAACATTTTCTTGTATTTTTCACTCACTACTGTATTGATGCATTAATTTAAAAGAAAAAGAAAACCAAACCTTAAATCTATGACTGTCTAATTCCCTTTTTCCTCAAATAATTAAATCATTTGAGTTTGCTCTATGCCTGTTTGATACCTTTCTCGGATGTGAAAAACCTGGAAAGGTACATGGGGCTAGAAACACCAACATCACACATTTGATTGGCTGACAAGTTTCATTTTTAAACACACCAGTTTTTATAGTAACTGCATCATTAATTTAGAATATTATAGCACCAGATTCTTGTACTATTTTCTATTTGTTTATTACAGCCCTTGTTTACATTTTTGCTGCTGCGGCCCTTTTTGGTGTGGCCGTTTTGCCAGTTTTTACGGTATCATGATGCTAAACGAAACATACACAAATGCTAAAAAGAAAAATTAACAATATAATTTAAAAATTAAACTTTGCTTTTTAAACTAGCATCAATTGTTTTTTTAAAGCGACAACTGCTTACACATTCTTACCGATTTAACAAAGTACTGCATAGGTTCTTTTAGTAAATAAGGGAGAACAAACAAGCCCATTTTTTTAACAGCAGTAGAAGTATCCTCAACTTCTCTCAAACAATTGATAATTGCATTAGTGTCATCTCTTTCATCTTTCAAATTTTTTTTGGACTGGAAAATCTGAAACAGATGAGCACCATGACGTTCTGCAAAAGAAAAGATTTCTTCTCTGATATTAACCGAAGAAATTCTTCAAACTGCTGCTCCTCTTGGAAGAAAAGTGGATACGCTTCAATTAAGCTGTCCACAGTTGCACGATTGTTTATTGAGCTGTGCCTAAATGAGTATGTTATGGCCATAAGTGCATTGATTTTTTTTTTTTTTTTTTTTTTTTTTTTTTTTTTAAATCCTGAAAGGAAATACTTTTCTTGGACTCCTCAATCATTCCAGATCTGTGAAGGCTTTGTGACAGCTCCGTTTCCCCCTCAACATGATCAGGAGCCCAGTTAATTTCTCCTTTCTCGGGATTTAATTTAATTCTCTTGGGGGTAACAAAATCAACTGATTTCCTTTTTTGCCTATTTAATTTCAATTTATTCTTTTCAGTAATTGCATCATGTGCAAACAAAAATTTACACATTTTGAAAAAAATCTTAAAATCTATAGAAAATTTTGAAAGAGATCCATTAGTTTAAGTTAATGATTACATATCTGTATACCAACTTTTTATTTCATTCGCTGTATTTGTAGTTCATGTATGAACAAAAATTTAAGCATTTTGACTAAATTTTCACAAAATTCTAAAATCGTGAAAATATTTGATGTTCAGGTTGAGTAACCACCTATTAATATGTCAAATTTTATTTAATTTGTATTCAGTCGTTATATGAGTGAACCAAAATAAGCATCACAGACAGAATGACAGGTACTTCTTTTTTTTAATGGTTTTCCAGGCGCTTAAAAGGGATAAAAATAGAAAGAGGTTTACATTTTAGGTTAATGTACAGTAAAAAGTTTTGTACAGATATAGGAAATTTGACTGAATATAGGATTTTTGTAAAATATAGGACGTTTTTGGCAGTTTAAAAAAAAATATTAGAAATATAGGATATATAGGACGACTGAGAGCCAGCCCTGTATCTGAAATAATAATTAATTCTTAATGTGATTTTTCCCAGTGAACATCGCTACCCCTAAGTAAACATAGCAGTTGCAGTCGACATGAGGTGAATTTTTCTAACTGCATATTATAGCACAGTTCTTCATAAGATGAAATTTTGTTTTCGTAACAAACTAGAATTAGCACTTTTTTTTTAGCCCAACTCAATAAATATTTTTGAAATTACATAAGTACAGTAATCGAAAACAAAGCTTATATCTATTACTATAATCAAGAAACCATGCAGAAATTCATAATTAACTCACAGATTACTATGGCTCTGGATACAACCAATTTGTGCTAATAGATTAGAACTTCTTTAAAAATTCACATATAAATACTAAAAGGATTAAAAATATACATACATTATCGATACATACATATACAGAAAACTTGGTATATTGGCTCTGAATACAATAAATTTGTGTTAATATTCTTATTATATTAAAACTCATTTTAAGAATTCACATATAAATACTAAATGAAATAAAAATATACATACCTAATCGGCTCCAAAGTACAGTTTGCAGCACTGTAACATACAACACACGTTGTCAAAATCAAAACAGTTTTTTTTCTTAAATACCATGCATGCCTATAGAATCTGAAATAATAGGATAGTGCTGTTATAGAGTGTAAAGAAATTTAATTTCAACTTTGTCAAAGAAATATAAAATACAATACATCAATCAAAATACACAGGGAATAAACTACTCATATCTAAAAATATATATAAAGAGAACTTACAACACTCAAATTCAAATAATACCTAATTTTATATCCAAAAGAACTTTTCTTAATATTATACAGCTTTGAAATTTTTACCTTATTTGTACATAAGTAATAAGCATAACATAATGAACTTTTATTTATGTAATTTCTTAGAACAACTACAGATGCGTTATTTCAAATCAAATGTATTCAAGCAGTAGCGTAGCCAGAAATATTTTTGAGGCATGGCTGACAACTCAAAAATTAGAATGCAGTACAGCTTATAAAAATTGATATAGCATATACAGGGCCTGAAATTTCAGCTTGGAATATACTTGCCAAAAAAATAATGTATTCGCCACAAAGTTGAGTTGCCGTATATTTTACTTTTTATGTATTTTGGGATTTTTTTCTAATTAAGAAATGCTAGAAATATGCCAAGTTATTTTATATAATAAAATGGTCTCATTGTAATTGAAAATCATTTTAATGTATTGTATTTGAGATTTCATAAAGATTGTAGTATTTATGAACATAAATGAAGAGCCAATTAAAAAAAAAAGTTTCGCTTTTAAAGGGTCATATCTAATACGAATTTGTGTATATTTGCCTGTCAGAACTAAAGTACTACCACTAGTTAGTGGCATCATCTGGATGAAAGTTTTCAACATCTGGCCCATTTATATGGATATAGTTAAAAAGATCGTTCATAGTGCTTGTTGATAATGCATTCCTATATGCAGTTTTAATTCGGTTAAAAGCTGGGCTGCGCAAAACGTGAAGAGAGAATGCATAGGCATAAAGGGCACTTCGCTTTAATTGTTCTGCTGAACATATCGTTTTTTTTTTTTCTTTTTCTTTTAAAGGATAAATGGTATGTGAAATTGTATCTTTACATACTTTCTACATCCGGCTGTGTCAACTTTTTTTTTCCATGTATGAACATGAACTCCATCCATAATTAGACCAAATTCGAACTCACCAACAGCGAGTCGGTGAGTGGAAATTTCGTGCCCCGACACACACACACACATATATATATCTTTGGGGAGGGAGGGTGAGGGCGACACCAGAGAAAGGAATATCCCCTTGAATTTTTGCCTGAATATTTTCGCATATAAAAATGAATTAAAGAAAACAAAGGAAGTTCTAAAAAATCATAAATCGAGTATAAAACCTTTAATATTGGAAATACATACTTTTAAAAAAAAAATGGCTTAGGTCCATAGCTGAACTTAAAGTTCATGAAATTAAGGTAAACTTTCAAATGTACCATCATAGAGATTAGTGATGTACCGAGTAGCAGAATACTCGACATTTACTACTCGGACTGAGTGTAGTGTTGGGAATTAAAAACACACTAAATGTTCAATGATAATCGGTGTCTGTCTGCTGTAGCTCCAGAAAGGATTTTACAGCAAGTTCTGTTGCTGAGTCTCGGGAGATGGAGTAAATTAAAAACTGAGAGGTGGCTTCTATCTTTGAATCAAATAAGTCCACAGACGAGTTAACGGATGTGAAAAGCGAGGGGAGGTAAGAGATCACGCATGGAAGCACCAAATTGCATGGAAAACAAAGAAAATCAAATTTATTTGCAAATGAAAACTATTCAAAACTGACATGGATTTCACAAAAACTTCTTTTCCTTAAATAAGAGCATCTAATTCGAAGTAGCAAATTATTTTCCCAGAAAGCTTCATAGGCCACAGAGGAAGACATCGAGGGCCGCAGGCAGCCTGTAGGAAACCCTTAGTGTAAATCAATGAGAAGGAATAGCTGAAATAAGCATTAATTTCTAAATAAGTGGATGAGCTACTAATTATTGCTACCTTGGGTAGTCTCATAATAGTTGCATAGATGGCGTGCCAAATTTTTGAGTGCATATAGTACAGTGTTCTATGAGGGTTTTTTTTTTTGAAGGGGGTGGGTGAGGAAGGGCAACCATTACATATTTTTGAAATTATCTAAGTCATGAAAATTCACTGGAATATTAAACTTTATTTATTCATTAGTATTTTTCATTAGGCATGACTTTTCAGAAATGTTTTGTTCGTTGATTATTACATCATATATTTTGCAAGAAAAATCTGAATTTTAACATTTAGCAGAATATTTAACAGTATGGATACTGAAAGTTTATGCCTTTCTGCTGAATATATTTACCCCATAATTGTAAAACAAACCCCCAGACAGTAGGGTTGGCTGTCCGTCCAGGCTAATCGCAGACGTACGGTAACCCAAAACAAAGCTTGCATGCATTGCGGGAATAATTCTGTAAGCAGGGGCAGGTTTAGTAAGCAAATTTCTTTTTTTTTTAACGTCTATATACAAGAAAACATAAAACCAAAGCTACAATACACTTATCTAAACAGCTTATTAAAACCTTTCTACACATATTTCAAATGAAATATAATACAAATTGAACATAACCAAAACACTACCTCTACACTGCCCCCGCTTACGGAATTTATCTCGTACTTAAGTGATCACAACAAACCAGATACAGGATTAAGCACACGGCAAGAAGCAGCACACTTGTTATATTTTGGCTCTGAATTCAATAAATGTGTGGAAAACATAAATCTTAAATAATATAAGGCGAAAAATTCACATCTAAATACTAAAACGATAAAAAATACACATACTTTTTTGATTGTCAGAAATCATATAGGCAGCTGCATGCGGCACAGTCGTATTTAAGCTCTAAATACAGTAAATTTGTGTTAATATTCTTATTAGGTCAAAACACATTTCAGAATTCACATATAAATAATAAATGAATGAGAAATATACAATACATACCTTATTGGGCTCCAAGAAGAGATTTGCAGATACGAATTCAGACACCTTCACCTTCTTGCTAACCCTAACGCGAACGGTCGCGGATGCCGCTGTCGCTGTGTTGTGTTTCTCAATGGTTGGTTGGTTTATTTCGATCGCTGAACAGCGGAGAAAATACCGAATCATGGTGTAACTTCGAACCATACTTCAAGTTGAACCAATAATTCTTGTTTTTGTAAAAGTGATCGCACCATCTTTTGGTAACTCGGTTTACTTTTCACCAATGCATGGTTCAACATTGAACTGATAGTTTTAACAGTGTAACTAAAGACATGGTTAAAAGGTAACATGCAGGTTTTCAGTCAGTATGCCTTAGACATTTAATGTTATTTTTTAAGGGTGGGGGGGGTATATTCTTTTTCTTTTGTCGTAGAAATAGGGTCTTTTAAGTGTCATGTCAATTGTACTCTTTGTGTAATTGCGCCAATTGTAATACTTTATTTTCCAGTTCCACCGACTCACTGATAAACACAGTAAGCATCTTGGAATGTGCCTCAAACAGGATGGATATTATGAGGTACGATTTTTAACTAGTTACAATGTTTTTATTTAACTATTTAACGATTGTTTAATTATTTATAATTTTTTTATTCAACAGCAATTATAACAACTTAAAAAACCAGCTTGAAAAATAAATCTAAGGAAGATTTGTACTAGACAAACGAAATTTGGTAGGTGCGCTTATGCACCCGAAAGTTAATGTTCTTAAAATTTCATATTTACTGCCGTATTCATCAAGCACTTGACACCCGTATTTTTGTTTTTTCCAGACTAATAATTTTTTATGACAAGACAGAATAGATTTTCTTTTTAATATCGGGGATATGTTATATGTTTTACGCAATAAAGTTTCAAAGAGAATATATTATATGTTATCTTTTTGATTCCCTTTTTTCCCCCCATTTTATATAGTAGGGTAGGGCCCAGATGTGTGGAGTTAATATCTCTTCTGATATGCCACACAACCGAAACCCTACTATTTGGTTTGCTTTTAATTATAATCCACTGTTTGTGGCCCCTGAAGAGGGTGACAGTGGTTATAATTTCCGTTCCATTCTATTTTCACAATAATTCTTGCACTTTATTTGGCTTGGCTTTTATTTCATTTTCATTATTATTTTTTTTTAATTTATTATCTATTCAAAATGTGGTTTCTAATTCTTGCTAATAGCTGTTATATTTTCAGTAGCGGATCCAGGGGAGGGGCTAGGGGGCTTCAGCCCCCCCCAAAAGAGATTGCTCAAGGGTAACATTCTGCTTTATTATACACTTTAAATGGCTAAAATGATCCTATTTTATTACTTAGCCCCTCCCAAAAGCCTAATACATTGGTTTAGACTAAAATTTTGATTCATAGTACATTTTAATTGGGTGAAATAAGCTTTTTAAAAAATGTAGCCCCTCCCAAAAAAAATTTCTGGATCCGCCACTGTATATTTTTATGCGAGGTATGTCTTATTTGTAGTATGTTTTGTGTTTTACTTATTAGTTTTATATATATATATATATATATATATATATATATATATATATATATATATATATACATATATACATACATACACAGGGTGTCTAGTGTTAACGGTGGCCAATTTCTTTTTCCTAAACCGTTAGAGACACATAATTCCAATTGCAAAAATGCTGTAAATTGTATAATCTATTATATCAGGAACACATACACACAATCGAAGTCAATAAATCAATCCTTATAAAAATCACGGAATTTAAATTTTTATACGTTCCCCCGGTCCTACAGTTATATTTAGAAAATTTTTCTTTATACAATTTTAAGCACAATAAAAAAAGTTCTTCCTTCTACGACCAAAATTTACCGAAAGCAGCAAATATTTTGACTTATGTCACTTTTCCACGTTTAAAAATGTCCCGTTACGGTAAACCGCTAAGGGACCATATAAATATTGAAATATAGGTTTCAATTTCATTTTTTGGCATAATGCGGAGAAAGAAGCAAAAAACTAATTTTAGAAGACTAATCTTTAAGCAGAAGGTTATAGTCAGGCTCTATAAAAATCCATACGGGATCAGACTTACTAAATCGTATATGTGTAGCCCGAGTATGCTACGCAAAGTACAGGAAGAGTTCTCTACACGGGTGCATATTTAAATTGCAGCCGATGGAAGCTACTTTGAGCAAATGTTACGCTAATGGAATCTGTAATATTATTTTAAGTTTCTAAAATACATATATTTGCATTTTAAAATGTTTCATTTTCTAATTTAATGTTTAATGAACTGTTTTATTTCCTTGTTTTTTTTTATATTTTAAGTTATTTAACACCAATTCATTTAAAAAACTCTTCTTTAAAAAATTATTTTCAGTATAAGCTGTATTTTTATGTTAATTTATTTAATGCACATAGTTAAACGTTAATCTTCTTTATTGAAATCTATATTCATAAAATAGTTAATGAAATTGCTAATAAATATTACAAGGCTCAAAAACAAGTACATTACTTTTGCTCAACTTCATTTTGTATACAACTCCCATTTCGCTGCGCGAAAAGTGCTTTAACTTTAAGCAGCTGTAACTCGGTGAATTTTGGTCGTAGAAAGACGAGTTTTTTTTTTTTTTTTTTTTTTTTTTTTTTTTATTGTGCATGAAATTGTATAAAGAAAAAAATTTCTAAATATAACAGGTAGGTCCGGGGGGACCGGAAAAAATTTAATTTCGTAATTTTTATAGGATTTGATTTATTGACTTTGGTTGTTTCGCATATAATAGATTATACAATTTAAAGCATTTTTGTAATTGGAACTTGTGTCTCTGAATAATGGTTAATGAAATAGCCATTGGGCACCGTCAGCACAGGACACTGTGTTTATATATACATATATATAACAGCTAAACTTACGTAATATAGATATCGTATTAATGCATCGATCAAGTAAAAGCACAAAACATAAGTAGCATTTGACTTCCGGATCCAAGAATAAAAATGGAGACATAGGCCTTAAATGTTATTCACAAACCTATGTAGCAAGAACAATCAGAGCTGTCAAAGCTAAAAAGGTAGGATCTATATACCGAGTGAACTCCTGGGCCTAAGCCTAACTACAAGAACCCAATATGTGGAGGTGAACTGGATACTAGATTAATCAAGCTCAATCGTCAGGTGCCACCGCTTGAATTAATCTAGTTAAAAATAAAATTGCAAAATAGATAGGTTTCTGTAGGTCGCATATGATAAAAAGAGTCATGAGAGTAAACCTTGGGGCACGACCATAACTGTAGAAAAAAAAAAACCCGTGTAAATGATCCAAACATGGTGAAATAAGCCCAGAGATGATGCCAATACTAGAACTCGAAAAAAGGTGTTGCCAACAAAGAAATTTAAGAGGCAAAATATAAAGCAGCAAGAACCAAGGAGTTAAAAGAGAGAAAATTTAAACAACCAAATGATATTATAGCATGAACCATATACTTAATTAGAGAGAAATTTTAACTACAATAATAACAGTGAATGGCGGGATAATTAATATACTTAAAATCTAGTCTAGCTAACCAAAATAAATTACTGGCTTAGATAGCTAAAGGTAACTGGCTTAAATAACTAAACGTAACTGGATTAAATTTACTAAAGGAATTTTAACCCATTTGTGCCTGGATATTTTTGCGACTTTCTTCGATTTTTACTGATAACAGAAATAATAGATATATTTCTGATGTCAACTTCTTGAACAAGGGATGATTTCTTTTAAAATCATTATGCATAAAAATCGAAATATTAGCCTCCTACTTGGTCATGCTAAAATATTTTGTAGAGTTGAGGCTCAGTACTCATGAATAAAGGCTAGGAAAAATAAATAACGTTTACGACTAATAGCGAAAATGCCGTCCCAAAAAAGGGACACTAGGCATAAATGGGTTAAAAAAGGTTTATATATATATATATACTAAAATAAAGAATAATGGTGAATAGGTTTCCTTGTGTAAAAGTTAATTCTGAGAAAAATAAAATTATTCATTACTGTTTAATGAATTTTAAATTTTATTTAAAAATGACACATGCAAGTACATAGTTAAATGCAATGCAACTAAATAAATCAAATAGAAACGAGATAGTGTAATACTCCATCAATGTACACCGTTCTAAGTATAACACCATGTTGCTTCACATTGTGAATGGCAACATCTTAACAAGATCTTAACAAAGATTGTGCACTATCAGACAATGGCCGTACCCATTCAAGGCTGCCAACCTGTGTTTATTAAAAATTCAGATAAAGCAGGCAAAATATTGAACAGGGGATCAGGAATAGCGTAAGCTTTCATTACTTGACCAGGGGGCAAAGCCTGTTACTTTTTTTTTTTTTTCTTTCTTCTTCTAAATTTTTGAGATTATTGCTTTTCAACAAAAATACTTTTGCCGTGACACTTTATTATTTTTTTTCGTTACCTGTATCATTTTTGGTATTGAGTCATGCAAATGTTGAAATCTGATTGAATCTTAAAAAAAAAAAATAAACGTATGAAAAGAAAATCCAATGTACTCACACAGTTTATTTTTGAAGAGTGGCTTTCGTCAAAGCTTTTGTTTGAGCGTAATTAATTGTAGTTAATTTGATATTTTCTTCATTCCTTTTAGTGTACACCAGGGAATACCCCGGGATGTTCCAGAGCTACCAGTCCAAGTAAGCAATAAAACGATTAAAAGTTACCAAATTTGATAAAAGTATTAGACATGCTTTTTCTTTCTTGTTACATTCTTGATTAAGAAGGGGGAAAAAGTTCTAATATAAAAGAAAACTTTAAAAAGTATGTTTACAAAGATTTATACATATTGTTTAGATGGATGAATCTTTGAAAACATTTTGTAACGTCATTTTGTTGGTACGATGTTTACGATGTTGTTACGATGTTACGATCATGGGGTCCCTTTTGATTTTAGCACTACAATTCCAATAAATTTTCGAAAGACAAGACACTTTCTACGATTCAAAACTTAAAAAGGGTCGTATACAGAGTGTCCTAAAATACTGACCTAGGCTCTTTATTTTCTGTTTTCCCCCCCAACTGTGAACCTCTATTTTGGACGCATTGGCCACCACTAAGGCCGGAGTTGTTGGTCTCTTTATTATGGGGTGCCCCTAGTAGGGGCCCAACGTCGCCCCCTACGAAGGGACGAACACAATGACAGCCACGCCCAGTCGGGGATCTAACCCCGACCGCCAGGAGTTGAACCCGAGGGTTACATGGGATTTCCGACGGCCGTCATTTTGCCATTGACAGCCATCCGGCCATCGCAGTAGGGGAAAATATGCTACCGCTGGCCCTTTGGGAGACCCCAAAAACATCAGTGGGTCCAGTCATCACTGTAGCCGCCCCCGAAAATATGCTACGACTGGCCCTTTGCGAGACCCCAAAAATATCAGTGGGTCCGGCCATCGCTGTAGTCCCTCTCTCCCGTAAATATGCTGCCAATGGCCCTTTGAGAGATCCAAAAAAACCTCAGTGGGTCCGGCTATCGCTGTAGGGGGGTCCCTCGAAAATTTTCTGCGGCAATCCCACGATTTTCATGAGCATTGGAACTCCCACCGTCGGAAGTCCCACGACACCGAACCCGAGACCGTAGTACGGTGCTTTACCCGACATGCGATCTGACTGGCGTGACCTAGGCTATCATTCCTTAAATATTGATCTTAGACATCTATATAAATAAAGGAATGTGTAAACTGTCCGTTGGTTTGTCTGTCTGTCTCTCGCGTAGCTCCGAAACGGGTGATCGTAGACCTACCAAATTTTGTGGAAATTCTCCAAGACGGGTCTCGACACACCTAGAAGCGATTTTTTCGAAATTCGAATTAGAAAATGTTTTGTCCGATTTTTAGCGATTTTTCTTGCGTAATACATAATAACGCCGGTAATTGCACTCTCAAGAAAACGATATTTACATCATCGTACAGAGGAGAAAATTTTCTTTTAAAAACTGTTTGTTCGGACTGTGTAACATAATTTGCAGATTTTTGGGAATTTTTCAAATAAAATTAAATTTGACGCCAACTTTCGTAAAATATTTTTAAAACTGCTGCATCTTGAATTCTATCTGTCATAACTTTTTTTTATATATTTCGGCAAAAGACGGAGCATACAATTCGCCCACTTTTAAAAGAAGAACGGAGGGAAAATATAAATTAGGAGAATTTTTACGAATTTTTAAGTAAAGAAGGATTTTCATTTCAATAGCACCTGCTTACAAATTTCAGTTGGATATCTTGGGGTTTGGTTGTCCTGGATACAGTAACAATGATTAAAATTGCCAGTTGAAAAAAATAAATAAAATTAGTTTACAATAACTGGGTTTTTCCATGTGAAATGTGCGTCATTTTGGTGTCACGAGTTTAAAACCCCTTTCGAAACTCAATCAGAAAACGGATTCACAAGCAAAACATACGCAACGCATGCAATACTTCCATATTTTATTTTACGTTGCCAGAAAAAGAATTGAATGCTGTTTTTTCACCAGTGAATTATCCAGCATTATTTTCAATTGAGATTTTAAACGGGACACGTTTTCGAATCGCAAGAAATATTTTGCGGTGAGGGCCTGATTATGACAAACATGGACACCGGGCCTTGATGAACTTGGGGGCCTCCATCTATGAAATTTGTTTTATTTTTCATAAAATTTTGTTATAAAAAAGAATATTTCAGATTAACATTTCAAATTGCCTGGGGCACAGGGCAAAGTCGCGATTTGCCCCTGAGATAATAGGGCCCTGGTGCTAAATACGCCAATCTGACAAGAATTATGTGTACAAATGAATGGAGAGCTGTTTTAGTGCCAACCATAAAGTGAAATGATTATCATTTATACTAATGCGTAAATTATAAAAGTCACCAAAGAATAAAAGACTACATTCGTGGCAAATTTTGCTTATTTTTAGATTCCAAATCATTGGAATCAATTCGAATTATAGATGTAAGAAAAAGTTTCGTTCCCTACCGTGCAGAGAACGGGTACGCAGCTAGTATACAATAAATTAAAAAGTTATTAAAAAAAGTGCAGAATTTTGACACATTGACACATTCTAGTATATAATACTCGAATTTTGTATATCATCTCATTCGTGAATGGGCCACATTTTATTAATTGGAAATTTTATTAATGCGAGATTGTATAACAATTTAAAATGTCTATGTTTTTAAAAAAATTACGAGAGGAATTTTTTCGTAACATAATTCTTTTTACTGCCTTATTTTGAACATTTTTTCAATTTGCATTACCCACTTTTCTCTATTAAATAAAGAGTGTTACCACCTTTTTGGGATACAATGTATATATACTAAGAAAAAGAAAATAACTTTTATGGTGAACCTGAGGTCAAAATATTCAGTTAGAAAAATGAAGTCCCTTCAAGAAGTCATCTATACCAAGAAAAAAAAAAAAAAACTGCTCGTATAAATGTAACATCCACCAAGTTATTCGACTTCGAAGGCATTGGCGATAGTGTTATAGCAATTATCACCAATGATTAATAGATTATTCTTAAACTGTGGAAATATGAATAAAGTACAAAGTGGAACAGCTGAGTCCACGACTCAAGACCGTACGGAAAGCTGAGTCAAATTAAGTTCAATATCAATTAATTGAATGTTAATATTTGACTTTAATTTTAAAAATCATGTTCCCGCAGAGTTACACGGTAAAAATCTGAAACGTTACCCCCAAAATATGGGCAGCTCTTGTAGTTTAAAATAGCAGAAACGTTTCCGAACCATGCGGGTAAAGTATTTAGAAACGTTTCTGCATATTTCGGAAAAATATTTACAGATTTTCCTGCTTTTTAGGTAAGGTTTCTGGAAAAGATGTGTAACGTTTGTGTATATTTTGGTAAAATATTGAATAACCTTTCGGTTTATTTCACAAAGGTTTCCGAATTAACGAGTTACCTTTCTGTGTTTTTCAGAACGAGTAACATGCACTATATGGCAGCACCAAACTCTCACGGGAGGAGCGCTCAGTATAAAACCCTCTACGCACGCGTTCATAGGCCAGCACGTTACCTCAGCGCTGTGATCGTCTTGCTTTTATTGATTTAAAAGTAAACTGACTGCTGCCAAAGTTAGTTCGGGCATGGCTTGTCTTGGAAACTTAAATTTTTTTTTGGAGTATTTTATAAATGGAGGGAAAATACTATAATTAATAAATATAAATTAAAAATCTTAAATCTTTTTTTTCGCATAAATTATTTTCAGGAGATAATGTGCTGTTTTATTTAAGTATTCATCCGGCGACGTCACCTGGTGACTGGTCACAAATAAACTTCACAGTGACCACACAGTAGAGTCCTACTCTCACATGTCACAATATGACTAGTATGTGACAGTCCTGTGACTCTCTGTGACATCACAGCGACTCTTTTGTGACAATCTATGCTATTAGGGAAGACGCGTTCACTCTTTTCCTTTTGTCTCTTAGCACATGCGCGCGAAGTCCCAAATGAAGGTTTCCTTTCCCCGTAAATATTTTAAGCCGAAATGTGGGTTATGTTTCCGAAATCGTGAGTTCGAGTAGAGCATCGGTAGGTTACGCTATACTTTCGGAAACCTTTCTGCTATTAGTATGTAACGTTTCTGAATTTTTTTACTGTGTAGGCGAGAACTTTCGTTTGCTTTAAGTAATACTGCATAATTTAGCAGTGAAAAGGATTAGTTTTTACTTAAGTTTTATCAGCATTGCAATTTTTATACTATTAAAATAAAAACCCTCATAAATATCTGGTTATCTCTTTGCCGGATTTCATTAATACAAGACTCCCGCTAGGCTGTATGAAGATAAATTTAATGAAACATAACTAAAATAAAAGTAAATATTCATACAACCATTCTGATGATAAAAAATGAATTAAAAGGGAAAAAAAAAACCTTACAAAAATGTTTATGTTTAATCTGTGGACATCCCCTGAATTAAGAGTTTAAATGTTAAATGCTAAAAAAGTTAGTTTTTAAAATCTGATAAAATGTTTAATTCAATGTCTCCCCCTCCATATTCTTCAGTTTAATAAAGTTTAATTTTTTATTTCACAGATGAAATAACCATTTTAGATGTCCCACCAAAAGAACCAGTAGAAATCGTCATTGACGATTAGTAAGTATATATTTATATATATTAATATAAAACAGCAAAACTTACGCAGTATGGCTATTCAATTAATCCTTCGAGCACGTGATAGCACATAAAAAGAAGAACAATTTATAATAAAGGGAATAAAAATGGAAATAATAGGCCACAGATCTTGTAAGAAAACAGAACTATCAAAGCTTAAAAAAAGTTTGCATCCATATAATCAGTGAGATCTCGTGGGACTAAGCCTAACAACAAGAACCCCCAAAAAATCAAACATGAGGAAGTTGGAATGGAAAACTGAAATAGAATACTCGATTATCAAGTGCCACCGTGCTCATATTTCAATTTAATGGAATAACAAAAATAGCTTGGTTTCTGCAGGTTACATGAAAAAAAGAGTCATAAAAGTAGCCGCGGGACACCATCATAGCTAGTGAAGAAAAAACAAACGTGGTAAAGTTCCAAACATGGAGGAAAAAGCTCAGAGATCCTCGAAAAAATGCCAATACCCGAAAAAAAAGGTGATGCCAATATAGATTTTTAAATGGCAAAAATAAGCAGCAAGATCCAAGGAAAAAAAAAAAAGAGAAAAATTAAACAATCATATGATATAGTTAAAAAGAGAGATTATATAAAAAACAGAAAATGGGGGGGAAGGAACAGTAAAATACTAAAAATCTATTATAGCAAACCAATGAGCAACAAGGTACAGGCTTAAATAGCTAAAGAGTGCAAAAGAAATATATAAAAGAAAAATAAAAACTAAAAAAAATAAATTTAAATTAAATTTAAAAAATATATAATACTGTTTTCAGTATATGAAATTAAGTAAAAAAAAATTATTTAAAATTAAGAATAATAATAGTAATGGTAGGCAATAAAAAATTAATAATATTACTTATATGTAATTAAGTTATTAGTGCGTATACTACTCGATAATATATTTGTAACAATGCACTTAGTATGGCTTATATCTGGATCAATAAGGGGAAAAAAACGAAAAAAAGTACCAGTGATCAACAAATATTCTCCCTTTTTTAAAGCTTCTTTTTGTATAAAAAATATATTTTATGGCATTTTTGTTAAGAGATATTGGTTAATTTGAAGTTAGGATTATCGTTTATGAATAATGCTAAGAGATTGTGCTAGAGCTTCTTGCATATAATAGCATAGTTATTTCTAGACTTATCAATATAAGTTATAAAAAAGTTATCCTGTAATTCTTTTATTTGAGTACATAAATTTATTTTATTAGCATAACTGAAAGGACAAAGTAACAGTTTACGCAAATCAGTAAGTACATTGTATTTCCATCCACTAAAGAAAGCAGAGGGTATATTCATGGGCGCCGGCAGAATATTTCTCGGGGGGGGGGGGGGCAAAGACTACTTCAACGTATGGTTACCAGGTTGGAAAGAGCAAAAAAGCAAGGGAAAACTCTGCATACAAAAATCCAGGGAGGGGCCATTGCCCCCCCCCCCTTGCCATATGCTGCCGGCGCCCATGGATATATTGCATTTTATAGAAGCATTATATACATATAAAAATCTATATTTAAAAGTATTCATTATATCGTCAATATGGTATTTAGAAGGTAGTCTATGCTTAGTACTTTTCATGATCTATTGAAGTTTAAGATCTTTAATAATAGATCACCAGTAACCATATGTCCAAAATCAGAATTAACAAAAGAATTATATTAATCATTGGCACAAAGACAAGGTACCTCATCATCAGGTACAAAGCTCCTACAAAAAGATTTACTATTACTTTCTACCCATCGGTATAGGGTATTTGAAAGATTTTTTTAAACTTAATATGCTGTTAAGGGAAAAGATCAATGTGACGAAAAAAGTTTATTGAAGTTAATCCTGTTAAAAGCAATGTTGGTGTAATTAATGAAAAAATTGGTATTTAACAGAGTATTATTGTTTGTTATATACTAAATTGTAATTTAGTGCATTTGCACGAGCAACTATTAGATTAAAAAAAAAAAAAAAGTGAGAAAATAATCTGTGAAAGTGCGTGAAGTGAAAACTTTAGAGTATTTTATGAGGTGTTCTTTCTAAGAGAAAATGTAGGCACGTACTTTCAGCCAATAATGGTCAACCTCAAAACTATTAAGATTGCTCAGCTCAGTCTTGATGCGCTTATATATAAACTATCAGTATTATTTTTATACCATTGCATTTTATTTTTATTATATCATTGGGAATTGTATTGTACCGTCAGTATCACTATCATTATATCTATATTGTATCATTTCCTTATGAATTCAAAATATTGTGCTCTTCGGAAAATTATTTCGTTTTCAAGAACATGATGAACCCATATTGACGTCAAAATTGACGGATCAAAATTTTGAAAACCAGTTTTGGCACTGCCGTTCTCTGAATACATCTTCTCCATACACATCGGATAGTTTTTTTTTTCTTTCTTAAACAGTATTTTTACCTTTTCTTAAAGAAAAAGCTAAGCATCTCGAAAATGCCGCTTTTCAGTTTCCAAATTTGAAAGTGTGCCTACCAAAAACTACTGCGTAGAATCAATCTAACTTTTTTTGCAAGCAAGCTTGCTGTATAAGCTGTTAAAATACATAATGATCAGGCGGCTTAAGTGGGAAGTTGGCTGTGCAAAAATACAATTAAGTCCTCTGTTGGAAAAAAAAAAAACGAAATTACTTTCCGAACAGCCTAATAGATGTTACAGCGACTATTAATGAAACCGTAAGCGATCGAAACGCACTTTCAGTTAGAAAAATTTGTAAAATTTAGAGTAGCTTTCAAATATGGCACTTGTAATTCCGTATCACTAATATTCTTAAAAATATTGCTCTGTGTCCCAGAAGGTTTGAAAAAAATATATGATGTCTCAGTGGAATAATTACAGAAATATTCAATGTTAAGTAGTCACGAGTTACACCACTTTATCTTTTGTGGTGGCGTCCGTTTTTAGACGAAAGAGCTGGTAAAATTTAAATAATGATTCCTTTCTTGGAAAACAGCAAGTAAACGTACTCAAACTTGAAATTAACATGTTTAGATTTTAATCTAACTGATAAGTACTGCATTATGAAAAAATCGCTAATTTAGTTTTTAGAGGACATCCATTAATTACGTCACGCTTCTAGAGAAAAAAATTACGTGTAACAGGGAATGACGGAGAAAATGGCGTGGGTTAACTTTCTCTAGATACTGCCAAACA
Source organism: Cheiracanthium punctorium (assembly GCA_038373885.1). Taxonomy (NCBI): domain Eukaryota; kingdom Metazoa; phylum Arthropoda; class Arachnida; order Araneae; family Cheiracanthiidae; genus Cheiracanthium; species Cheiracanthium punctorium. The sequence continues at coordinate 60,044 of JAWZYV010013854.1, read as the reverse complement.
TGCATTATTGGAAAATTTTTAGCTAAAATAGGATTTCGAGGAGTGAAATGTAGCACACCAAATGACCACTAACAAATTAACGTCAGTTGAAAAGTAATTTTATTTTTCTCACTGAGACATCCCCTTATTTGACGACAAATGCTAAAATTGCTGACTTGCGATATCTCAGTAACTGTTAAATTCAGAAACGTGGGATTATTATATATTTACCTTGGAGACAGAGCAACATTTTTCCAAATATAAATGATAGAAAAATAGGAACCATATACAAATTAAATTTCGTATTTTAATATGTATACAACCACTTGTAAAAATTGACCTATCTGAAAGGTACTGTAAATTTCACAAACTTTTGTAATTGAAATTGTGTTTCTATCATTCACGGTATAATATAATCGCTGTAACATCTATTTCGAATCGCCAGTTGTATTGTAACTGCATTACAATTGAATCGGCGAGTTCAGATACCACCTCAGTCACAAAAAGGAAATTTTTCAGGAGAGAGAAAAAACTTCACAACTCCTCCAAATTTTCAAATATTTAAACTTTTTTCCCCTCTGTCATAACATGCATTTATGTTTCTGTCATGCAAATATTACCTAATTTCGACATCAATTAGGGTCAGGAAAATTAAAAATTTGATTCGGACTTATGCTGTTTCTGCACTCAACTGGTTTTTAGTCAGCTGAAAACTTGGAAAAAGGTTAATCATTCAAATCAAATCAAATCACCATTTATTGTCTAACCATATTTATGGTATACAAAAGTCAAGAACATGAATTTAGGAGAGAAAAGGTGCTTTGCTTGCAGAAAATTATGGAGATGAAAATCTAACATTGAAGCTGGAATAACTATTTTTTAGAAAACCACCCCTACGGCAGGTCAGGTGGCCAATAATAGTGTTTAAATAGATAATTTTCGACCATTGATTCATTGTCGTGTGTCGACCATTGATGCCCATCGTTCGAAAAAGAAGCCTCGTATCTACGAAACTACTCAACAGACTAACGCCGTTCTTGCCCTCAACACGCATCTTGCCTTTCTAAGCTTATTTTCATCGAAAACGATTTTTCTCATTTTTGTGACTGAAGTGGTTTCTCCACTCACCGATTCAATTATGGTGACGATAAAGGTGAGGCCCTCCTTGCCTTTTCGAAAAATCCAGTTGGTCAATTCTGATTTTTAAAGTTATTTCATTCGTCAGAGACCACTACAATGCAAGAGAGACATTTTTATTTATTTTTAATGCCTCTTTAATAGCGATGTCATTTTCTCTCCTTCAGATATATGCTCCCGTCAAAGAAACGGCCTGAGTTGTCAGCCTAAGTTCCGGAAATTTTTGAAGAATACGAATCATTAGTGTGAATTTTTATCAAATGGAATTAAGCTTTTTAAAAAAGTGAATTGACGCTTCATAGTCTGAATTTTTCTGTTTTTACAATTTGTCAAACTATAAAACTATTAAACAATTCTGAACAAATTTTGAACATCCAGTATTTTTCAATATTTTCCTAGATAAATGATGCATTAGATAATCTCTATTATACAATTTCACAGTTTTAGAATGATTCCTGAAAATTGCATATAGCTTTTCATTCATAAAAAAAGCACGATTTATGAAGAAACATCCTGTTTTAACTGTTGGTCTAAATTTTAAATTGCATAGATTTCTAACAAGAAGAAAAATGTATATTTCAATCCGTGAAAACTTTATAATACGAATTCCGGGTATTCATAGCAAAATTATATTGAGCATATTGAGTTACTCAAATACATAATTGCATTATTAAAAGAAAATGTTTATGAAACTTTCATATATATATACTAGTTGATCATAAAGATATATGAATTGGTCGTTCATGTGGTATATTTAAAAACATGTCTATAGTATATGAGGTGTACCGGAAAATGTCATATTTTCTTATGTCAATATTTCGCCTTAGCCAAAACTGCTGTATCCAATACAAAATTCGGCACGAATGTTAGTTTTTTAACAATAAAAAAACAAAAAACACATAATTTATATAATTCTCTCTTTAAAATTTAACAAATATGAGTCCTGTGCCTAGGCACAGCCTGTTTGTAATTATATTCTTGCTGAAATTTTATTGAGCATATTGAGTTATACTCAAATGCATAACTGCATTATTAAAAGAAAATGTTTATGAAACTTTCATTTATATATACTAGTTGATCATAAAGATATATGAATTGGTCGTTCATGTGGTATATTTAAAAACATGTCTATAGTATATGAGGTGTACCGGAAAATGTCATATTTTCTTATGTCAATATTTCGCCTTAGCCAAAACTGCTGTATCCAATACAAAATTCGGCACGAATGTTAGTTTTTTAACAATAAAAAAACAAAAAACACATAATTTATATAACTCTCTCTTTAAAATTTAACAAATATGAGTCCTGTGCCTAGGCACAGCCTGTTTGTAATTCTATTCTTGCTGAAATTTTATTTCTTTGAATTTTATGCATAAAAGGACTACTTTCTGGCACACCTAATATTGAATAACAGAATCACCTGATGCAATAAATGAGTAGTAAATGAAATAAGTATTAAAATAGTGTTTCTGTCAAACTATTAAATAGTTCTGAACAAATTTTAAACATGCAGTATTTTACAATATTTCCTTAGATAAATGATGCATCAGATAATTTTCTTACACAACTTCACTGCTTTAGAATTATTTCTGAAAATTGCATACATAATATAACTTTTTATTCATAAAAAGGCACAGCTTGTTTGTAATTCTATTCTTGCTGAAACTTTATTTCTTTGAATTTTAAGTAAAAAAAAAGACTGCTTTCTGGCATAGCTAATAATAAATAGCAGAATCACCTGGTGTAATATTAAAATGGTGTTTCTGTCAAACTTAAATTATTAAACAGTTCTGTACAAATTTTAAACATTCAGTGTTTTACAATATTTCCCAAGATAAATGAGGCATCAGATAATTTTGTTACAGAATTTTACTGATTTAGAATTATTTATGAAAATTGCACATAGCCTATAACCTTTTATTCATAAAAGAAAAGCACAATTTGTGAAGAAAAATTCTGAATACATTGTTTTAACAGATTGTCTATTTCTAATTTGCATATATGTCCAACAAGGCAAATTGATATTTCAATTTATGAAAACTTTATTAGTATAATACCAGTTATGGGTATTCATAGTAAAATTAAGCGAAATTATATTGAGCTTGTTGAGTTATACTCAAATACATAATTTAATTATTAAAAGAAAATGTTTATAAAACTTTCATATTTTATATATATCATACACACAGTAGTTGATTATAAAGACATGAAATGGTCGTTCATGTGGTATATTTAAAAACACTTATTTAGTATGAGGTGTATCGGAAAATGTCATTTTTTCTTATGCCAGTATTTTACCCAGCCAAAATTATTAGAGCTAATAAGAAATTGGAACGTATGTTACATTTTAACGTTGGTGGCTGGACCGGACAGCATTTTTCAAAGTTCGTAACTTATGGAGGATAGGGAGCCAAATGTTCCTTTCCCATACCCTGTGTGATTTTCAAAGAAAAGAGATAGCTATAATATTCTTGCTGTAGAAAACATGACTCACGACCTATAGATCGACTTCAGAACATTTCGAATTTAATCCTCAAAGAAAGGTAGGCGTGAAAAAAGGGGCAGGTTGGCCATTTTTCTTGAAGAAACAAAATAAGAACACATTACCTATAAAACTCTCGCTTTAAAATTTAACAAATATGAGTCCTATGCTTAGGCATAACTTGTGTAGAATTGAATGCTAGTTGGAATTTTATTTCTTTGAATTTTACGGGGGAAAAAATGACACTACTTTCCGGTATACCTAACATTAAATAATTAGGATAATCATTTGGTGTAATAAATGAAATAAATATTAAAATGGTTTTGTAGGATGTTTTATAAATGTCTTGAAAATTAAAGTATGTGTTGTGCACATACAGCATATTTAAAATATATTGTAATATTTGTAAATGAAGGTATTTAGTATGGATAGATGATATGTTTATGGATGATTATTTGTATGGCTAAATTATCAGTATTCTGGTTATTTAATTCTGTAAATTTCCTTTTACTTGGAGCTGCAACTTTGGATATTTTTTGGATATTTTTTTTTTCCTTGTTTTGTGTTTACATTTTGTATTTTTCCATTTTGTATCAGTAATATTCTTCGTCTTACTTTTAATTACCATGATGATATTCGTAAAAGATGTAAATGCTTTGAGATATCATACTAGTATGTGAAGAACAGAAAAAATGTGACTGTAAAATTTTGTCAAGAACCAATAAACGAGTTTGGTGTTCATCCTCGTTTTTATTCTTAACCACAAAATACACAATTAGGGTAGGTTCCCTCCAGAAGCATATAAACTAAACTTGCATAGGAATGATGCCTCTATCATTCTTGTTCCTTTCCTCCAATATGATCAAAATTATAAAACAATTTCAGACTTCCTTTTACAACTGTTTATCACTCATATTTAACAAAGCAAACATTTCCCCCATAGATTCCCTCATTCTGATAATATATCAAAGGAAAAACAATCTCAACGTAAATACATTTATTTTCATTATTAAGCGTACCAGGAACAATAATTTTGAAGACTTGTTGAGTCTTTTAAACTGTTTACATTCATCGTTGCAAAGACTTAATTACTTTAATTTTAGATCAGCTTTTTCTATTCCAGATTAGCTATTTTTATACATTTTTGTTTATTAGAAAATTATTCATTTACTATTCAATAATTTAATGCACGAAAAAATGGTTTGCAACCATTCAGTAATTTTAAAGCAGTAAAACTGATTTATTACCATTCAATAATTTAATGTAAAAAGAAATTTACTTACTACCATCCAATAATTTAAGGCAGAAAAGAGTGCATTTTACATAAGAATAAAAAAATATAATTTTTTTTATTACTACACTTTTTTTTTTTACATTTTACATTTAAATCGGCTAAACGAACTCTCAGCGATACTGGAAATTAGGGCTTTGCACATGCGCACAGGGAAGGGAGGAAAGGAGAAATTTTGTTGTCTAGACATTGTCTGATCTTCAGCAATTGCTAAAACCGATGCTGAGGGGTTTAATTTAAGGCGAAGAACACTGCCGCTTAGCCAGACTGGAGAAGGGAGGGGGGAGATTTCCCCCCCCCATAACCCCAAAATGCATAGTTCCTGCAATATAACTTCGGACGTAGGATTGTTTTCTGTACGTTTCTTATACATTTTCAATGCAAAAACACGGAACATTGAATGCAAGGAAAATCCGATACATTGAATAATTCATAATATCCAGGCATTTAACTTTCTTTAAAATATTTACGTTATTTAATATCCGAAGTAGCTCATTTTTTAAGCATGATTACAAAGAAAAATACTCACTCATAGCAATTAGTTAACAAATACAATTCGAAAGTGGTAGCTGTATACACGGTGCGATTGAATTTCTTTGATCAAAGGGGCACCTTTTAAACTTCCGGCATCAGAAGTGCACTTCCAATTAAAAATTAAATAAATAAATAAAGTAGAAAAAAATCTACGCTAGCATATATAAATCTTTAAATTTTGAAAGTGCCGTAGCAACTTTTTTTCTAGCACTACGATCCGGGGGGGGGGGGGACATTTGAAAAGAAAGAAAAAAGGTGATAAGGTGTGTAAATGCTTCACTCGCATGATATTACATGAAAAATACAGTCGCCTATACGTCCAGGAACTGACATATTCAAACAAGAGTCATAGATTGTTTGTACTATTTCATCAGATACACAAGCTACCAGGCCCGGACTGGCCAGGTCAGCTGGTCAACGATCACCGAGGCCCCAGGCCTAAGGGGGGTTCCAGTGAGGTGTCCCAAAAACGGAAATGCTACTTTATAATTAAAGTAATTTGATATATATCTTAGTAATATACCGGAGTAAGCTCGATTATTTATTTCCTTGTAATTTCACACCTTTTGAGTGGAGTAGCGGATGACCCTGCGTCGAGAGGCGGGGTCCCCAAAGAATCATGGGCCCCAACAGCTTTAAAACAGTTAAAAAGGGTTTTTAGGCACGTAAGCCTAATTTTAAAGTATTACATATCCTAATATTCTATTTCATCTAAATTTCCCAGTAAGGAACCCCTTTCCAATTTCTAGCTCCCCCCATGTGGTTAGTTATTTTCCTACATATTGGTATGCTGTATCGACTATAGAGGATTTCAAAGAATTAAAAATAAGTTTAAATTAATTTATACACAAATGTAAATTTGAATTATTTTCATTGTTCATACTTTAGAATTAAAAAATCATTTACCTTTTGAAATTTTTTTAACCTTTGTAATTTTATTGTAAAAGTGTAAGATGCAAGATTTTTGGGCCCTAAAATTAAAATCTGTGGGCTCTGGCCAGTTGGCCCGTTTGCCCTGCCGGTAATATGGCACTGTCTTCCTCCCCCGTCAATTCTCACCCTGTTACCATCACCATTCAATACAAAACAATAGTCTTCATGACTTGGGGTATGGCGAAATTATTTACGCAAATCAGGCGATGAAAAATATGAATGTTCATGAAATCAATCAATTTCGCATGTTGTAAGTTGGAACAAAACAAATAGTTGGATACAAATAACAAAAAAAGTTTGGTTGAGGGGGGGGGGGTTTATTTCCTCAAATATGTTTAGGCAAAATATTATAAGTTGTATTGTGGAAGAGTAAGGAATATGGGGCTCCGAAAAATATTTTGGGAGGTGAGGTGGGGGACAAAAATGTGTAGTTCTAAACTGATTGGGTATTTCGTAAATTTTCAATAGATGAAATGTTTAGAGTATTCCTATAACAGTTATTCTTCGGGGAAGGAGGTGGGGGGGGGGGATTACCTGGAAATCTTCAGCTATAATCGGGCGTCTCATAGCCGCAGAAAAGAGTCTTGCAGCAGTAAGTAGCCGCTCCTTTTTTCAAAATTTTAGGGAACTGTTTTGCAAATTATATGCATTGTTGCAGAAAACTCTGCATAGGTTCTGCGTTCGTCGGTCGAAAGTCCAGTAGGCGTAGAAAGTTCTGGTAAAGAATCCACTTGTCAGGATGGAACGCGAACTTTATTGCTTCTAAAACTTCGTCCAACAATCAGTTGTACAAAATTCACAAGCACAATCAGCCAGTATAGCGTGCTTATAACAGTCCGCTTAGTACAGAAGCTTTCACAAATGCTGTATTTCTCACACAAAATAAAAGACTAACAAATTGACATCCTGACAAGTCGACTCTTTACTAGAACTTTCCACACCTACTGGACTTTAGAACGACAAACCCACTGGCAGCTCAGCGGAAACTTACGAGGGAAATCGTAAACGTTCCCTCAAGACTCAGCAATGAAGAATTTACACACATCACACAAAAACAAAGCTTCTAAAACAAGCTAAATATAGCTTTCTTTAGCACAATTCACATCGTAATATAGCGAGCTCACTCAACGAATGCTGGTTAAATTGACTTTTCGGTCTCTCTGCCTCGTATTTATAGGTGTCGCCGAAGTTAAAAGAAGCTTTACGAAGGATGTATTTCTGGAAGATTCCCCATAAAGCGAGACTTTTGATTACGTCATAGAAATATTAATGAATAATACAAAGCTAATGCAGAAAAACAAGCTTTACAGGCCGCATTGTTAAAATCGCTCCAAATGTTCGAAATGTCTTCAAACTTGGCGACTGCTGGTGAAATATCGCCAAATTTGGAGCCAAAAATAAGTCTCCAAAGTGAGATTAGCTAAGGTCTAGGACCAAAATTTCTCGAGATTACTAGAAAATGCTATGTTAACCAATGGAGAAGCCCAAAACTCTGCATGTCGCGTTCTAGTTAACCGATTTTGATGCAACAAAATGCAAAATTTAACAATTTGACACATAGAATACGAATTTTAAACTAGTTTTAACATCTTGGAAGCAGAACTGACCCAAAGTTCGTAAAATTGCCCCCTTCCCTAAGACTGCATGTCCCGGGCAGTACAATCCCCAGTTGGGAAGTCGCACAAATATTTACAATACAACCCTTAACAACAGGTCTGAAGAACATAATTTAAGAAAGTAATCAATAAACGCAATAAGCAAATACACATTAATAAATACAGCTCACTCACTCAACGAATGCTGGTTAAATTGACTTTTCGGTCTCTGCCTCCTATTTATAGGTGTCGCCGAAGTTAAAAGAAGCTTCACGAAGGATGTATTTCTGGAAGATTCCCTATAAAGCGAGACTTTTGATTACGTCATAGAAATATTAATGAATAATACAAAGCTAATGCAGAAAAACAAGCTTTACAGGCCGCATTGTTAAAATCGCGCCAAATGTCCGAAATGTCTCCAAACTTGGCGACTGCTGGCGAAATAACGCCAAATTTGGAGTCAAAAATAAGTCTCCAAAAGTGAGATTAGCTAAAGTCTAGGACCAAAATTTCTCGAGATTTCTAGAAAATGCTATATTAACCAATGGAGAAGCCCAAAACTCTGCATGCCGCGTTCTAGTTAACCGATTTTGATGCAACAAAATGCAAAATTTAACAATTTGACACATAGAATACGAATTTTAAACTAGTTTTAACATCTTGGAAGCAGAACTGACCCAAAATTCGCAACATTGCCCCCCTTCCGTAAGACTGCACGTCCCAGGCAGTACAATCCCCAGTTAGGAAGTCGCACAAATATTTAGAATACAGCCCTTAACAACAAGTCTAAAGAACGTAATTTAAGAAGAGTAATCAATAAACGCAATAAGCAAATACACATTAATAAATAGATAATAGAGATAATAAACTAATACACATTAATAAATATACAAATATGTTCCAATTATGTACCCTAAATAGGCTGTAAGTACAGAGGAAGAGAGTTGAAGGAAGAGAAGTGATGGATAGGAAAGAAATGAGAGATAAAGGAAAGGAAGAATTACGCCATAGTGACCCTGGTCTACAGATTACAATGAGACACGAATAAATTTTGATTGATTTGATGATGTTTTAGCATTGTTTCATTGTTTGTGTAATTCCACAAGTAAAGTTTGTATTTTTGGTTGACTGATTTACAAAATTTATTTTAATAGAAAAAAAAATACTGGACATTTAAAAAAGATCTTCATTAATATTCAAATAAATAATTACAACCGCGGTAAACGGCCAACCGATCGTAATGAACGACTCTTGGTTTCGAGTTTGGTGACTTACCGATCCGAACGACGACATCGTTCTGCTTGTTAAAGACTACGTAAGGACCGTCCCACGGCGATTGCAGCTTGGGAGACAGGTCTTTCCGTCGAGTAGGATTCCTTAGCCAAACCTTTTCACCTACGTTGAACTCTTGTAACGTAGCCTGTGTGTCGTCTCCGTGTTCAGGTTCATCCGCTTTTGAACAAAATAATGCACGTTTTCAAACCGTACTTGGAGATTTTCCATGTACTCCTCTGGCGATGAAGGCATATTTGGCAGGTGACCAAACACTAGATCAGTAGGATGGTGTGTGTATGTGGTGTTAAGGTCAATTATCTGCTCAATAGATCTAGGCATAGGGGAAGATTGCCCTCCGTGTGGGACTTTAAGGGATCCTAACCCGTAGATCGGCGGGAAGACTGAGATCTCTTCCGAATAGCATCTAGGAATGTGTGAAGCCGGGTAATCTCATGGACGGCACTCCTATAGGCCAGCAGGAGGAGGGAAGCTTCATGTCCCAGTCCTCTTGCTTCCTAGATACCATGAGCGAGGGGTTGTTCAAAATAGTGCGATTAAACCTCTCCACCACCCTCTGTTATGGCAGCCCACCTCCAAGAAGCACCTCCCAATTCACAGCTTAAAGAAGCGATCACGCTTTCAGAACTAGTAAACATAGGACTTACAATCTCATCAAAGATGCTGCAAAATTAGTGAAAAAGGCAATGCTCCCATCCCCAAAGCTCATAAGACCAAAGCAGCATCGAAGCATAAGACAGAAAAGGACGCTCAAATGGCCCTCCTCCCGATTTTAGCCAGCTCAAGGAAATCTGCATACAACGATCAGCTCCACATCCAAGCACTGAGAGATGAAGTAGCTGCGTTGAAAAGACTGCAATCTTTGACAGCAGAAGCTCAGAACAAGACCTTATCAGGCAAACACAGAAAGAAGCCATTCAGAAGCTTACGGAAGTGTTAGCCTCTATAAAGAAGCACCTGGATGAGCTGCCCACCCTCCATGAACGGGGAAAGGAAGTAAAACCATCTTACGTGGAGGCCTTAAAGAGCCAGCGCTCAATCCTGGATCCGCCCTCGGTGCTCATCCTTAAGCTCAATCAAGGGACGTGTGGCGACATTCTCCGCAAGCTGCCGGCAGTATCGGTCAGGGAAGGTGTCTTCACCAAATTAAGATCTAAAAGAATCATATGGAATTGCACTATGACGTACAAAACAGGAATCAGGCCATCCAGGCGCTCTCTTCAGATCCAGCACTCCAAAAGCATCTCCATATATGAGACTCAGCATAAAAAATTATGCGTATATTCTTTAAGAATGTGCCAGAGAAGGTGTCTGAAGAGGAAGGAAGAGAATCCATTGCCAGAACACTAGGAATTGAAACAGCCAAACTAAGCATGGCAATAGGAAGGACAATTACCACCCCGTATGGCACTCAGCATTGGCTCGCACGAATGGCAATCAAACAAGCTCTAAAGCTGCTCCGGCTTTCCCGGTACTCTTAGGTCTCAAACGCTGCAGTGTAGAGCGACACAGAGGGTCTCCAAGGTGCTTCAAGTGTCAGTTGCTAGGAAAGCCCCTAGCAAGCACATGTACAAACAACCACTACTGCGCCAGATGTGCAGACCACCATCCAACGGAAGCGTGCACAGCAACTGAGCTCTGTTGCGGCAACTGCCTCGAAAATAATAAACTCAAAGGTACGGATTATGACACCGAGCACGCGGCCTCAGACAGCGCCTGTCCTTCCTTTAGGCAGTATGTGGGTGCCAATCGAGGCCCTGGAACACATGAAGAGGACGATGAAGATTCAATCTACGAAATCCATGAAGAAACACCCTCATCTACGCCTTTACCAAGTCAAAACCCCACAAGTCAGCCCCAGCAATAAGACCAAAATAGCTCTCAGCTCTCACCAGCCAAACAAGCTCTCTCGCCAAGAGCCAGTCCCTTCCACAGTCACAGAACCAACACAAGAAAAGCAACAGTACTATCTGACCTCAAGCTACATCGCACCACCAACCTACCCACTACCACCCACTAAGCCCACAACATTCATGAAGAAACATCACGTCATAACATAGAACACAACAATCACGAAGAAACATCACCACGCAGCAAAGGCACCACGGAACATGAAGATACAAGTGACAATAACACCCAACGCATAGAAGAAGCTTTCACCCCCCACCCTCAAACAAATGATGCAGCAAATTCAAGGAACACTCGGACCGACTTCCCTCACATAAAAATAATACAGATAAACCTGAACTTTTGCAGGGCAGCAAACATCCAGCTCGCACAACATATGGGACAAGAATGTACGGACATAGCCCTTCTCCAAGACCCCTACAGGAACACGGATGACACCATGGAAGCAGGGACGTACCCAGAAAAAAATTTCGGGGAGGGTCCAAAAATTTCGGAGGGGGTCCAAACGGTGAAAAAGGGATAATTTTCCACAAAAAGACTTCATTATTATTTTGCTAACAACAATTAAAATTTCAGGAGGGTTCCGGACCCCCTGGGAACGTCCTTGCATGGAAGGGCTCCCGAGAAGCTCGAGCGTCCTCGCCTCAGCCAACAAAGAAGCGGCAATCTTAATAAGGAACAAAAAATTAGTCTATGCAATTCACCTGTCAACACAAACGTCCGTATTCATTTCCCTAACCCCCAAAACAAACGTGATAATAGGGTCACAATTTGAGAGACCGAGGTCAGACCTACAAGCAGCTCTGGATGAGCACTCGCACGCCACGCCAATGTCTACCCCCTATATACTAGGAGCAGATCTAAATGCAAGATCAAAATGCTGGGGATACAACTATGAGGATGAAAGGGGCACCACGCTAATCGAACACAAGGCAATTTACCAGCTGACTCTAGCCAGTAGTGAGGACTGCCCACCAACATTTGAAAAAAATGGAGGAATAGGATGGCCAGACGTATCTCTATGCAACAAAGTAGCAGCAAACCTCATTAGTAGGTGGATGGTATCGGACGAACACTCAGCGTCTGACCATCATTACATAGCCACAGACTTATGCATACAGCCAGCAGTAATCACTAGACAGCGATTCAAGACAGAGTTTGGCAATCATAGACGATATATATCTCCCTGCTCAGAGTAGAAGTCCCGGCACATGCGAGCAACCTGGAAGGCATCGAAACCCAAGAACACCTAAACATATGGCCCAAGAATCTACAAAAGATCCTCCACAAGGCGGCCTCAAAGCCCTTCGGCAAAAAAGCAGTCACAAAGCAAGAGGTGGACACCCACACTAAGAGTTCAACGGAACAAAATAAAAGCAATGGGCAGGCAGCTAACAAAAACGGAAGACCCAAGAAGCTCAACTAAATATCAGGAAGCAAAGAAACTAAAGGCCCTCTATAAGAAAAGCATCCTAGAACAAAGAAAACTGGCATGGAAGAATTTCTGCACGACTTAACAGAAAATGTATGGTTCGGTTTATAAAACGGCCCACAACAAAATATTTCAACCCTCGGAACTGAAAGCAAAATGGGACGAGCTCCCAAGGAATAAAGAGGAATCGCTAATAAAATTAACAGAAGACATCTTCGGAGTCCACGACATTGCGCCACCCCCTACCTATAGAGGGCATCAACACACCATGCAGCAGAAGCAAGATGAACCCGCTCTCACGGAAGAAGAAACGACAGCAGCACTGATGGCACTCACTCCAAAAAAAGCACCGGGACCCGACTCTATAGACTTTAGGATGCTCCGGTCTCTGAACGTTGCGTGCCCATCACTCCTCTCGAAATGTGGAAATAAATGCCTTCAGAACGGCTATTTTCCAGAATGCTTACGATTGGGCAAAGTGGTCTATTTCTTGAAAGAGGGTAAAGACCCCAGTTCTCCAAGCTCCTACAGACCAATATGCTTGCTGCCTACTTTAGGCAAATTACTGGAAAAACTCCTTACTCAAAGACTATTGTATCACCTAGAGACAAACAATCTCCTGTCCACAAACCAGCATGGCTTCCGGGATGGTAGGTCCAGTGTGAAAAGGCTTTGGCCCAGGTTGTAGACCTAACTAGGTCCAACGTAGCAGCAAATGTCTACACGACACTAGTGTCGGTAGACATAAAAGGAGCGTTTGATAACGCCAGCTGGTTTCTACTGAAGCAGAGGCTGGCGGAGCTAGGCTATCCAGTCCCGCTCCAAAGAACAATCAGCACATATCTGCAGCAATGTCGGATACTCATCAACTGGGGATCTGGCACAAGCGAGCTCCCAATCAGCAAAGGCTGTCCGCAGGGCTCTTGTCTCGGTCCCATATTATGGAACCTGGTGGCGGACTCCACCTGCAACTGGAAACACCGCCATGAATGCATGCTCTAGCCTACGCCGACGACTTCTCTTTCATCATATCGGGCAAAAGAAGGAAGGATATAGAAATATCAGCAGCACTCTACTTCCCCAAGTTTTCGTCAATACCAAAGGAACTAGGACTGTAGTTATTCCACGAGAAATCTCAATCGTTAACGTACAACTAGCCGAAGAAACAGCACCGAAACCCAGTGATCCGAATAGAAGGCAAGAGCGTAAAGCATGTCTCTTCGCTCCGTTTGCTGGGCCTCGTCATCGACAATAACCTGTCCTGGCTGCCGCATATCGACCACCTGTGACAGAAAACACAAAGAATCCAGCAGAATCTAGTCAGGGTGGCAGGAAAACACTGGGGCCCTCGAATTAACACCATGCGAGAATGGTATCGTGCCGTCACACTTAGTCCTGTATGCGGCAGGGATCTGGGGCACCTCCCTACACAAGAAGGCACAAGAAAAACTCCTGTCCCTGCAAAGAATTCCCTTGCTTTCAATAGCCAAGGCCTATAGAACAGTTGCGATAGAGACTCTATGCATAATCACAGGACTCCCCCCGCGCCGTTAGTTGTTGAACTAGAAATCCTCCGAGTCTCAGTAACCAGGCTGCGCAAGTCACCAAATGTGCCAGAGGACCTCCCGAAGCTTAGCATCACCTACGACCATCCAGTGTATCGATGGAAACTGCACCCGACAGAGGAACCAGTAAGTCAAAGCATATCCCTGCGAACAATGAAGATTTCCAAGAAAAGGGCCTGGCGATTTACACTGATGGCTCAAAAACAGAACAAGATGTAGGAGCAGTGATGGTTGCTTACAAAGACGGAAGAGAACTGACGAACATACAGCTCAAGCTAAACTCAACCAACTCAGTCTATCAGGCAGAACTTTCCGCAAAACGGGCAGCACTGCTCTGGCTGTCTTAACAAAAAAGATAGCAACGCTGTTAGAGATGAGTTCGGGCTCACTTTTTGAAGCCCGAGCCCGCCCGAGCCCGAAGACTTTTAATCCGAGCCCGCCCGAGCCCGAGCAATATTATTTAAGTCGGAGCCCGAGCCCGAAATTTCAGCTAAAGATAAATAAAATTCAATAACATTCTAAGAAGTAATTCTTTGATAGAATACAATAAATTTTGCCGTTTGTGCAAATTAAAGACAAATATAGTTGCAAATTTTGAATGCACGTTCTAATTCTGTATACTATCTATGTTTAAGAAATAATGTCCGATTTCATGACTAACTAAGCAATATAAGCCGCCATTCTGAAATACCCAAAGAGCTTCTAGGCACCCGTGCCGCAATTTTTTTTGTATGTACTTTTATTTTCCATATGAATCACTTTTTAAAAATCTGTTTCAAGGAATATGTTAAATAAAATAGAAATTTTTCATGAGCCCGAGCCCGCCCGAGCCCGAACGCAATTGGGAATTACAGAGCCCGAGCCCGGTTCGGGCCCGGGCTCGGGATTTCGGGCTCGGGCTGAACCCGTCTCATCTCTAAACTCTGTAATCTTCTCTGACAGTCTTTCCAGCCTAACTTAACGAGAGCACAAAACAAAACATCAACAGGTGCTCTCAATCGAAATCCTTCTCCATCAACTTAAACAAGTAAAATTACAGCATGTACAGGCACACATCGCCGTGGCAGGAAATGAGAGAGCGGACTGTTTAGTAAGAGGCGCAATATCTCTACAATCTCCTACGGAAATCCTCCCGACGCCCCCCTCGTACCTAAAAGCTCAGCTTAAAGGCCTACTGCAGGAACGATGAGCTCAAAGGTGGGCCGAAAGCGAGAAGGGAAGGTTCACATACGCCCTCCTATCAAAGCCCGCCCTTCCACCTCTTCAATTAACCATGCAGGCAACAGCGTTCCTGACGAACCACGGACCGTTCCTGCAGTACCTCCACAAATTTCATAGACACAGAACTGGTCTCTGTCCATGTGGTGAAGAGGGTACAGCAGTCCACTAATCTTCACGAGTGTGAGCTCACGCTGGAAAATCATCTAAAACGTCCATCTGCAACGGCTACGCCTGCATGGGCACAAAGTGTTTGCACTCAAAACCTTTCTCGGGCTAAGCTTCTTCGCATGCTCTCACTTTTAATGGACCTAAATAGACTCTCTTAACAGCCTCATCCTCATTGCCAACCGCAGCTCTTAAGCTCCGAGAGATGAACTTATCACCAGACCAACTTTTCTCATCAGCCAGTTCTATCAACAATGTACCTGGTAATATTGTAATATTGTAACAATGCCAAGCACCAAAGCACAAGGGTACACTGTTATGTGTCCAAGGATACACGGACTTGCCCAAGAAACTGAATTATTATAACCTTAACTCAT
This sequence comes from Cheiracanthium punctorium, assembly GCA_038373885.1. Lineage (NCBI taxonomy): Eukaryota > Metazoa > Arthropoda > Arachnida > Araneae > Cheiracanthiidae > Cheiracanthium > Cheiracanthium punctorium. The sequence continues at coordinate 44,132 of JAWZYV010013854.1, read as the reverse complement.
GTCTAAATAAATCGTCCGGGCGGTATGGGTTCAATGCTCCGGATCCCTCCGAGGTTGTCACAAACAGCCTCAAGGACGACTTCGTCGTCCAGGCTGACAGCCTTCGGCTTTCAAACCTCTCCACCGTGCCTTCGGATTGTGGATGTAAAGGCGTAGTCTGGTTTTTGTCGATTCCGAGAAATTGACTTAGTCCTTTAACCCATTTATGCCTAGTGTCCCTTTTTTTGGGACGGCATTTTCGCTATTAGTCGAAAACGTTATTTTTCCTAGCCTTTATTCATGAGTATTGAGCCTCAACTCTACAAAATATTTTAACATGACCAAGTAGGATGTTGATATTTCGATTTTTATGCATAATGATTTTAAAAGAAATCATCCCTTGTTCAAGAAGTTGACATCAGAAATTTATCTATTATTTCTGTTATCAGTAAAAATCGAAGAAAGTCGCAAAAATATCCAGGCACAAATGGGTTAAAAAATGCAGAGGTAAAGTTCGTTCCTTGGTCGAAACGAAGTTGCAGAGTTGTTCCATACCTGGAAATCCATTCTTGCACCCATACCTCTTCTACGGTCGCTTCGTGATCGGGAATAGGATACTCTTTGGGCGTTTCAAAGAAGTAATCAATGATAACTAGGATGTACTTGTTGCCAGCCGGAGTTCGCGTGGTGGCAACAAGTTCCAGGATGTGGAGGGCAATTCTTTCGAAAGGCGATCCTACATTAAAACGATGTAGTTTTCCACTGCTATGTTTCTTTGGACCTTTACGGGCAGCACAGGCGTCACAAGCTTGACATCATTTCTCGACATCGTTCCGAGCCCTAGCCCAGTAGAAGCGCTCCCGAACATTCTGCAGGGTCTTTATTATGCCAAAATTGCCCCCAGTTAAGCCATTATGCAGCTCTTCAAGAACCTTCGGAATCCTCGAAAGAAGGCGTACTAACTGACATCGGAGCGTCCTACCTTCGTCATTTGCGATACAGGACTCCATTTCTCATCCCCCCCCCTCAAAGCCTAGTATTGCTTTGTTGCCGGACTACAAGTCGATATTTCTTGACAGCTGAGCTTAGCACTGGATTTTCCCATTAACTCCACTTTAGGTTTGATGTCGCTATCAGCTAAATGGTCAGCCCGCACACTTTCGTCACTCCAGGCATCTTGAGATGGTACAGAGGATGTAACTTGGCGGACAGCGGGATGTTTCAGATGGTAATTTTTCCCTGCCCTGAAGCAATAGCGACAACTTTCTCTGCAGGGCCTTCTCACCAAGGCATCTTCGTTTGCACGAGATACTCATTTCCGATGAAGTTTTTCTATGTCATATCCTTGTAATCTCTCCATGTACCTGACTACCTGGCCCTCCGGATTCTTAAAATTTAAAAGCCAGGTTAAAGAGGCATGGCCCGTTCGGAGCAGGAACTTTCGGCCGTACAGGTAATGACGGAAATGCTCGACGGCCTTAACGATAGCAAGAAGTTCATTTCTTATAACACAATAGTTACGTTCTGCCTTCGAAAGGCATTTGCTCCAGTAAACAATGACGCGTTCTTGGCCATCTATCTCCTGGGGCAAACCTGCTCAGACACTCTCTTTACTTGCGTCTGTTTCCAGGATAAATGGCTTATCTGGATGAGGATATTATAGGATATTCGCAGATGCTAAAGCCGACTTCAGTTGGTTGAACGCATCCTCACATTCTGCAGTACATAGAAATTTTTGTCCAGTCTCTCAATTTTCGAAGTGGCCTTGTAATCTGAGAAAAACCCTTCACGAATTTTCGGTAGTAAGTGCAAAGTCCAAGAAAGCTTCGCAACTCATGTATATTTTCAGGACGACTCCAGTTCCTGACTGCGGCCGTCTTTTCGGGATCGGTTCGGACTCCGTGGGTCCATATTATGTGCTCGAGATCAGGTGCGGATCCAAGGGGAGGACGGTGGGGGCGATCGCCCCCTCCTGGGCAAAGTTCAAAAATCTGTTAAAATATATTATGAATGAAAATTAAGTAGCCCTTCTCTAAAGGGTGTATGGCGGGTACTACTCCCTGTCCTTTTAATCATCGCTCATATATAGATTTTATCGATAGTATAATTAATTACATTAATTAGTATAATTGATTATATTAATTATAGAATGATTCCGTGCATTCTACCCCCCTCCTATTTCAGGTACAAAATCGCCCCTCCTTGAGTAATTTCTGGATCCGCCCCTGCTCGAGATAACGTACTTCCCGCCGAAACAGGTTTTACTTGGATGGATTCAGCTTCAATTGGCCTCCTTCAATTTCTGCAGCACCTTTCTGAAGTTCTCTATATGCTCCCCGAAAGTCTTTCTGATGATGGCGATATCATCCAAATACACGAGACATACTTCGTAGGAAAGTCCTCTCAATACTGTCTCCATCAGACGCTCGAATTCAGCCGCTGCGTTGCAGAGTCCAAAAGGCATAACTTTGAACTGATCCTTGTCCCGTAGTGAACGCAGCCTTTTCATGATCGTCGGAATGAATTTCTACTTGCCAGTAGCCACTCTGGAGATCCAGAGTGGAGAACCATTCATTTCCCGATAAAGTGTGCAAAGTGTCATCTATCCTGGAAATAGGGAAGCTGTCTTTTTTAGTGATGCCATTCAGACGTCTATAGTTGACACAAAATCGGGTGGAGCCATCCTTCTTCCGGGACAAAAGAATCGGCGGGGCCCAGGGACTAGTCGATGGCTCGATGACGTCATCGTGCTGCATCTCCCCTAAAAGACTGCTCACCTCTTCTTGCTTAGCAAACGGCAGCCGTCTAGTATGTTGCTTGATCGTGGAATGACTGCCTCTATCTATTCTGTGCTGCGCTAGTTTCGTACAACCAAAGCCACCGGAAGTACGAGAGAAGAGGTCTTCGAATTCCATAGTTATTTTCTCCGCAGCGCTTCTATGTTCTTCAGTTACTTCTGCGTCTTGTAGTTCCTTCGTGAGACAATTAGATGATTTAGCTGTTATAGGGCTATTCTTATTAATGCAGGTAACAAGGGTGCATGTTGCCAACACTTCATTTTTCTCCATAACTTTCGACTTGTCAGTCACGTTAGCTACTCCAATTGGAACTTTAATTTTCGACAAGTCCACAAGTGTTGCATCCACAAGTACTCCTCCGACAGAATCACTATTGCTTGGGTATTCGAGTAATCCAAACCGGAATTTATTCATTTCTTTTACTTTTCCAGAAATTATTGAATCAATTCTTGGAGGTAGAGTGATATCACTCTGGGCTATTATTTGCTGAACAGGTAAAACGGCTTCATTTTTAATGTCGAAAGCTGGTATTTCTTTTGAGTCTGAAAGGAGCTCATTATTCTTAAAGTCCAAGTTAAATTTGTGTGATTTTAAAAAGTCCAGTCCGGGAATGAAAGAGTCCTTAATATTGGCGAATACCCTACGGTCATATCTGTTATTTCTAAATGTGATTTCTACTCGCCCCTTTCCGCCCAATTCGATCTAGTCACCTGTCACAGTCTGGAGGGTCAACGTGGGAGGAGTCCAGATAGTCTTTTCAAACTTAATTTCTTGGCCAGATCTGTCCTTATGATGGTTACATTCGCTTCAGTATTAATCACCATGTGGCATGGAGAACCATTTACGTATCCTAATAGAAAGAGTACATTACTGCCACCATTCACCGAGGAAATCTGAAAGATTTTTAAAGAAGGCTTTTGAACATCCAGCAGCCTCCGTTCCACAATGTCGTCTGTTTCCCCTCTTCCTTCATGGGCTTCTCTGGTGCTCTGATAACAGAGACCTTCATGACGACAGTACTTTTGTACGTCACAGTATTTTCGTAAATGTCCTTCACCACCGCACCTCCAACAATTCGCTTTTCTTGAATCTGACTTTACACTTCTCATTCCACCAGATCTTCAAGCCTCTAATTTATCAACTGATCTCTACATTTCTCCATCAGTAGGCGCATGGAATGACACAGCTTTAAAGATATGCTATCTTCTCACACAGCCCACTGAGCTGCCTCCAACTTCATAGCGAATACAAGGGCGGACCTGAGATCTCTTATCCGCCAAGATCAATGCTTTTTGTATTTCAGAGTCTCTGACGCCTTCAATAAAATGATGCCCTGCAACTTCTCGGACATTATCAGGATAGTTGCCATAGGCTAGCTGACACAGTCTATGTCCGAATCCAGCTGTTGAAGGGTCTCACCAGGACTTTGCATCCTTGACTTTAGTTGTATTCTGCTATACTCTTTTTGACACTTCTCGCCGAATTTAAGCTCCGAGGTACTGGCAAGTGCGTCAAAATCTCCAATCTTCGTCTCTCCAATAATTTGTAATACGTTAATTGCGTCTCCAAAGGGGAGCGACTAGTTGGTTCGTTTTTTCGGACTCGTCCCAACCACTGGGTTTGGCAACAATTAAAAATTGGGTCTTGTAAGCTTCCCGGGGAGTATTTCCGTCATAAGTCGTTAATTTCACTGTTGGGTGGCGTGACGACATCTCGATGTTTTCAGGTATTTTTCCTAGCTTTACTAAACTGTTCAGTTTTTCTTCAATTTTTTTTTCGATCGTTTTCTCAATTTTTTCCTCGTAATTCGCTTGACTTCTATAGGAGCGACATTCTTTTCTCTATATTTCCTCTTGGCCCTGCGTAGTTTCTTCTAAATTTTATTGGGTTTTCTGAATTTTCTCCCTCCAATTTTTCTTGATTTCTCTCCAACCAAGTTTTCATCCCTTTTTGTTTGGCTGCAATTTTCTTTTCCAAGTCGGCTTTCAACTGGTCTTATCCGAATTTCATCTCGTCTTGTCTTGTCGTCCGGTTTTCATCTTCTCTTGCATATCCATGAGCTTTTAAAATTGTTCGTCCATTTTTCTGGTCCATACCATTCACTGTAAAATGAAAGTCTTTCTTTAGAATCCCGATTCTGACACCAAATGTTGCAGAAATCTTCGCTTAATTTCTGGGTTCGTCATTCTAAAGTACAGTAGGTGTAGAAAGTTCTAGTAAAGAGTCCACTTGTCAGGATGGAATGCGAACTTTACTGCTTTTAGAACTTCGTTGAACAATGAGCTGTACAAAATTCACAAGCACAATCAGCCAGTATAAAGTGCTTATAACAGTCCGCTTAGTACAGAAGCTTTCACAAATGCTGCATTTCTCACACAAAATAAAACGCTTCCAAAGGCAAAAACTCAGTCGAAACTTGCGAGGGAAATGAAGAATTTACACTCATCACACAAAAACAAAGCTTCTAAAACAAGCTAAATACAGCTTTCTATAGCACAATTCAGTGCCTAATGGAGCGAACTCACTCAACGAATGCTCCATGAAAAGTGACTCTTCGGTCTGTCTGCCTCCTGTTTATAGGAGTCGCCGAAGTTAAAAGAAGCTTCACGAAGTATGTATTTCTCGTAGATTCCCCATAAAGCGGGACTCTCTCTCTCATATATATATATGCGATGAAACGTCCCAAGGGTGACGTAACGTTTTCGGCTCCATTGCTGAGAGGAATGACCAATCCCGGTGAGGAGAGGGGGTTCGTCAATCTGTAGAGGAATTTTCACCGAGGGACTTACCCTGGAGAAATTAAATGCCGTGGTAGATTTAAAGTCCAACCAGGGATTGATTTTTTGGAGATGCAGCTTTAGATTCTGGAGTAATAAGAAATGATTCCGGATAGTCCTTTCCTTCTTAATGATTGAAGCTGTATTTGGATAAATGCTGACCATTAAGGTTTTAGTTTTAGGTTTAGCCTATAAAGAAGACAATTATACCGTAATGGACTTCTCTTCTACTATAAACCTGGGGAACCATACCATGGAATCATGGGGGGAAATACCTCTCCGAACAGAATAAGAATATTTTTGCTATGTTTTCCTTTTTGTTGACCTATGTCTCTTTTCGGCTCTGCCAGAGAATATCTGCTTGTCAAGATAAACTGATGGCAGTCGGAATGCACTAAGAATATAATCAATCGGTTTTTCATCGACGTATTTGGTGTTTGTTGACATTCAGCGAAAAAGTCGACATTCTCTAATTTTCTGTCCTTCACAGTAACATATGTGTGTATATATTACGAGGACAACTTTATCCCTCAGTTTTTTCAAAAAGTATACTGTCACAAACTAATGGAACTAAAACCAGTCCTCTTTTCGCTCAATCAGAAAGAATTAAGCTACGCAGCACCCCCTCCCCTCCCCTTAAAAAAAAAAAAAGCTGCCTGTCTGCTGCTGGAAATCCTTCGATTTTCGAAAATATAAACGCGAGTATCGTTATCCATGAAACAGCGTTGGTGGCATCATTCTCGCCCTTACAGTAATATGCTATTTATAACAGACCGACCAAAACTATCATTTAATATCAATTTATAAATAGAAGGATTTGTTGAGTTTTGTAGTTAATAAATCTGAATTTACAATGAAATTACATTTTCAGATTTGTAAAGATATATCTAAAATAAATAAATAAAAATTATGTAAGTTTCACATTAATGTAAGGCGCTATTTAAAAATGGAGGTGGAAACAGGTGTTTTTTTTTTTTTTTTTTTCTTGTAAACAATCTAAAATTATGTATTTAACTTACAGACGTAGATATTAATGCTTAAAATAGAATTACTCAATCTTCAGTTTATGTATCTACAATATTTACACCCCTCCTGTTTTCCCTGTTCAAACTTCCCTCTTTCGTTTCTAAGGGATTTGTTCCAATGGTTCTCCCCACTAACTTTATCTCCTTCCCTCTCTCTGATATATTCCCCGAGAAGGGAAAAGTCATTGGACCAGAGTCTCGTATATATCTACTAGAGATGAGTTCGGGCTCATTTTTTGAAGCCCGAGCCCGCCCGAGCCCGAGGACTGTTGATCCGAGCCCGCCCGAGCCCGAGCAATATTATTAAAGTTGGAGCCCGAGCCCGAAATATCAGCTAAAGACAAATAAAATTAACTACTTCATTAATAGGATACAATAAATTTTGGAGCTTCACACACCTTCTAGGCCCCCGTTCCGCTATGTTTTTAAATAAGTACGTCTATTTATCCCATGAATCACTTTTTAAAATCTGTTTCAAGGAGTATGTTCAACAAAGAAGAAATTTTTCACGAGCCCGAGCGCAATCGTGAATTACAGAGCCCGAGCCCTAGTCGGGCCCGGGCTCGGGCTTTCGGGCTCGGGCTGAGCCCGTCTCATCTCTAATATCTACGAGGAAAAAAGGCTTGCTTCACCTTTATTTGACTATGTACGTTCGTTCCCACAAATAATATACAAGTTTAGATTATCTGTGTTTTTGATGAAAACTAAAAAGCCTAAACAATTTTATATTATTGTATTTTTTTAATAAATTATTAATGTGAATGTGAATTATGATATTAATATTAGAAAATAATATGAGTACCGACCTAACTGCATTTTGACTTAACCGATGGAAAAATAATTTTTGGTGTCTGTTCAAAACTTCAGATTTTGACGTTCAGTAGTCGATTTTATATTAATCAAAATTATCTATTTTAAAGAGTGAAGGGGGTCCATATATGGATGACAATTTTTAAATTTTATATTAATGAATACAATATTCTTATTATATTATTGATATTATATTCAATATTATTTTGTGACATAAATTAGATTTTATTGCATCAGAATAGGAGTATTCATTAACAATTTCAATTCAAAATTGCTCATAAGAGTGATCGTTCAATTAAAAAAAAAAAAAAAAAAGTTATATTCTTATGCCATTATTAAATGTAACAAATGAAAGTACATGTTATTTGTAAATGAATCACATGTGTAACTTTGTTGTACGACGAATGGCGAGGCGAAATATTTACGTAAGAGATAAAATCAAGCGGGACTTCTTTTAAATAAAATAAAAAAAAAAAAAAACAGTACTTTAGAAATAATTTAAAGACAATTTTTAAAGAGAAAAAATTTAATTCTTCAGGGACAATTTTTAATGCTTTTCACTTCTAACTTTCCCGATTTTTTTTTTTTTTTTGGGGGGGGGGGGATTGAGCTCCCATAGCCCGCCCGTGGGTGCGCCTATGGTCGGGTTTATCACACTGTTGTATTTTACTTCCAAAATAATCTTTAGACAAACCATAGGAGGGAAATTTGAACAGGGAAAAATGTTGGTTAACTCGACCTGAAATGGCAGTCCAAGAAGTGTTGACTAGTAACTAACTTTCCCTTCAAGGGAAATTTATCAGGAGGGGGGGGGGGGGGTCTAGAGCGTGGAAAAGGTCAGTCGGCGAGATATGGGGTGAACCGATAATTTAACTAAAAAATTGTTGACAATAATTAAAAGCATACTTTTCAGAAATGTTTTCCAAAATTATGAAGCAGAGAAATATTACAACATAATCGGGCTGTTTTCGTTGTCACTACTCTGCAATGAAAATGACAAGAAATGAGAAAGTGTCAAAAAAAAAAAAGGTTACAGAAACTGCTTATTTGTCCTGGTTCGTATGCTTTTAAGTCCAGAGTATGCAGAAAGTTCCAGTAAACAGTGACGTTAACAGGACGAAACACAAACACTAGTTCTATAAATTCATCGAACAATCTGCTATGCACAATTACCAGGAATTAACAAGCATTAATTCGATTTATAACAGATCACAGAGGCTTTCTCAAACAAAATCCTTGCACAGTCTGAAAGCTCAGTGGGATTCTCGTACAGCCCCGTAACCAGCGTTGGCATATTGGGTAGACCCGGAAATACCCAGGAGGCAGGGGCGTAGCCACGGGGGGGGTTAGGGGGGGTCATAACCCCCCCATGAGAAATTTTTTGCCATATAAAATGTATATTCTTCACTTTATTATCACACACACGTATACATATATATGAGTTGTAGTAGTCGTAACCCCCCCATGAAAAATTTCTGGCTACGCCCCTGCCAGGAGGGGTACAATGGATAATATCTTACGGCTTCCGAAGAACTTTCAAACAAAGGTAGACGATTCATCGACTAAAACAAAAAATCATCGCCAAAAAATGTTACTCTCTAATTGTAGTTATGAGGGAGCCAGAGTAACAAGCAAACAATTATGGTGCTTTTTTCAAAAAAGAAGAAACCCTATTTTGAGCGAACACACACACACACAAAGTGTTGTGTTTGTGTGTGTTGTTCTAAGGCAGATCTACACGAGTGGTATCTGCCTATGGGAGGGATGCCTTAGGCGTTGGGCTTTTCAGGGGAATCTAACGCGTAAAAAACATTGCTAAATTCAGGTTGTTGGATAATAGTGAAAAGGTTAAGCAAATGTTCGGCTTTCATTTTCCCAGCAGTATACGGTTTTAAGCAATTAAAAATAATTAAAATTGATATATTTAACCCTCTTTTAATGCACAATGAGTTTAATGCACCAAAAATACGTTGGAAAAGTTGAGCAGTCACTCAAAGACGTACGTCCCGCCGAAATGCTTTTCAGGTAAAGTGACTGGTGAGAATGCATCTTGTACATACCAGAGGCAGGCTGGGCACGACTCTCGCAGGCCCACTCATAGCTACGGGCTTCATTTTCGATCAGAACTCTTAATTGCTATTCAGCATACAACAGTAAAGAATTCACAAAGAGCTTTCAAAATAAGCGTCGAAAAACAAGCGAAACAATCACGAGTCTCACAGCAAAATAGCACCAATACGGTTCTCAAAAGACAAGTGCTCTCTTCACGGACGTAAGCTATATCTTTCACATGGGAGGTCAGGGACGTAGCCAGGGAAAGGGCCATAGGGGCCTGGACACCCCCCAAAATTTCGAAATTTTAATTGGAGGTCAATAGTCTAGCTTTCTTGTGAGATATACTGCCTTCTGCAAACTTCGGGCCCTCTCTGAAAATTTTTTCTCGCTACGTCAGTGTGGGAGGGGTTTACCTTAAGGGGGGGGGGAGGTTCGCCTATAAAGAGGGGGGGGGGGTCCATTCTTACTCTAAAACTTGACTGACAGTAAATGACTAAATTACTGTAAAAAAATTCTGTTACGTTAAAAATTTTTTGATCTTTATAGTAATTTTTTTTTATTACCCATTAAAATATAGTTTGCAGGTGGCAATTCGACCAAAATTAGCATTTTTGCGTAGACTAGGAGAGAGGGGGTTAAGACCCCCTAACACCCCCTATATATATCCATGGCTGTCTTCATCAGACAATTGAAAACTGAGGTCTGAGTGTGGGGCGACCTGCTCTTATTTATACTTTTCGCACTTGTTTCGTGAACATTCTACGTCTTTCGTTTAGCAACACTTTTGAGAACAGTCTCCAGTTATTTGATTGCATAATAGTTGTGCTATTTAGGGATGGATGCGAGATGAAACGGATATTTACCGCTTTTTTGCGAGACGAGACAAAGCTTTCAGACTGCTTAGTGAGACGCCTTTTTTCCGTCTCGCTTCATCCCTAGGGCTATCGCCTAATACTTACGCCGGTAAGCAAGCATTACGGTCCTCATTACTAAAATCTCGCCAAGCTTAGTTTTTCTCGAAATAACGCCAAAATTGGTGACAAAAACAACTCACCAAAACTGAAGACGACTAAGCGAAATGGCAAATATTTGGCGAGAAACCGCCAACTCCCATGTTATTCCATGGTAAACGCAAGTCTATCTTGCATTCTAATTAACTGAATTACATGCAATTAAGTGCAGAATTAATTATTTGAAGCTTAAATACGAATTTAGACTAATTCATGAACCCTCAGAAGAGCGATCACTCAAAAATTCGTAAAAAGTGTAGGATCCGAAGAGAGAAGAGATGGGACCCCATCGCCCCTCCTTGAGCACACTTGAACCTTTAAAAATCTGTCAGATTGCTATGGAGTTTAACCCAAAATTGAACCTAGGTTCACCTTGTTCAATCTTATCATTGAACAAACGCAGCGGTGGAGACGCCCTTTCTGTGACCAGTGCTGAAACGCATTTGCTAGGTGCCGGCAGGAGACGCATTCAGAGACCCAAGCTCGGAAGTCGGAAGCAACACTAGTCTCTTGCGTTTTCTCAGCGATGCAAATTAACAAGTTAAACCTGGGTTCAAGACTAATAAAAATCTGGAGTGACTCCACTCGACTTTCCGAACACTTACGATTAAGATCATTACCAAGCACTTAAATAAATTTTAATCGATGAATAATTCAAACATATATACCAAATTGAAACTCAATCGAATGCACCGTTTAAACGCTTGCGCACTTTCAAGAATTCCTCCCCATATGCCATTATGCCGTAACATAAAAGAAAGTTTTGTCGTAGCCCTTTAGGAGAACTATAAGTCCTATACACACCAAAATCAATACCGGTCTTAGGATGGTGGTTTATAAGATGTATACCGAATTTGAGCTCAATCGAATGTATCGTTTAAACGCTAGCGCACTTTCAAGAAATTCCCCCCCATAGGCCGTAATGTAAAAGAAATCTTTGTCGTAGCCCTGTAGAAAAACTATAAGTCCTATACACACCAAAATCAATACCGGTCTTGCGACGGTGGTTTATGACATATATATCCAATTTGAGCTCAATCGAATGCTCCGTTCAGGAGCTATCGTGTTCACTCACATACACACAAACACACATACACACACACACACATACATACATACATCTCGTAAAAATAACATAAATGGGTTCAGAAGCCCTCAAAACGTGTAAAAACACCAAAATCTCGAAGTCGAATTTTTTCATGATTACAATACTTTCCTTACATGGTACATGTTCGGAAAGTAAAAAAGGAGCTGGGTAAAAATGGTAGACCTCTTATAAAACACTTTCTCATATTTATCGCCAGGCACATATCTTTTTCAGCGACCGCAGGAATGTCTTTAGATCCCAATGGATCCGAAAATCTTAAACATACAACTGAAGTCGGCATGCACCAGAAATTGAAAAACCGGTCGATAAACACAATGGACCATACATAGCACTTGAAAAAGCGGGCTAGAATCAAACTTTCAACCGAGTAAAGAAAAAGCAGCACGCAATATCAAAATACAAAAAAATGAAAAGGAAAACCTCATTTATCAAATGCTTTGTCGGCATTTGAACCGAGCCGCAGACTTAGAAAAGCAATTATAAAATGCTCGGTCGGACGGAGTATAAACAAAACGCAATTTCCTGCCTTTCGGAATGTTTCAATTTGAAATTGTCGGCATATATCTTTCAAGCAGTGCCTAAACCGAGCTCAGAACTTCTTCAGCAACAAGATAAAATGAGGAAAAAAGCTTTAGCAAAATTCTAAAAGGGCAGCAAAAGAAAAACCTCTTTCTCGTAGTATGAAGGATATTTCTCTCCGAACGCTTTTACGAAAAAAGCGTAAACCCTTTAGTTTTATCTTAGCATCTTGCCAAGTCTTTCCGCATTATGCGAATAATGCGGTCGTATCTTAACCCTTTGAGACGCAACCCTTTCCCAATGCCGAAAAAAGGGCAGCCGTTGCCATCGCTCGACTTAACTACCAGCAAGATGGCGGACGATCGAAGCGTTCATCGCGTGCCACAGATTTAGAGAACCTTTATTGACGCAGCTGGCTGTGCCGGCACAGTCAGCTGCGTCAATAAAGGGTCTCTAGATCTGTGGCACGCGATGAACGCTTCGATCGTCCGCCATCTTGCTGGTAGTTAAGTCGAACGATGGCAACGGCTGCCTTTTTTTCAGCATTGGGCAATCTATCCAGCTGTTCTCTCATTCTTCCATTTTTCAGCAGATGTCAGTGCTGTTAAAAATAATCGTGACAATTTTTTACGGGAAATGACGTGCTAAAAAGTAAAGGATTCTCGTGGAGCTATGTCTCCCGCAACTATTTTTATAGAAATCAAATCTATTCTTCGTGACTGGCAACAGTCAAAACGTCAGAGCGGGAACACTGCGCGTTAAAGGGTTAAACCCTGCTTTGAAGAAAGTTCAATGTTCAATCGGGAAGGAGGGGGGGGGGGGTAGCACAACGCTACGGTTTGTTGCCGATTGTAGGCACAAGATGACAACACACAAAATGTCACGAGTTCTATTGCAGTGTGCAGTCGTGGTATCCGTAAATTTGAATCAGAGGCGCAGAGAGCCAAGTCGAGGCCCCGGCGATAAAATCTTCAGGGTCCCTTTGCTACTCAGAAACACTTTTGAACTCTTCTTGCATAAATAATTTATTCATCGTCCAAAAAATTAATAATTATTTAAAGAGATTTTAAATTGGAAAATAATTAATACAGTTAAAATTATTAGTAGTTTAAAAGCATTACTGTCTGATAAACATTTATGCTGTAGAAAATAGCTATGTATCGTTTTGTAGGTTTCGTCACCACGATAGAAAAATGTTTGGTACGTTAGCATTTTTTCATGGCGTGTTTACTCAGTTTTGGAAAAATTTATATTGCTATTCATACTTCCATCCAAACAGGTAGCCGAAGTCCAAAAAAGGGAGGGGCGGGGGGATCAAAATTTCTCAGAGAAAAGTCTCGATTTTTTAACATTTTTTTTTTAACGAAAATTCGAAATTTTGGATGTTGGGTTGTGCCCTTCTCTGTCTCTGTCCTTTCTTCCATTATCTTACACAATGTGGGTCTAGGGAAAAAGAAAAAAAAAAAAACTAATTTCTTGTTAAATAAATCTTTTCTAACTTTAGTCAGGGTAAACCTTTGAATAACACCGTCAAATTCTACTTTTCTTGAAAAAGACTCAATCACTGACACTCCTCGTTTTTGTCAAGTTGTTGTGGATTGAGCTAGCCGTATTTTTGCAATTCCATTCAAAAATTAATTTGAAATTTCCGGAAGCTGAATTTGTATTTTTTTTTTTCTTTTACAAAAGTGACAACATGCAATTAAGAATGACCCTTCTTTCAGGGGATACTCTAAATGTGCGGGTTGGGGGAGGAGGGCTCCCGCTTTGGAAGCTGGCATTCACAGCCTTAAAGCAGTCCAGTCCGGCTAAGTTACCAGTCTGACAATAAAGTAAAATTTGAATCCGTAAATGCAGCGTAATCGTTTAGAACAGTTGTTCTCAAAGTGTACTATAGTGAACCCTTCGCAATAAAAAAGCATCCAAACCTTTAATGTTATTGTTGTTACTTATCCTCAGTCTGACTTGACGAAGTCAGGCCAGATCCAGGAACCCGTTGACTTGAAGGAAATCGAAGACCGGAAGATGAGAATAAAGGCTCACTCTCACTCACGTCCGTTTCAGTATGCTAGGAATGGGAACTCGATCTATTTTTCAGCATCTGGAAGACGGTTTGGGGAGAAAGTGCCCCCATTGTGTGCTGGGCGTGCTTTTGTGGCTTCACGGGTTATCCTTTGTCTGCGAATCCCGTCGGGTCATTAAAAGCCTATAAATTCTTCGCCCCTGCACTGTTTCACCCCTTTTACAATGCCTTGACCTTCAAAAAAATTCCCTGCAGCGTCCGGCAATCGCACGCGAGTCTGTTTCGGCCTTAATATGAGTCTTCCCAAAGATGGCCATGCAGTCCAAAATATGTTCAGCAGAAACCTGGAGTTGACGGCATTTGGGGGGGCAACGGGGGTAGGTTTTAATCCTCTCCGAGAAGAGTAAAAGCCAACTCTCGTGTCAGTCCGTTTGTAATACACTCCAGGCGATGAGGGAAAAATTTTAATGGCAAATTTAAACATGCAGGCTTTGTGGGTCGAATTATTTAGGGGATTTTAATGACCAGTCAGGATCCAGGACAAAAGCTAACCCGTGAACCTACAAAACCACTCCCCAAACACAAAAGGGAGACTTTCCACCGCAATCCGAAAAGAAGATATAGAAAACTACATAGAATGGACGTTCTACAAACTCTCATGACAACGGGCTGAAATGAGAGAGGGCCTTAAACCTTCAGATGGCTATGGCTACCAGTGGTGGGTAGCAGCCAAACCTTCCGAAGCTGGGATATTTTCTGAGAGGAAAGCTCTATAGTCTGTTCGCGGAAACGAGAGAACGAAAGTAAACAAACGGGTTACCAAAGAATTACATTTTTTGGTACTAATCCCTAGTTTGGAATTAAGAAAGGTTAAATTCGCCTAACAGCGTAAATGGAAGAAAGCAGAAATTCAAAGTCTGTTTGGCGCTTTGGCAAAATTCCAGGTGTTTACTCTTCGCCAGTTTGCACGTACAATTGTTTAGTTTCATTCTCTCGACTCTGCGAACAGACTATAGGTAGTTTAGTTCTGAAGAAATAGGGTGCGGATGGACGCACGCAACCCTCCTTAGCCAGGCTGTCCGCTAAGTCGTTGCCATAGAAACAGATGTGAGAAGGAGAATGATGAATTTTATGCTGAAGTAGATGTGAATGCATTCAGTTTTCTCAGAGTAGAGGGAAAAAAAAAAAAAATGACTCCTTTTAACCCAAATTATTTTTCCCAGCATCCTCATATTCAGCAGACTAGATATTGTATACTAGTCTGCTAAATCTAGTAGATCCAATTAATTTTTTTAGATTAATTTTCAGTAATTGAGGGTTCATAATATTCCTTAAAACTTCTGACATTGCGACAGCTGGACAGGTTGTCAATGAGAATCTACAAATAAGAAATTAAATTATCAAAAAAGGGTATAAAAATTGACTAGTTTTTCATAGAAAAGCAAATTTGTTGTAACTTTATCTTTTGCAGATTATTCATGTAGGTTTAACCCTTTAACGCGCAGTGTTCCCGCTCTGGGAACACCAAACTCTGACGTTTTGACTGTTGCCAGTCACGAAGAATAGATCAGATTTTTATAAAAATAGTTGCGGGTGACATAGCTCCACGAGAATCCTTTACTTTTTAGCACGTCATTTCCCGTAAAAAAAATTGTCACGATTATTTTTAACAGCACTGACATCTGCTGAAAAATGGAAGAATGCGAGAACAGCTAGATAGATTGCCCAATGCTGAAAAAAGGGCAGCCGTTCCATCGCTCGACTCAACTACCAGCAAGATGGCGGACGATCGAAACGTCCATCGCGTGCCACAGATCTAGAGACCCTTTTTTGACAACAGCTGGCTGTGCCAAAAAAGGGGTCTCTAGATCTGTGGCACGCGATGAACGTTTCGATCGTCCGCCATCTTGCTGGTAGTTGAGTCGAGCGATGGCAACGGCTGCCCTTTTTTCAGCATTGGGAAAGGGTTGCGCCT
The DNA here is from genome assembly GCA_038373885.1 of Cheiracanthium punctorium. Taxonomy (NCBI): domain Eukaryota; kingdom Metazoa; phylum Arthropoda; class Arachnida; order Araneae; family Cheiracanthiidae; genus Cheiracanthium; species Cheiracanthium punctorium. The sequence goes on along the minus strand of JAWZYV010013854.1, from coordinate 28,053 downwards.
CAAAGGGTTAAGGGACACAGCTCCAAATGATCCTTCAGTTCTTAAAAAAAAATTCTTTCCTTTTTTTAATATCCGCTCTTCTATTTTGCTTAAAAAAAAAAAAAAAAACTTTAATACCGATTCGATTTATCCATCGTTGTTTATTCACGGATTTTAAACTTCCGTCACGGCGTTGTTTTCCCCCTTTACCAATGTTAACTCTTAAATCCATCAACTGCTTCCTCGCAAGATAACAATCCTTGGAACCAAATCGCCCACGAAGGTTGTAATCCCATCCAGATATTTATTTACTCTATCTCTCCCGCTGCAAATAGGGGAGCCAATCACACAAATTCCCAGAAAAGAGAAAAATCGAGACAGCCGAAATAGCAGAGAGCGATGATACACACACACACACACCACACAGGCAGGCATTTATTTACTCCTTTCCTTTCTCTCCCATCAAGCAGAAAAATAAAGAAAGGAAAAACAGCACGATTACGGAACGATACGGAGGAGAGAGAGAGTTGCAGATTTTTTTTTTTTTTTAAATCCTGGAAACACGGCTGACCTCAGCTGCCCCAAAACCTGTCCTTTGTCCTTGAGAGGATTTCAAGTTCAAGTAGAACGCAGATCTGAGTACTTAAAAAATCTGTAGTTTACATTGAGTCATGAATCCATCGGCCAAGGCTTTTGTAGAAAAATTAATTTTAAGGGCTAGAAAAATTCTCTAGAATAGGGGAGCCAATCACGCAAATTCCCAGAAAAGAGAAAAATCGAGACAGCCGAAATAGCAGAGAGCGATGATATATATATATATATATATATATACACACACACACACACACACACACACACACACACGCAGGCAGGCAGGCAGGCATAGAAAAATTAATTTTAGGAGGGTTCGGACCTCTGGTGTTGAATTTAACTTTTTTCTGCCGATAGTAAATTGTATGACTACCTTTACACAATTACCAAGTTCGATAACAATTGGTCCAGTAGTTTTCCTTTTCTGATCGTTTTAAAGTGGAACTTTTATTATAATCACCCTGCATATTTGGCTCAACAGGTTATCTCACTATCAGTGCAACAAAATTCTGGACAGTAAGTCACTCAAAGACAAATCCAAATCGCACATCAATATAGGGTCACAAACGCAGTCTTCATGTGACTGTAAATAATCATCTTTGACTGAAATGTTGTAAAATAACAATGAATTTTCTGATCATAGTTACTCAAAAATAATGTATCATTCACTAAAATAGATAGTGTAGAAATTCTATTTCCTTTTATCAGCGAAATTCGGGGAGGCAAACCCAATGCTCATGAAAGTCCACTGCAAGGGCGGATTAAAGGTGGGCGCGGAGGGGGCGACCGCCCTCCCCACCCCCGAGAAGGAATTTTAATCTAATATTTGTACTACTTGTGGCTTTAATCACAAATCTTTTGACATAACTTTGTAAAGCGGACGGGCTACTGACTAATAAACCTGGCTTGGTTTTTCTTTTTCGGTTTTAAAACTGGTGATTTTTAGTTGGTGGTTCGGTATACCTGGCTCTGTGTCTAGAGTGGGTATAGTTTTTACTGTTTAAAAAAAAAAGGAAGTTTAAAAAAAAAGGGAAAAAAAAAAGAAAAGAAAAAGGAAAGGAATTAATCTGGTGAGTTGGTCATGGTTGGCCGGTCCGCTATTGTCACCTTTTAACCCATTGTTTGTTGAATATTTGTTATAATATTACCTTTTTGGTCCAGCAATATATCATCTTATTTATCGTGCACCTCTAAATCGTCTCGGCGCGAAGTATTGTCTCCGGAAGTGTTAACTCTAGAACTGGTTTTTCTTTAGATTCGCGCCTTTGGTGACTCTTTATTCTTGTTCTTTGTACTTTTATTATTGTATTTCATTTGTATGTATTTTAGTGTTTTTAGTGTTTATTTCCTGTGTACTTCATGTTTTTCTTTGTTCTTTTGAAGTCTTAATCCCCAGTGGGAGTTCTGTAACTGAATGTAAATTTTTGGATTCAAATAAAGTTCGTGGGCTCGGCGCCGGGGGTATGCCCTTGGTCCGGGGTGGCCATCCAGGTTTTCCCCGGGAGTGGGGGTATTGGTTGGCGTAAACCGCCTTCGGCGGTCGCTCCCCCCCTGTGGGTGCTTCCCCCCGAGAAGAAAGGCATTAATGTAAAAGATCCTATTTTACTTTCATAAAATGGATGTATATATCAATCTTCTAACTAACCGCCCCCCCCCGACAAACTTGCAATAATCCGCCACTGATCCACTGAGAAAGTGAGAACGAACACTTCAACAGTCTTCCAAAGTGACTATTACAAGTTTGCGACCTCACAGTGAAAGGAGGGAGGGATTTAACCAAATGCGACAGTTTGTGACAGAGAGGGAGGCGTCAACGATGCTGTTTCGTGACACTTGTGTAATGGTGAATTTTCAAATTTCCATGCACTTGTTACAGTTTATGTATATGGTTCAAACATTTCCACTGTTATAGGAGGTGTATTCACAGATGACCTAAACCTACAATTCCAGAATAATTCCACATGTAATAGCAGTCTAATAAGCAAAGTAAATTAACAGAGCATCGGTTACCACTCATGTTCTTCAACATGCTACGGTGCTAACCATTACATACTAATTTCAGGGAGGGAGATTATAAATGCATTTAGTTAAATTTGAGTAAGGCCTTTTATAAAAAAAATTATTTAGGTTGTTACATTACGGAGATTTATCATAAAATCCTCCGATTTTTGTATTGCAATCACAGCAAATGCTGGGACTTCTTTTGATTTCTGGACGCTTTGATACGATTTCGCTTCCTACTGATACATGCTTTTTTTTTTTTACGGTGAAAACTCCGGAAGCTGGACACCTACAGTTTCTACGAAAAGTGAAAAATTTATGGAGGTACATATGAATGTTATCCCCCCCAACCCCCCTTAGTCAGAAAATGGTCCAACTTTTCAAGGCGTGCAACATGAGCGGTTTCACTGTATTATATGGACATGCAAGACTAAGATATCCCTCCGAAGGATTGGAATAATGTTAAGAGATCTTATTTCAAACATCCTTCTCTACAGAAGTTTTGTGCACTTAAAATCTTTTAACGCGTGGTAGTTGGTTGCAGCAATGAAACCGCCAGCGCTTTTACTGCCAGTCTCAAAAAATAAAAGCATCAGTAAAACCTCCTTCCTCGTAGCTTCGAGGGTCACATCAACAGTTTTTACAAAATTAAATGATAACAGACGCTTTCTACTTCATACATAAATCTTTAAGGGGAGGGGGTGGATGGAAATAACATATTATTCAAGAAATTTATCTGGGGAATATAAGAATATCTTCTGGTATCTGGAAGAAACTGGAGAATGCTGTGAAAATGTACAAGCCCTGCCTTTTGAAGCGCAAACGAGTCCGGAATGTGCTAAAATTCAGAGCTTCTTAAATAGTGTCTTAAAGTGGTCCAATACTTTTTAAATGGTCCTTTTTTTTATAATATATACTGAAAAAAGATCTCTCTGGCATCTTAAATAGTCCGATATTTTAGGCCAGTTTTTGAAAAGTTCGGAATTTTCGCAAATTAAGGACTCGTACGACCCCTGAAAGGGTTAACATGTAAAGACAGTTTCTTCCATAACAGCGTTGAAGTGACAGTTTTGCCCAGAAGAGTAGATGTCAGCTGGATTCAATAATCCAGTTTTCCAGAAATTTATTTTAGTATTTTTATTTCATGTTACAAAACCAGCAGGCGAATACACATTTTCAAGTAATAGTAATAAGTAAGCAAGCAATACAACGGAAATTGAGAATATTTTCACGTATGTATAAAAAGGATACAAATAAAATATGTTTCGAGAGATTTAAGTGTCCTTTATAGCATAAAAAAATGACATTAAATAGAGTCACATCGGGTAAAACTAGAAAAGTAATGTTAGAACAAACAGTGTGTTAAACTGAAACCTCCTTTTTCATACGTTTCTGTACTTCCTGCAAGGGAAAAAGAAAAAGAGAAGCAATGTTAATCTATGGCAAATGTAGTTAAATGAAGAGTGTTGAGAGTTTAAAATTAAATATCTCTAGATGTCTTTTAAAAAATAAATAAAAACTTCTAAATTGATTATAATTAAGTAGGGCTCACAACACGCATTAAGCTACTTAACTTTCCTTTATTAAGGGCGTAGGCAGAGAAATCCAAAGTTTAAAATTTTGTAAGCAAAATAATTAATGAAGCCTCTTGTGAGAAATAGTGCCGTTTCCTCGTTTATCTCATCCCTGCATGATTTTTTTTTTCAGGCTATGTGCCTACTTTTAAAATACGATTTTCAACCAAAAAAAAAAAAAAAAAAAAAAGGTTTATCAGCAGGCATTTTACTGGGTTACACGATATCGATAAGCTTCCAAATACTGTTACAATAATTAAATTGACAACAACAACACATGCTTTCAATGACAACATTTTTAGAAGAATTAACGTTCATTGGCCCTCTTTTAATACTGTTTACTGTCTCACATCTTCCCTTAACTATTTTTGCTTCAAATATCTAATAGTGAGTTATAATTAGTCAAGTTGTGGCACATTTGCCAAATAATAAATGTATGCTATTGTTTTTGTGTTAATGAAAATTAATAATGAAAGTTTATACACAGCTTTTGGTTACGGTAAATCCACACACTCTACAAAACTGATAATCAAACGAAATCGTAGTAAAAAGAGTGAATTTTTTTTTAATTACTAAGCCTACATAAATATGAAGATTAAAGTATTCTGAAATTGCATTCATATTACTAAAAGTGCTATTACATGGCACAAAGCTTGCCGATATTAAAGCAGTAGAAGGCGCTGCAATTTGTTATTTAGCCTAAAATTTGGGCTCGGATAAAACCTTTTCTGACTATACTAGTGCTCTGACTCTGTGTTACCTATCAGTTATCTAAAATTAATAGAACTAAAATATTCAAAAATGAGTACCTTTCGAATAGACCTTGTTCGCAACTGTCTAGCAATCAGTTCCTCTTCGCTGAGTCCAATCAAAGAATCTTCATCCACGACCTGATCCAGAAAATCTGGCGGGCTCTCAGACGTACCTAGGAGCCTAAAATTTGGATATACGTGCGTATGGATGAAAAATAGTTTTTATTTTCGAAAAACAGATTTGGAAAAAAAAAATTCAGAATAATGTTTTTTCCCCCATTATCAGAAATACTCGCAAGATCTTACTCGCAGAAAGTACTTCAATTATTCGAAAATGTAAGATAGTGGCGAACTCCTTGATTAGAGCAGCAATTCTCAACCTTTTAACATTTGCAGCGTTACTGTGCGCTTTTTATTAAATCAATGACGCTGAACAATTTTGTAATTATTTTTTTTCATATCGCACCATTTTTGAGATAAGAACGCTAGCTCCGAATTTAGACGTTAGGTGGCGCTGTAACGGTTTCATTGTGTACCGCATAGTAACTTTTCTACATCTGGACCCCCACTCTTATGACTATAGCTCTTTCCATTCCGAAGTTAATGGAGTGTTAAAGGACTTCACTGGATGTTAAAGGACTAGTGAGTACACTGTAAAAAGGCATAACGAAAATTTAAAGTAGTAGTTTTTTCTATCACCGTCATTATAGCGTAATTTGTTTTGAGATCAGCAGCGTATTTATTTGGGATATATTATTCTGAATTTTAGTTTTAGATAAAATAAAAAGTCAAAGTGAGAAAAACGACCGAAATTTGCATGTTATTACCTGTAAATCCGTCAATTAGTTAGTTCACGATAGTTAAATTCACATTGTGCGTGGTTAATATTAAAATTTGATGGCCTCACGCCGAATTCATATAATATGACAATGCTGAAAGCAGATTTGGAAACTTATTTTTTGCCCTAAATTGCAACTTATGTTTCGTTAATAGTCGTCAAACTTGGCGACATTTTGTTAAGATTATGGACATAACCTCTCATAAAGCAGTATTACTATTCGTGACATCCTACGAGACCTTGTAGTAGAGCTATAAACGTCATGGCCGTACATTTCGATGAAAGCCATCCACTTCTACATGCTTATTTATTGTGCTTGAAGAAAATTAATGTCTAAACTACCATAGGCCATAACGTAGACTTTCTTATGTGTTCTCTATACTAGAAGAATCATGAATACTATAGGCATCGTTTTCAAATGAAGGCTTTTTTTTTTTTTTAAATAAACCTAGAAACAAATCTGCTAAAAAAAATTAGTGCAAGTTTTACACTACACATTAAACGGCTGTCCATAAAGCGCTATGTATTCCGTTTTTTTTTTTTTTTTTTTTTTTTTTTTTGAGTGCTCCTGTAAAATCTTACTACATTTTTAAATGACATATTTATGGCTGTTAGAGCACGGAAGGGCGGACAAATCATTAACACTTAACTTTGTTGGACAGTGTTAAAAAGCTGCTGGGAAAACAATATATTGTTTTCGCGCGCGCGTTTGTGATGGTTAGTGAGTACGCAACAGGTTTGTGTTTCCTGACACGTACTTGAGTTTATTTTACTCTTATTTGTGTTTTGTAAAAAGTTATTTTACTTAAATGTTTCCAACACAAGATTTTAGTGTATTTTTAAGGATTCATATCCTTGCTACGTGCATATACGCATACATGCATGAAATAAGATTGCCTCAAACTGCAATACAGAGCATTCCTTCTCTGGAATCCACTGGGAAGAAAGAGTTGAGTGAATAATAGAACTAAGCAGGCGTTCATTTATTTATTTGGCATCGAAATGTTGATATAAGGGACACGTACTTGACTAAAAAATTGCCAGTAATATATACTATTGCCAGCAATTTATAAATGAACTTGGAATGGTTCACGTTAGATTAAAATAGGAACACTACGAATATATATATATATTTTTTTGAAAACTTAAATTATTTACAAAATACATACTTGAAAATTTTATCTAGAAATTTAAGTAGTTCCCCTTATTTAAAAACCAATGAGCCCCCCCCCCCCAAACCCTAATTACATTTTTCTTAAGCAATGCAAAAAAATACTAGATTAAAATGTTCCTAGATTTATTATGTATCAAAATGTGGCGATATGTATTTTCCCCAACAAAAATTTAGCTGTCAAGTAAAATACATTGATATCACAAAGAAGCAGTTAATGTTCAATAAGATTAAAATCTGACCGTCTTCTATGAAAGACTGAAAAACAAATGATTTTATGAAATTTGTGCATCTAATGACGCATTATGGGAAAACTCGAGAAGCCTTTTGTGTGTGCGAGTTTGCTGTTTACACGAAATTCAACTAAACTTTGAGTAGGCATGAGCAAAAATTTTTACCAAATCTTATGCAAGGCTTTGGTGGAAGCACTTCTTTTCTTCCTGGGGGTGAGGTGTTTCGATGAAATATCTCCATCATAACTCATTTGTCTTGAGGATCCTGGCTCAATACTGGACATTGATTTGTTTCGTAAATGGCCTTTCCACCCTTTTCGAATGGTTCCTTTGCCTCTGAAATCCAAGACCTCCTCAGATGCTGGCTCAGCCTTATTTCGCTCCATCTTTGGCTCCTCCGATATCGACCCCATTGGTGCCATTTTGTTCAGATCGAACTTTTTTACACTCAGTGTTCCAGCCTAAAGCAGAAGCGTTGATTTAACATCGATAAAATAAAAATGACCATCAGTTTGGGAAAATGTATTTAATTTCATTTTATGATTTTTAAAGTAAAAGGTGCTTTCCTGAACGAGGGGCGTCTAGTCCCAACTTACTACGCCAGACTTTGGAACTCTTACATTCGCTTACTAATCCGCTATTTTACAAATTCTACAGAAATACTTTCATAAGACTGCATTATTACACACATTTTTTATTAAATATTTACCCCCCCCCCCTAAGGTCAAGATAACTGCCTTTTTACAAATTTAACTGTAAGTCCTGATTTTCACCGATTTTTACATAATGGCTGTGTGATCGCTCGATGCCCGAGCTACATCACAGATAATCACGAATCTTCAGTTCATCTAGCTTGCAATTGGAGTAAAGTAAAACGATAAACTTTAAATTGGTTCATCTAACTTGAAATTGGAGTAAAGTAAAACTAAATTTTCTAATCAAATGGCTCGATTAACTATACAGTATATCGAACCATTTGATTAGAAAATTCAGTTTTAAATGTTAATCAATTATCTAAGGATAGACAGAAAAATCTGTATTCTATAAGGGTAAGTTCTGGAGCATTTTATCCTAAAATATTCTAACTGAACACCACGTGACTTCCTTAAACGTATATTATGCACATTTTTAATACACTTCATTCGGTATTTTGTGTTATGGCAAGCCTACACGAGGGGCATCTGCCTACAGGGCGGTTGCCTTGGACAGGGGACTTTTTAAGGGGTTCTAACGCATAACCCTGTTACACCCGGGGGAAACCGCCCCCAAACTCCAGACCGTTAGATCGACAGCCACGCGTAGGCCCGAACACGTGACCTTCCCACTTCGGCCATCTACTATGACACTTCATTCGAGCCTAAACATAGGAGTTTAGTTTGTCCCTGTAAAGGTTTTGTAAATGTTTACTTATACTATTTCCGACGATATGTAATCCTTTGCAAACTTCACTAACATGCATTATTATTTTTTTTTTCCAAATAGACGAACGAATTAAAAAAACAATGACTGCCTATGGATGTTAATGTATTGCAAGTCTTTTGGGTGACCCTGACAAACTACGCAGTCGATTGCAACCAAAAAAGAAAGGCTCACAGCTAAATATTTCAACATTCTTAAATTAAAAAATTTCAACATTCTCTGGTTTATCGCTTTTTCAGGTATGTAAGTTAAGTTCGTACATACGTACAGACGTTTAGAAACTTGTCAAAATGGGTGCATTTCCGTCAAAATCTGAATATCATATTTTTCGCGATTACAATGCTTTCTTTTCTTCGCTCAAGGAATAATATTACGAACACTAAAATATAACTAAAAAGGTAAAACCGTCAAATAATCATTGAAATGACCGTGTAAAGTTGCCATTGCAAAGCTGTGACCAAGAAGAATTTCTATGAATTAAAATTACAGAGAAAAAATAGTTTTTAAGCCAAATGCATTACTTGGAACTTTAGTGTCATATCTCAGGAATTTTAACAGTATATTTGAATGTGCAAATTTTTACTCCCAAAGCATTTCAACTTTGTTTTGTGATTTCACGCATGATAAATAAATGTATAATTCAGAAATATCTCGCAATTTCTTTTAACGGAGGTCTGCAGTGAAATATTTATAATCAAATTCCCTGGCCATTTACTAGTGTTCGGATTTTATAACTTTTCTGTATTTATCTACTTATGTTGCCGACCAGTGGCCGAGCGCTCTGAACTGGGAGACGGAAGGTGCCTGGTTCAAAACCAGGTCGCGTCCGCCGACCTAATCATGGTTTCCTCCGAAACTTAGCGTGAATACGGGTTAGGACACCTTAGAAAGACCCCCACTGAGGGCAACCCACCCGACGGCCAGATACCACGTGTTAATAATTGGCCGTAATCCCACAACAATATCTACTTAGGTTAGTTTTAAGTTATGGACAATCTATTGTATTAATGTGAAAAATACTTAGACCATAAATAGGTTTAAAGTCAGAAAAGTAATAGCTACCGAAATTTTTAAATGATCGTACTATCGTACAGAATATCTAAAACATTACCTTCGGGTATTCTTGTAGATTTTCTTGATTTCTATCTCTTGAATCCTCCCGGAACGAAGAAAGTTTGCTTTTCCTCTCTTTAAAGTCATTGTCTTCAACTTTAGAGAAAGAATTGGATTCCACGTTACCGACACCACTATCTTCAGAACACTTTCGCAGATAATGATCAGGGACCACTGGACTCGCGACAGGTACTAGCTTCTGTGATAATTTGGCTGCTGTCGAATGCTTTATATTTATGGGAATAAGCTCCCCTGCCCAGGAATCTCTCGAGATGTCAAAGGTGGAATCCAAACCAAAATACGATTCATTTGGAGAAAAGCAGTCATTACTTGGCGATGTTTTTGCAGTTTCTTCCGAAGTGTCATGGTGTTTGTACCCTCCATCTTCCTTAAATGTTACGGAAGATTTATAACTTCTCTTCTGGAGCTCTGCGCGTATGTCGTTTTGTTCAGCTTCAGACATCTTCCTTGATTTTTTGTGAACTCCAGCAATATCTCCGACTTCACCATCACTGATGTCTGTAGAGAACTGGCTGTTCATTGCCGATTCATTCTTAAGAGTCTCACGGAATTTTTTGTACATCGAAGGATAGTGATGCGCTAGTTTTGAAGCTGCGTGCTGATACTCATTAAGCAATTCCTCAGAAGTATAGGGGTTCTTGTAAAGATTACCAAGCTGATTCTGCCTGGCATAATTTTCATTTACTCCAGCTGGATCTTGAATGGGTAAATCTTTTTCGTTACAATATGAATAGTCGCTCCTAGATTTTCTGGCTTTCGATTGTGCCAGATCCCCATACTGACTAAAATCTGTCGGGCGTTTCTCATTTTGAGCAGTTTTCTTCGAATGCGGAACTACACGTCCCGTGTAGAATCCATCTTTGTTGAACATTTCACCCCTGCTTCTACGCAAGAGATCCATTTGGCGTACCATCATGGCGCTGTCACTCAAAATAGTGTCACGCTTTCCTTGGGCCATTCTGTTCAGAACATGCTGTATATCATCTGCCGAATATGAATGTTTTCGACCGATGGAAATATCTTCAGAGTCATCTTCGTCAGATTCAGAAGACGACGATAAATCAAGGTCACGAAATTTCTTCTTAGATGCATCGACCAGTTCTGGAGTATAGACCCAACGAAGCGACTGGCAACGTTCTTTCTCCAAATCCTTTTTTTTTAAAGAAAGAAAAAAAGGTTAAATCATATCTGAATTAGAAACATAAGAAAACCTGATCTATAATAGCTTAAGATTAGGAGCTATTCAGCATATAATCGGATATTGAAGAAAATATTAAAAATAGTATTGCATGATGCCAGACATTAGCAGATCCAGAGGGAGTGGGGCACGTAGCCCCTCAAACGAACTAAGTTTACATTATAAAAGAGTTGCTTGTTTTTAAATTAAAATGAATTTACAAGAATAAGGAGACAAAAAGATTAGTCCCCCCCCCCAGAACTTTTTTGCTGCATCGGTCACTATGAACGAATATGTCCGACAATTAACTGCAGTTTAACTATCCGTCATGATCGTAGGGTCTGGGGGGGGTATCGAAAACCTTTTATTTAAAACCTTTTCTTTTTTAAAAACCTTTTCTTTAAAAATTTATACATTGTTATTCTTACTCTCGAATATGTTAGGGTACTTTCCAAAAATTTCGGTGACGCATAGCTGATGAACACAGTTTAGTATACGATGATTTAATGCCAGTTTTTTCATGAGCTTAGCAAGATTAAACTTGATTATTGATAGTCATGGATAAATGAGATCAAACTACCATTACTCAAATATTAAGGGGGTATTTTTGTTTTGCACTTTGGCATTTTTAGTTTTAAGAGCAAGCCAAATATTGCACTAAGCAGGAACACAGGACAAGATTGGTCGTATCTTTATCATGCAGGGTAGAAAGCAGAATTTCATATATTTTCCGTTTTGTCTGCTGATATGTCTTTTGATCGGCTGCTCACATTGGGCAGAGCATGTTTTGAAGGATGGCAAATCAAAAATAAAGCCATAAGTAAAATAAAGCCATACTCTATAAAGTTTTCACATAATTTCTCAATAACTGAAAAATACTCACGCTCACCGGTGTTTTAAATTCGAATGACATACTTGCAGCAGCATGGTTGAAAAAACTTCCAGATATGGCTACAATTGTGACAACAATGCAAATGATTGGACAGCAAACGGATGTAACATAAGCTGCGATAGATAAAATAGAAAATCAAAAACATTCATAGATAAGTCATCAAGAGTATTTTATAACACAAATAAACCAACCATAGGCCAAGACTTCACTGGCGAAGGTGGAAAGATCGTACTTTTGGCCATTTTCTAAGCGAATAGACAGCAGAGCGTTTCCTTCTCCAAGTAGATACATCCCAAGTGTTGTCGAATTTATCATTAGCGCAGAAAACAGCAGTGCCAGCAGCAAATTTCTCTGCACATAAGATTGAGCACACCGTTAGTATAAACTGTTTACCTTAAATAACGTCATTTCATGTAATTGTGAAATTATTCCTTAAAAAACAGTTTTATTTGGTTACAATTTCTTTGCCTCAAATCCTTCTTTTTATCGCTTCGCTCACTATTCGGAATACCTTTCTCGCATACCATTCACGTATTCGGTGTATTTTCTTATATTGGTTGTAGAAAAGTAAAAACTGTCATTTTCTCATACGATATCCAGTGTCTTAAAACTATAGCGTCGCCCTCCGCCCATCCGGTAAGCGGTAATTTTAAATTTAATTTGGATAAAGAAATACTTTTTACTAAACTTATTCATTTATTTATTTATTTTTTTGGTGTAATGTTTTTACACGAAATTAGTGATAGCCACGTAACTTCTTTGTATTATTATAAATAATCTTAAAACTCATGTGCATAAAAAGAATATTCATGAATTCATGAGATGCATTAGTTATTTACTTCATACAATGAAAATTACTATTAATACTGATACTGAACAAACTGTGATCTTGAAAACTGTCCTTCAATGTATAATTAAAAAAAGGGGGCAGTACAAGTTAATTTCTTATATCATAACATTATGCAGAGCCGTACCCAGAAAAACAATTCGGAAGGGTCCAACGGTGGAAAAGGCAGAATTTTCCCACAAAAAGACATTCTTGTAATTGAAATTTCGGGGAGTGGGGGGGGGGGGTGGAACCTCTGGACCACTCTCCCTGGGTACGGCTTTGACATGGGCGCTTTCTTTGAAACCAATAGCAAGAATGCTGATAAATCACGTTTAACTAAGTGGTAATTGTAAGAAGTATTTTTTCCCCTTCAAATTTATGGAGGAGAAACAGATGGCACAGAAGGAAAATTAGTCCCGTGTGTAATACAATATCCATCTTGGGGAAACTGGCTAGTTACTCAGTCATCCACACAGAGAGCTACTTCGTCAAAGTGTCAAATAAAGTATCCCATAAATTTCTAAAATGGGGAGAAAACATGATCACGAAACGAGAGGTCACCTGAAGTAGTTTTGTAATGGGTCTTCTGATTTACAACACAAGTCTTCGAGGATTGAGATTTCTTTCAAAGTTAATTGAGGATGTGGGGATCAAGCTAAGAATTCGGTGTGAGGAGGGTTTCTATGATATATTTCCCATTAAGTGCCTTAATGTAATATTATCTACCTTAAATCAAGTGTTCATTTAGTTTCAATGATTAAATACAGTAAATAAAAAATTTTACCCAATTAAAAGCATTAAATTGATAAAAATGCTAGAGTAAATTCATATGGCTCTTGATAAGCTGTTCTATGCATTCTTGTGCAAATGGTAACCTTAGAGTTAAAAGAAAAAGAAAAGAAAAACAGGATTTAATATATTTTAAATGACTTACCCTTATGACGTCTTTTCTTGACCGTCGCTTCTTTGACTGCTTCCATATACTCGCCGAAAGGCCCAGAAGACATCCAACGGCAATATTCTATATTTTTTTTTTAATGAAAAAGACAGTTACTTTTTCTGCAATATCTGCACAGTACAAAGTCAGAAATAAGAAATGTATAAGCATCCGTCAGGGACTGATTTGTATTTTCAGAGGCCCTAGGCTGCTGGGGGAGACACAGCACGAAGTTTTGAACACGTTTTTGAAAAAAATGGTCAGTGGCGTAGGCAAAAATTTGTTTTCAATAAAATACTTATGGATGACATGGTTACACGAGAATCTTTTGCGTTTTAGCATATAATTGCCAGTAAAAATTAACATTTAGCTTTAAAATTGATGCCAGAATTACTTTTATCAGTACTTGCATGTGCTGAGAGCTGGAGAATATGGTTGCGCTGTTAAGACGGTTAACCTGTTCGATCCCATCGTTGAAAAGATCTCCAGTAAGCATTCCAAATGGCACAACTGGCCGCAGAAAAGGAATATTTTCGACTGTTCATTATATCTTTTCAGCGATAGAAGCAAATATGTTGAACATTGATTATGGGGGAGGAATAGGATGTCATAACAGGCGCCTCTTGTGTACGCCACTGAAGTTGACAAGAATTCATCTCGCACACACCACCTTTGCATTAACGTTCATACTACATGGCTACTTTGGTAATGAGTTCCAAAACTCAGCAGCGATATTATTAGAATTTGACAGATGTATTATTTACTGTCATTTACAGTCAGCAAGTAATCTTAAAGCGTCAGTCATAACTGGAAGTATAAATCATACTCAGTAAAGGACCTTCTCAAAAAAGCCTAGCTCTAAAATTTACAAAATATCTTAAATTTAAGGTTTGAGCCTGGGCTTTAAAAATAAATCCAAAAATAAATACAAATTCATTAAGAGAAATTTTCAAGCGGTTTAGAACAACTAACATTCAATTCCCTTTAAAAAAAAAATAGGAACGGACTGTTTGAAAAAGGAAGTTTCCTAAGATCTCGTGTTCCTTTCATATTCAAATGTTTAAAAATACTTACCTACCCACCCTCTTCTGATTCTTTATTTTTTATCATACAGCTAAGTGTTGGTTAAAAATAAACTTATTCGTTCTTTTAACAAACTAAATTAAATTTTAACATTGTATTGTGTATTAAGACATATGTACTCGAGGGCTATCTGTGTAAGGAGGGGTTCCTTGGGCTAAGGACTTTTTAAGGGGTTCTAACGCATATTCACGTTATTTCTGGAGAAAACAGATCAAAACTCCAGACCGACAGATCGATGACCACGCGATAGGCCCGAACCTGGGAACTTCACATTTCAGCCATGGTCAGTGCCTTCATCTATTCGGCCATAGTGGGGCTAAAATTAAATTTTAGACCGAATCTCACCAGAAGTTCTAAACACACTAGTATAATAATTGTAAATGGCAATTCCTGTTTAATCAACAACAAAAACAACAACACCATAGATAAACATTTGACAAAGTAAGATAAAATTGCATTACAACACGATAAAACAGGTACAATTTTAAATGTTTGAACTTACACAGGCGGCAGTCCAAAAATCTGGTCCTGCCAGAAGGTACACGTATTTGGATCTCAACAAAATTATACCCACAACAATTTGAACAACACCTACAGATATGAAAACAGCGGCTGTAGCAAGCCGACTACACGGTCTTGGGCATATGTGTGGCATGATTTACGAGTCCTGAGTATACACATTAAAACTTTAAAAACAACTTGAATTGAACACAAGTTGTTGGATTTTCAGTAAAGAAACAAGATTTTAGTATTTAAAATGCAATTTGCGCTAAAAAGTTGTAATCCTCATGCGGTATCATCGAAATTAGACGATAAACTTAAAGATGTATTGCTTAGAATCAAACTTTTATCTTTTTCAGCTTTAGATTGCTTTTATTCAGCTTTACGATTATTGGCTGCATTCGTAAACGCCAAACAAGTTACTCGTGCAAGTTTCCATCTAAGGCGTTCGTAAAGGAAAATGAGTGCATACAGTTTTTAAACTAGAGCGTTCGTATACAAAACTGAGTGCGATTAGTTTCAAACGAAATAAACCGATCTCTGCTAAGGTTTCGTCAGTTGTTTAGAAGGTACACTTGCTGTGCGTTGTTGTTGTTTTCAAATGGCGTCCGTTGTTATGGAAATGTATGTTGTTGTGAAAAGTATTTTACGTTTTCTAAAGCTGCAAATATTATTTTATCGAGGAGGAAATTCATGCGTACGTTTGAAAATGCTACGAAGGTACATAATTTTTGAAAGGTAATCCTTTTCTTGTATTTTTCATTTTAGTAAATTCAAAAATGCATGTTTTAGTGTTGAGATTGAAGTTGATTTAATCCGTTATTAGCAAAATTTGAACTTCTCTTGCTAAATACTTTTGAAAAAATGAAATTTAAGTTGAAATTTCTAAATTTTGATTTGTGCACTTCAATTAGGCCACTCTTTCTTTTAAAAATCCTGTTGATTTCATAGAGTATGCCCTAAAAACTCTCTTCAGCAAAATTAACGCATTCGCGAATGGTAAACAAACACGTCTCCTAGGCGACGAAACTAAATAAACTGAAGTTGTTCGTAAAGTCAAAGGAAACTGATAACCACTGACAGCACTAAACACGCATTCCAGTTTTCTTACGAAAACTCGTGCCACGAGTTTGTCGTTTACGAATGCAGCCATTGTTGCGTTACTGGGCACATTCACAAACGCTCAATCAGTGCCACTTGTGCAAATAAATATAGTTTTCGGCGCTCTTAGGAGCTGTCTTTTTAACCCTTAAATGCATAGCGATGCATATATGCATCGTATTTTTCAGTGCCGGATTAGAGTAGAAGCTAAATTTCTTACGTCAGTTTCATATATAAAATATAGGGTTTTTTTTATTAATAAATGATTCATATGGATTCATTCATATGGAATGATTTATATGATTCATATCGTGAGTAATAAAAGTTTCGCATAATTCTTTCAAACTGTTTGTCCTTGGAGAAATGAATTAGTTATTCATAAAACTTATATAATAAATTCAACTTATACTCGTGGCTATCGTGCGAACGAGAAAAAATTCATGCACTTAAGGGTTAAGTTTGGCCCACAACACAATTTTCCAAAGGTTGCCCATATCTGATTTATATGATACCGACCTACCTAGACAATGCGTTGATAATCCGTCAAATGATTTTACTGAACTGCCGACCGGCTTGTATGGTGGATAAAGCACGGTCCTACGGTTTCGGGTTCAACTCCCGGCGGTCGAGGTTCGATCCCCGACTGAGCGTGGATGTCATTGCGTCCGCCCCTTCATAGGGGGCAACGTTGGTCCACCTGCTAGGTGCCCCCATCATACTAACTGAGATTGTCGCACACAAGTTTAAAAAGTGTAACTTTTTGTAAATGAACGAGAGACATTTTTTCCTAACCGAGTCTTATTTCCGATTCCGACCCTACTTTCAACTAGGGATGTAACGGAAATCCGGTATCCGGCCTATCCGGCTGATTTTTCAATATCCGAAATACCGTCGGATATCCGAATCATAACTACCAGATATCCGGCTCCAATATCCGGATTCTCTGCCGGTTATCCGGCTATATACTACTAAAGTTCTATCTATGATATGCATGGGACAGGATGAAAAATTATGCTTGAACATGCTTGATACATACAGATGGATATATTTTTTGACTGATGTCTTATCATGCAATCAAATTGATTTGCTATATCAGGCTTCTATCCAAGTTTGAATTAGTGGGTGGGGCTGAAAATAACCTGGGCAGGCACTATTTTTGAATAAAATCTATGGCTTTCAAAGAACTTTAGACTAAAGTAAAAGTAAAGGAAAACTATTGTTTAACTCATCGACCATAACAATAATTCATTGACAAAAAATGTAACCCATTAATTGTAGTTTCAAGGCAACCAAAGAAAAGTAAACTGCAACTATTTTCATTTTTTGAATTCATCTTGCATGTATTAGAGGCAAGTAGGTTACGGAATTCTGAAGTGGGGTGGGTACTAAAAAAAAAAGTCTGGGGAAAAGGGGGCAAAAGTATGTAGCTTGTAGGCGCACACCTGACTCAGGTCTATGCAATATCATTATGACTGGCAATTCTGGATAACATACAATTTTATGTTAATTTTTAAAAATCAGTACAGCATTAAGAACATACTAATTGTTTTGAGATTCCAAGTTTTCATCAAATTAGTAAAAGGAATCGATAATATTTTACACAATACAAAAATTAAGTTTTATGGATTCTTATCTCAAATACTATTAATGTGTTTCTTAATAAAATTCTTAAAATTGAGTAATTCATTAAAAATAAAAATTTAAGAATATTTTTTACTTGTAAAACATTAGTGGGGATCGTAAATAGCAGATTAAAAGAAAAATTTCTTTCCTCCAAAGAAAGCAAAACCACAACTACAATTTCAAAAGCAATTAATGAAGATTCCCTTCATCAAAATATATAAGTATATTTAGAAAATATTGTTGAGATTCAACTTACTCTCTGAAGGAAATATAAATGTTTTAATCTATTAATTGCTTTAAAAGGAGGGAATAAAAAACCCTTTTTTATAAAAGTTACTTATTAATATTTTCTTAAATATTATCATGACATACAGTTAAAGTTTTTAAAAAGCATATTCCAATGTGATTTTCTTTGGAGTTATACATCTTTATTTATTCATTTATTTTTTTATGAATTTGCCCTCCCCCTTATTTGTGCCATATAAGTTTTAGTACTCTGAAAGAATGCTCATATATTTTAGGAGCTACACAATTAAACAGATCTATTTTTGTTTCTTAACTTGTAGTTTTTTTTAATTAAAGAAATTTAATGCATAACCCGAAAAATCCTGTTTTAAAAAATTTTTAAAAGGGATTTACTTTTTATTTATCAATCTCTAAAAGTAATTTAACTTAAAATAAAACTAAAAATCACTTAATGTAAATTAATATTAAGAGCCATTGCAAAGGAAAATCGGGCAAGTCAGTAGAAAAAAGTTCCCATCACCATCTCAGAATTTCATGAATTTTTTTCTTATGTTGCCTTACCCAAGGAAAGAACAAATCTGAAATATTTTTGATTTACGTCTTTTAGTTTTGGAGTTATGGTTGGTCAAAGTACCCCAGACGAATGACGTAGAAATAATTTAGGGCCGTTTTTAGCACTTTATTGCCTCGACTGTGACTCGATCAGAGGTGCTTCAGAGAATTTTTTCATTTTATCCTATAATATACCTTGGATATTAACATCTCAAATTGAAAATTCATTCGAAAATAGTCAGAGCCCCAAAATAAGGGCCCCCCAAATACCCCCAATTTCATAAAAAGTACAGTTTTAAGAATGCTTTAAATCTTGGCTCTGACGTGATACAGAAAATTTTTTTGCACAGTGCAGTTATATATCTTCATATAAAGTCAACCCAATGTTCAAAATTTTTGAAGGCCCCCAGGGCCCCACGGTACGGGGCCCCAAATATAGTCCTTAGCGCTAATTTGTGCAGTTTCGAAATATTGGTACAGCTAAAGCCGACTTCCCACAGAAGAACCATTGGCATGGAGATATAGTATCAACATAGTAGTTTCATATTACGAAAAAACATTTTTTGAAGGCACAACTGTTTCCAAGAAAAATCCCAAAAAGTATTTGGGACATTCCTCTGGTACGCATGGGGGCATTTTGGCATTACTTTTAGAAGATTAATCGACTGTAGTAGTATTGAAAAGTAACTTATTCTGCACACATGACAAACATATCCTCCATATATCACGAATAGTTCTTTTACAGGGACACTCATAAGAATTACATTACGCTGAATGGGGATCTCTGTAACTATTGAACCGATTCGAAAAAATTTTTCACTGATAGAATGCTACACTATTCCTGAGTAATATAAGCTACCTTTCAGCATGCAGCATAACTAGTTCTTTTACAGGGACACTCAAAAGAATTCTAGCACATGACGCTATATGGACATCTCTGTAACTTCTGAACCGATTCTAAAGATGTTTTCACTGAAAGCTACACTATTCCTGGGTAAGATAGGCTAAAATTCATGCATGTAGCATAATTTACTGGAACACTCAAAATAATTCAAATAGTAAAAAAATTGTACATGTTCTATAAATAAAATATTTTAATTATACAGCATTTTACATTACTTCTGTTTTTAAACATAATTTTATTTGTAGACTAGTGAAAAAAATATTAAGTTACTAATGTTGAGCTGAACTCTTAGTAGGCAGTGAAATAGGAAAAGTTATTTTACAGAGGAGGGTCATCGCTTTATCTGGAGTAGATGGGACTGCTACAATGAAATATTTGCATACAATACCTGCCTGCCATTCATTAAATGGCCACGACGAGATGACACAAAAACACTACAGGCAGGATATTTTTTGGGCAAATGAATTTGCTTCTGTTACTCCATTTACGATTGCTAATATAAAAAGCATCAAAGCAGCTCACAATAAAAAATACAGCAGACACAGGTACGTATCCAGAAAAAAAACAATTTGGGGGGTCCAGATGGTAAAAAACGCTGAATTTTTCACAAAAAGACTATTATAAAAAAATACTATTATAATCATTTTAGTAACAAAAAATGAAAATTTCGGGGGTCCGGCCCCCCTGAATAGCCCCCTTAAATACGTCCTTGAACAGACTCTATAATAAAACTAAGTAAATAGCCTGAGAATTTGTCCTTGTGAATTTTGTTCTAAAATAGTATACAAGTCAGAAATAAATGATGTAGAATTTCGACAATTTGTTTTATTCACAACATTGTTTACGTTTTGCTTATTTTAAATGAAGTATAAGACATGTTATATGTAAAGTTAATTAATTTAGATAGTTTTTTTTCGAATTTGGTGAACGGAGACAGTTACGACAAAGTTTACGAATTATTTTGAGTGTTCCCGTAAAGTATGCTGCATGCATTAATTTTAGCCTATGTTACTCAGGAATAGTGTAGCTTTCAGTGAAAAGATCTGTAGAATCGGTTCAGTAGTTACAGAGATGTCCGTATTGCGTAATGTATTAGAATTCTTTTGAGTATCGCTGTAAAAGAACTAGTTATGCTGCATTCTGAAAGGTATCCTATAATATTCAGGAATAGTGTAGCTTTCTATCAGTGAAAAAAAAAAAATTCGAATCAGTTCGGTAGTTGCAGAGATCCCCATATAGCGTAATGTAATTCTTATGAGTGCCCCTGTAAAAGAACTATTCGTGATATATGGAAGTGTATTTGTGATACATGCAGAATAAGTTAATTTTCAATATTGCTACAGTCGATTAAACTTAAATCGACTTAACGCCGAAAAAGTAACGTCGAAATGCCCCCATGCGTGCCAGTGGAATGTCCTAAATATGGAGGTACTTTTTGGGATTTTTCTTGGAAACAGTTGTACCTTAAAAAAATATTTTTCCATAATATGAAACTGCTATGTTGATACTACATCTCCATGCCAATGGTTCTCCTGTGGGAAGTCGGCTTCAGCTGTACAAATGCTCCGAAATTGCATAAATTAGCGCTAAGGACCATATTTGGGGCCCCTTACCGTGGGGCCCTGGGGGCCTTCAAAAATTTTTAACATTGGATTCACTTTATATGAAGATGTATAACTGCACTGCACAAAAATTTTTTCTGTATCACATGAGAGCCAAGATTTAAAGCATTCTTAAAACTGTATTTTGTATGAAATTGGGGGTATTTGGGGGCCCTTATTTGGGGGCTCTGACTATTTTCGAATGAATTTTCAATTTGAGATGTTAATATTCAAGGTATATTATAGGATAAAAGGAAAAATTTCTCTGAAGCACCCCTGAGCCAGTCACAGTCGAGACAATAAAGTGGCAAAAATGGCCCTAAATTATTTCTACGTCACTGGTCTGGGGTACTTTGAGCCCCCATAACTCCAAAGCTAAAAGTGGTAAATGAAAAATATTTCAGATTTTTTCTATCCTTGGGTAAAGCAACACAAGAAAAAAAAAATTCATGAAATTCTGAAATGGTGATAGTAACGCCCTGCCTGATTTGCCCCTGCAATGCCTCTTAAATGAATAAAACAGAAAGAAAAGCATTAAACCCATGTTTGGAAAAAAATGACTCATCTATCAAAGGTATCTTATCAAAATAGATATCTTATTCTTACATAAATAAAAAAAGTATGCATTTCTTAACTAACTGAAAATAATCCACAATTACAGGTATTTTAATAAACGTGTAATGGTTAAATTTATTTCCTTCTGCCAGCACAGTATACATAAAAAGAATATTTTAACTGTTTAAATACTTAAGATTTTTTATGCACAAATATGTAAAGATATTTAGTTTTTGTAAATTATAAGTCAATTATTAAAAAATACTTAAATGATCTGTTAAACATGTTTACAATTTATTGTTCTGATGTCATTATAAAAAATAATGAAAAACACACTGAATAATTATATACACATTTAGTGCCGGATATACGTATCCGGCAACCAAGGGAGCTTCCGATATCCGGTATCCGGCAAAATCAATATCCGTAAAATCCCTACTTGAACATTTCTTAATATAGATTATTACTTATCTCGAATGTATAAGGAATTAAATGCCATCACCACCTTTTGGGGGCACCCTGTATACTGACGTCAAGTGATTGTAGTTTTTTTTTTTTTCCTTTTTCCTAATCTTATTTCCTTAGTGGAATTTTTAATTTAAAGTACTGCTTATCGCTCAAACTGCTGACTACATTAAGATTTTAATAATTATTTTCAATTGTCATTCAACAATTTCCTCAGACAAGTACTTCGAAAAACTATCTTCTAAAAACTTCGAAAAACTAAGGCTTCCCTATCGGGGTTCTGGGTCAAAAATTTATCCCTGTGGGGAAAAATCTCGCGTTTTCCCCCACCGCACATGGGAAAGTTCGGAAGAAAGTTCTAATTTTCATTTACGCAACGGCTTGTAACTCAACTGTTTGGTCGGTCAAAGTCACCGACCAAAGAATGGGAAACGTGTTTGGATGGACTAAGCGGTTGCTTATAACAGCTATGCCGGTAGGAGGTAAGTCTCCTTTCTCTTCGGGCTTCGGGGAAACCATCAAAGGAATGCTTTTCTGGGGCAAACGCTGCCTTTACAAATTCAAAGATTTAGAAAGAACTGTTGATTACTTTTCAACCTTTCATTTTTTTCCCTTATTCTGAAAACATTCATCAAATGTTACTATGATACAAAATTTCTCTAATGCAATTATGGAATTATTGTTTTTGTAAGGTATTAGAGGAAATTCGTATTCAAATATCATTAACAGTGGTGGCGCTAGACTTCCCCCGACGGGGGGTCATAACTCCCCGACGAGGGGGCACAAATATACATGTACATATGCTAAGTGACGTATCCAAGAGGGGGCTTTGACCCCTCTTTTATGACATTTTTGTCACCAAGTATGATATGGAAATTTGCAACTATCTGCACCACTTGAAAATATTTTACTTTAGAAAGTGATTTTTTCACAATAAATCATTTTCTAAACTAAAATATCCAGGATCCAGATAAGTTTAGAGGAGATGGAGGACAATATAATGTTTTGTTTTGTGAAATATTTCCAGGAATCGGATCGACAATCATAATCGGACACCCAGGCCCGGATATTTTCAAAAACCACTGCACAATCTTTCCTGGTAGATTATTATTTAAACTGACCCTAATTAACGTATCTCAAAATCCTTTTACATTACACAAATATTTCCCCAAGGCCTCAGCAAGCAAAAAATTTCGGTGGGTGAAGGGGATCTGTAGTGCTAAAATTAAATTAACTGATCTCTAGAATCAACGCAAGTAAACTGATAATGCATTTACTGAAATTTTGGAGGGGGGGGGGTCAAACCTACATGATCCTCCCCCCTGGTAACGGCCTTGCACGTTTCTGTAAAATCTCGAAAGCTACTTTTAAGAGTTCTTCAGTTTAACGCTTGTATTAATTTATAATAATATTTCATATGAATGAAATTCTTTGAAAAAAATTCAGTGAAGAAAATTCTACGCATTTTTTTTTCCCGCAGAAAAAATATCAGAAACAAAAGTTTTTTGTGCAAGAATATTGCTGTAAATTCACTGAAAATTTATTTTATAAATTAAGCATGACTAAATTTGCACGCTTTTACACAAATTGCAGTTATTTTTTATAAAATTAAGAGATATATGTAAATTTAATTACAGTTTAACTTCGATATCTCGAACATCGAAATTCTTGATATCTCATTAAATGTGTTTTCCCTTACAAATTGAATCCCACCCCACCAGTGGCATAGCGCTAGCGCTTTGAACTGGGAGACGGAAGGTGCCTGGTTCGACACTAGGTCGCGTCCGCCGACCTAACCTTTCGGAGTTTTCCGTGGTTTTTTCCCGAAACTTTGCTTAAATACGGGTTAGGACCTCTTAGAAAGTCCCCCACGGCCTAGATCTCTAGCGTAGATAATTGGCCGTAATCTACATTTCCATTTACAAACTGATTCCCTTTAATTTCAACACGTTATCTCAAAAAGTCTAGTGTTTCTGGCCAACATGTTTTACTGTAAAAATATTAATCGAATTGTTAATTTATGTAATATTAATATTTTAAATCACAATAAAGTGAGAAATATGCAACTGAAATGTTTATATATATATATATAGAGAGAGAGAGAGAAAAGAAAGAACCACTTTACAACAAAAATTTTCTTTTGAGAAAAATGATTTTGAAGGCGCGCAGTAAAGTGGCATACCGAAACTTTATCGCTTGTTTCTACAGCTTTAAAATGATTCTACTTCAATAATAATTCATGTGGTGATAGTACTTATTGAAAGCTAAAAGATGGCACCGTATCTCAATTTCGAAAAGAATTGTTGTGAAGTGTACCCCTGGAAGCTTCAGTTAATAATAATAAATTATACAAATCTCCGAAAGAGAACGTAAATATATGCGCTATTAAATTTTTTTATAAAGTCAAGTACTCATGAAGAAAATTAACCACTTTCTTTTAAAATCTAAAATAAAATAAAATAAAAAATATCGTCAGAAAAATATAATCGGACAGCTTATAATTTGCCAAGACACACAAAAAAATATTTATTTTTAGCGAAACTAACCTTGATAAAAATTTACTTTTTTGTAATACTCCAAGATAGTTTTGAACGAGGTTTCCACAAATGTGATGAATAATTTTACAAAGCAAGCTCATTTACTAATAATTCATAGTGAAAGTGTCACTTTTAAAATTTCAACATTAACGAAAAAGAGTTTAATTAATAAGGCGAATAACAAACATAATATTAATCTGTTTAAAAGTTTTAGAGTTGAATTCTGATACATATAATTCTGTAACTCAAAAACCAGTTTAGAACACATACTGTTAGTTTATCTGGTGCCATCCATGGATTCAATAGCGATTTGTATAAAGATTCAAAATAAGGGAAGTTGCGGTGGCTTACGATACGTCACTGTATATAACATATAAATCTACACGCAAATATAAAACTTTTATTGTATTTATTTTCTTTACTTATTTTACAGGATAAAAGGGAAAATTTCGGAAGACGATATAGACGCTGTATACCATAATTTTATTTACTTTGCAGTAAAATAACTGAAATTTAAAATTCAGAAAAGTTAGTTATTTTTTCCACAACGATATAAAAATTAAATTTTCAGTCAAGATTAATCAGTTTCCTTTAACTTATATTCCGTTTTTAGATCTATCCACAGCCATCTTCATACTGGACTGGAGAGGATCTATCAGAGGAGCTGGTTATTATTATTATTTAATTTTTAAAATTAACCTTTTTTTTTACCCCAAGCAAAATGTAATAAATTCTAATTCCCTTGCAGCTGTTAATCTTCTTGCTGTGCATAGCTATGAACTCTTAGCTAAAGAGGGCCGGTTAATCCAGTTAGATTTCTCTATATAGTGCAAATACTCACTCGTTGTATATGTATAAAGTATGTTACTAAATAAACAAACTATGCATTTGACTAATTCTTAAATTACAAAAAAATAAAAATAAAAATAAATCGTGCTGCTAAATTTTTATAAATTAAAGATTAAATCGTGCATATTGTGTTCGATTGAATCTATTTATAAATAAAAAGTATATTTAGAATTTATTCAAATTTGCCATCTAAGAAACAGAAAAGTACTATTTTTTTTTTATTCGGAAGAATTTAAAAGTTAAATTATCTAATTAACCACTTAGTTATAAAAATATCTTTTTACTTTCTCAACAGTTATAAGAGTTCAAGTAAGGATTACTGTAATAAAATAATTTTAAAGACATAGAATACTTTGCATAACACACTAACTTATAAATAAATAAAATACTACCAGTTTAAAATAGTTCCAATTAAAATGAAAATTTTTAGTTCAATCGTTTAAATATTCATAGGTTTATACATATTTTGAATGCCAGAGATGATTAACTGTAAAATAATTTTATAAATATTTTGTCATGTCAAATTATTACACAATTAAATATACATTTTAAAAAGTTTCTGTAGTAAACAAAATCCGAAATTTCTTATCGCCCGAGTCGTAAATCCCTTTTTAAAATATCAATTAAGACTTATAAATTTTGTAGCTCTATGAATAAAAGTAATACAATGGGAAATTTTATTTTACATTTATGACACAAAAGCTTTTGACTCGTGAATTAAAATACTGTTAATTTACATACAATTACATTAAATGTGTTTAATTTAAATTTGCATTAATGCAATTCGAAAGTTTATAAAGACATACCTTTCGTCCTCACTCCAATTACTAAATCGTATTTGATAAATATACCAAAAAAATCGAAATTGCAACGAAAGAATATATTTTTAAAATATATATCCTGTCATGTAATTTAGCGGGAATGACATATAATGGGGTGAACAACATGTTACTTATCAATGGTTTAAAAGCAAGAGCACATTTAAAAGTACTCAGTGTTTAAAAGACCAATTAGGAGAAAATTTAGTTTAATTCATAGAGTACTCAACTCAGACAGTTAATATAATTTAAAATACAATAATGTTGTACAACATTTCATAGAATCAGAATGTGAGGTCAAAAAGTTATGACTCTGGGTCAGCTGCTATGATTAAAAGTGCACTCCAAACCATTACGAGCATCCATGTCTAAGGACATTTAATGATATATATATGTATCATTAAAATGCTGTTAATAAATAAACTTTAAAGTAGTATTTTAAAATTTCTGAGACAGAACAAGTGACTCAGTTTTTTGGAATATGTGCCTTATTTTAAAATTATTTTTATTTTTAAATAACGCAGAATGTGGTCATTCAAAATTTGTGCTCAAACTAGTTTCAATTCTTTTTTATAAGGGGGTGAGGGGCAAGTGTGGTTTTAGAGCGAGGGCACAGGGGGCGCGAATTCCCCGAGAGGAAAATATTTACACTAGTAAAAATACGCTTCAAATAAAATTGCATGTTCATGCAATTCTGAATTGGTATTCAAGTTTTGTACCCTTCCTGTTAAATATTTCTGTATCCGCCCTTGGGCATAGTATATTTGTACAAATAAATAACAAAAAGCAAGTGCTTAGAATATATAATTCAATGCTTTAGAGAAATAAACTGACCATATTTTTAATAATAACATATATTAATTAAAACTTTTAAACACATTTAAAAAATATATATGAATGTAATTTACATATAACTTACTTGAAGTTTGTGGATCTGGTGAACTTGAAGGGTTTACTTTCTCTAATTCCGTAGATAAACATACATTCGAAGAGCAAGAAGAAACATCCCAAGGATTCTTTCTCTTAATTCCATTTGGTAATTGAAAAGGCCCCAGTCGATTTTGTTTATGAAGATCTGAATGCTTAGTTATCCTATTTTTTTTTTTTTTTTTACATAATCATTATCAAAAATATCACGACATAAAGCACACTGTACTTTATATCTTGTGCTTTTGGCACCACCGATGTTCTTTTTAGGATTTAGAAACATAAAGCCAAAAGTGAAATTTAACTCTTATAAACTTCACAATGATATGCTATGCTGCCGAACAAGAAAAAAAATGCCCACTATTCTAAACTCTGTCTAACTCACTGGCACAATGCACAATAACAAGTGTTGGAAAAGTGATGTACTATGGGTTTGCGAAGAAAAAATAAAAATACACGGGATATTTTGACGAACCATTTCTTTTCATCATTCTGTCATTGAGGACCAAAAAAGTACAAAAACCGTTTTTTCTGGAAAAATGAACATCCTTCATTTGCTTGTGTAAGCAAAGCCATACTTCCCTTCCCTCGAAATCTTTTATCTATCCGACTGGTCTAATTAACGGTCACTTTCTCCCCCATCCCGACCACACACACCCATATTGTACTTTTCTACGGTGTCGGCGACAAAATGCACAATCGTTTGAGCAATTAAAAGAGCCTCGAATAGAAAGAGGTCGCACATGTGGTCTCATAAATTTGTC